>OY101451.1:72266424-72753924 GCA_956483635.1 Panzeria rudis | reverse complement strand
GTATGTATGTATGTATGTATGTATGTATGTATGTATGTATGTATGTATGTATGTATGTATGTATGTATGTATGTATGTATGTATGTATGTATGTATGTATGTATGTATGTATGTATGTATGTATGTATGTATGTACGTACGTATGTATGTATGTATGTATGTATGTATGTATGTATGTATGTACGTACGTATGTATGTATGTATGTATGTATGTATGTATGTATGTATGTATGTACGTACGTATGTATGTATGCATGTATGTATGTATGTATGTATGTATGTATGTATGTATGTATGTATGTATGTATGTATGTATGTATGTATGTATGTATGTATGTATGTATGTATGTATGTATGTATGTATGTATGTATGTATGTATGTATGTATGTATGTATGTATGTATGTATGTATGTATGTATGTATGTATGTATGTATGTATGTATGTATGTATGTATGTATGTATGTACGTACGTACGTACGTATGTATGTATGTATGTATGTATGTATGTATGTATGTATGTACGTACGTATGTATGTATGTATGTATGTATGTATGTATGTATGTATGTATGTATGTATGTATGTATGTATGTATGTATGTATGTATGTATGTATGTATGTATGTATGTATGTATGTATGTATGTATGTATGTATGTATGTATGTATGTATGTATGTATGTATGTTATTTGTGGGATGAAAATCATCGAAAGACTCTGGCAGTGGTGGTGTTTGCCAGAAGTGCGAGACTTTAACACGCTAAAAACACCCCTTCACACTGACCCAAATGCTCCCCGTGGTACTACCGCAAGGCTATACGTCTCGGGGTGGGAAAGGTCCTAGACCCTAAATCTAAACTACATGGATTCTTCTGCGAATCTCTTCTAACCTACGAAGTTCCAACAGAACCAATTTTATAAAATTACATACATACGTCCAGTTATACAAAGATTCCAACATGATTGGAACGATGTTGTCCGGCCTAATACTACGCCCTAAGACTACTTCTAAATACGCTCTACCACTATCAAATCGTGGACAGATGAAGAACACATGTTCGGCATCTTCCACGACATTGCCACCACAACTCGGACAAAACGGAACACTGTCATGTCCGAAACGGTACAAGTACGACCTAAAACAACCATGTCCAGTCAAAAACTGTGTAATGTAGAAGTTCAAGTCGCCGTGTCTTCTTGATAACCATACCCTAATGTCAGGTATCAGTAAGTAAGTCCATCTTCCCTTGTCAGTCGCTGTCCATCGTTCTTGCCACTTCCGTAGACACATATCAGTCACACCATTCGTACTGTCCGAAACGGCTTCTAGCTCGATGGGTATCATGCCGGCAATGACAAAGGCGGCCTCGTCCGATACAGTTCGGAATGCGCTACATACTCGCAGGGCGGCCAGCCTATACACAGGGGATATCAGATTCACATATGTAGAGTATTTCAGTGAGCCTGACCATATAGGGGATGCATATAAGATAATGCTTCTTACTACACTGGTTAGCAATCTCCTCTGCAGATATTTTGGACCTCTTGTATTCGGCATGATCCGGCATAGCGCTGAGCAGGTTTTTGATGCCTTAGAACCTATATACTTCAAGTGCTCATGAAAAGACAGACGAGTGTCAATCATGACTCCAAGGTATTTTAAACATTCCTTGGATTCTATGCTACACGTGCCAATATTTAGCCTAATGGTTTCCCTATTTTTCCGACTACTAATCAGAATCGCTTCTGTTTTATGGTCAGCTAGAGCTAGACCCATTGATCTCAACCAAGACCTTACGATCTGAATACTGGCGTTTGCAATGGTTTCCGCCTCTAGTAACTCTTTTGCTTCACATACTAACGCTATGTCGTCTGCGAATCCAACTATCTTTACCTTCTCCGGCAGGTTTAACCTTAATACTCCATCGTACATGACGTTCCACAGTAGTGGACCAAGTACTGATCCTTGAGGCACCCCACCAATGATCTTTCGTCTTCTAGTACCCTTATCAGTATCATAAACTAGCTCTCTATTTCGGAAATAGTCCTGTATAATTGCCAGTAGATATCCTGGGATGTCTAAACTGGCTAAGGCATCAACAATATGCTCCCAGTTTGCCGTGTTGAAGGCATTCTTTACGTCTAGCGTTACAACTACACAATACTCTTTTGCTCCATTTCTCCACCTCTTCCCTTGGATAGCCTGAGCAGCAGTTTCTACTACAACTTTGATAGCATCTACTGTTGACCTTGCTTTCCTGAAGCCAAATTGGTTATCTGATAAACCGCGGTTAGCTTCAACACAACTTTCCAATCTTCTACAGATTATACTTTCTAGCAATTTCCCACTTGTATCTATCATACACAGCGGCCTATAAGAGGAAGGGTCGTCTGGTGGCTTATTATCCTTAGGTAACAATACTAACTTTTGTCTCTTCCACATTGTTGGAAAAATGCCCTGGCTCAAGCATGCGCTTATTACTTTCAAAAAATAGTCAGGATGGAGTTTAACAGCTTCTTTTAGTATCATATTCGGAATGCAGTCTAAACCTGGTGCCTTCTTGTCTTTAAATTTTGAGACAGCACCTTCTATCTCGGCAATCGTAACCGGAGGAATGTCGAAAAAATCAGCCGGGTAGCTGTGTTGCCATGTCGGAGTTTCCTGTTGGGGAAAGAGATGATCTACAATTCCCTTGAGGAGAGGCTCATCTCTTGGCGGCGATGGACCAAGACATTTAAGTTTCTTGGTTACCAATTTATATGCAAAGCCCCAAGGATTACTATCTACTTCATCACAAACATTAAGAAAACACCTACGCTTGCTCCTACGAATTGCAATCTTCAACGCTTTCCTTTTATCCTTATATATTTGATGGTGTACACTATTCTCTAACCTACCTCTCGTTCGTGTATACTGCCTTCGGGCACTTATACACTCCGATCGCAAGCTAGCAATTTCATCATTCCACCAGTACACCGGGGGCTTATTTGGTGACCTTTTACGCTTTATCATAGCTACGTTACAGGCATTAGTGATATGACTTACTAATTGCACTGCCATATCTTCAGCTGAACCACTCAGTTCCATGTTCTCCATACAAGCTGCGAAGATATCCTTATCAAAGGTATTTACCTTCCATCCTGTCAAACCTCGTGCTTGTGCAATCACACGGGGCTGTTCATCTTGTACATCTATGATTATAGCGCTATGATCGCTATGAGTATAGATGTCGGATATTCTCCAGTTAACTTGGCTTGTGATGCTGCTACTGACAAATGTAATGTCAATTACCGATCCAGCATCACCCCTTCTGAAAGTTTGTTCAACTCCATTATTAATGAGTACAACACCCAATACAGAAAAGGCTTCCAAGAGTACTCTACCTCTTGTGTTTGTCAAGGGGCAGCCCCATTCAACAGCCCACGCATTGAAGTCACCCGCTATTATGACAGGATTTCTTGTAACTGCATCTGTTACTATATTGTCAACTATTACTCGAAAGTCCTCTATAGAATACCTAGGGGGAATATAGCAACTGTATAGTGTGATGCCAGAGACAGTGGCTCGGGCATATCCACATTCTGATGTTATTTTATCTCGTATTGTTAGCGTGCTGGTGTTCCATATCGCCGATGTGTCCGTATTATCGGAAACCCAATTTACAGATCCCATGTTCCGATATGGCTCACTCAGCACAGCGACATCTACATTTAAATCTCGAACGCTTTGCTTAAGAAGCTCTTGAGCTGCCTGGCAATGGTTGAGATTTAACTGTAATATACGCATTTTGATGCCTTAAGTTTTGCTTTAAACCCTAAGTTTCTGTAGAGCTCTTCTGTAGTATGGACAAACTGCACATCCGGTGACATGGTCACTAGCGGTGTTTGTTCCATTCCTACAAAGCAAGCACGACGGTTTATTGGAACAAGTTCCAATTTTGTGGCCAGTTTTGCCACACCGTAAGCAGTTTTTAGAAAGGTCCTGCCCCCTACAGTTTGCTGCTCTATGTCCATAATCAAGACATTTATAGCACCTTCTTGGTGTTACCTTTTCGCGTATTCTGCAAACAACCCAACCAATACGTATCTTCGCCATCTCTATAAGACGGCAAGCTAAGACAGCACTTACGCCAATGGTGGCAGTTTGCGTTCCTCCGTACGCTCTCCTTAACGATTTAACTGCAGCAGGCTGCAGGGATTTAAAATCGGATTCTCTAATGAGGGCTTCATAGACGTCCTCCTTTGTGGTTACCTCATCTATATCTCTAATCTCGATCCTAATCTCATGGGATAGTGCTCTAACTTCTGCGACCTCACCTAATACCTCTTCTACCGTCGACCTGAACTCACTTGTATTCTGATGCGAGGGTTTACTCAACTCTAACAATAATTCACCTTTCTCAGTCTTCCTGATATTTTTTACGTTTTGGCCCAGATTATCCAGCTTAGGGTCTTTCTTCACTTGTCTGAGAATATCAGCATAGGAAGCATCCCCACAAGTTTTAATAATCAAAGCATCTGGTCGTATTGTCTTTTTTCTATTTCTAGCTCTTGGACCAACTTTAACCCAGTCAGGATCTTTAACATTCGGATCTTGTTTACCAGCCGTGTTTATACCTGTCTCCCTGGGTACAGCATTTTCACTTTTCTTCAATGCCCTATTGGGGGTTGTGCCCTTCTTCCTCTTAGATTTGTTACCCTTTGGGCTAAGAATGTTATCATCTCTTCTGCGCTTTGGGGTTCCAGCTATCACAAGGTTTACCCTTGCCGGTTCGTCTGTCTGCGTTTCTCTGCTAGTCCGCGATTTCTCGTCACTACTAACACCTTTGCTACTCAATTCATCTGAAACCTGCATATACAACGCCTGTATCTCACGGGACATTGTCACTATGTCCCTGTGCACGTTTGAGCGTGTCTTCAGAAAATCTAACAACTCTCCTATTTTCACTCCTAATCTCTTCACACTGTTACTGTGGCCCTCATTACTATTGTCGACGGTATTTGACACTGTAACAGGTCTACTACTAACTGCTGTAGGAGGCGATCTCGTGATCACCGACTTCCTTGCAAATGGGTTTTCAACATCTCCCATAGTTAACTCATTGTTACTTCGATTTTTATTTTCAAAATTCATTCTAATGGGTCCAAACTCAAAGCCGCTATCTCCGTTCGATGTGCAGTCACGTTAAGACCCCATGGGTCCCTTTGCAAGCAGTGAGGTCCATGCGAGGGTTGACGAAAAGATCTTATGGATCATCCCGCCAGAGCCAGATCCGTGCTAACCGGGGAACGACATCCGAACCTGCACCAACAACCTAATGATGACGAACTTCAAACGTACTTTGAGACTTGCCAAGTTTTAATAGGACGGAGGCAGTTGTGGCATTAGCCTGAGAGCCATTTCTGTAAAATTTCACTCCTACATACTCAAGTCCCAGAATACCACAACCGTCAGCCCAGGGTTCTAACAATTCAAATTCGTATGTCCAGAAATGCCATAATTAAGACCGTGCTGGACTTGATCTTAATGCTTTTCAGCGGTGCGGAATCACAGGTTTTTTAAGGATTTCTACCTAGAATGCCTTCAAACCTGTGATAACTCAGGGCCCGCGGGGTCGTCAATCCCGTTATCCTCATAAGAAGATACCCTTGCGGTAATGTATGTATGTATGTATGTATGTATGTATGTATGTATGTATGTATGTATGTATGTATGTATGTATGTATGTATGTATGTATGTATGTATGTATGTATGTATGTATGTATGTATGTATGTATGTATGTATGTATGTATGTATGCATGTATGTATGTATGTATGTATGTATGTATGTATGTATGTATGTATGTATGTATGTATGTATGTATGTATGTATGTACGTACGTATGTATGTATGTATGTATGTATGTATGTATGTATGTATGTATGTATGTATGTATGTACGTACGTATGTATGTATGTATGTATGTATGCATGTATGTATGTATGTATGTATGTATGTATGTATGTATGTATGTATGTATGTATGTATGTATGTATGTATGTATGTATGTATGTATGTATGTATGTATGTATGTATGTATGTATGTATGTATGTATGTATGTATGTATGTATGTATGTATGTATGTATGTATGTATGTATGTATGTATGTATGTATGTATGTATGTATGTATGTATGTATGTATGTATGTATGTATGTATGTATGTATGTTTTTTTTTTTTTTTTTTTTTTTTTTTTTTTTTTTATTTGTGGGATGAAAATCATCGAAAGACTCTGGCAGTGGTGGTGTTTGCCAGAAGTGCGAGACTTTAACACGCTAAAAAACACCCCTTCACACTGACCCAAATGCTCCCCGTGGTGCTCCCCGTGGTACTACCGCAAGGCTATACGTCTCGGGGTGGGAAAGGTCCTAGACCCTAAATCTAAACTACATGGATTCTTCTGCGAATCTCTTCTAACCTACGAAGTTCCAACAGAACCAATTTTATAAAATTACATACATACGTCCAGTTATACAAAGATTCCAACATGATTGGAACGATGTTGTCCGGCCTAATACTACGCCCTAAGACTACTTCTAAATACGCTCTACCACTATCAAATCGTGGACAGATGAAGAACACATGTTCGGCATCTTCCACGACATTGCCACCACAACTCGGACAAAACGGAACACTGTCATGTCCGAAACGGTACAAGTACGACCTAAAACAACCATGTCCAGTCAAAAACTGTGTAATGTAGAAGTTCAAGTCGCCGTGTCTTCTTGATAACCATACCCTAATGTCAGGTATCAGTAAGTAAGTCCATCTTCCCTTGTCAGTCGCTGTCCATCGTTCTTGCCACTTCCGTAGACACATATCAGTCACACCATTCGTACTGTCCGAAACGGCTTCTAGCTCAATGGGTATCATGCCGGCAATGACAAAGGCGGCCTCGTCCGATACAGTTCGGAATGCGCTACATACTCGCAGGGCGGCCAGCCTATACACAGGGGATATCAGATTCACATATGTAGAGTATTTCAGTGAGCCTGACCATATAGGGGATGCATATAAGATAATGCTTCTTACTACACTGGTTAGCAATCTCCTCTGCAGATATTTTGGACCTCTTGTATTCGGCATGATCCGGCATAGCGCTGAGCAGGTTTTTGATGCCTTAGAACCTATATACTTCAAGTGCTCATGAAAAGACAGACGAGTGTCAATCATGACTCCAAGGTATTTTAAACATTCCTTGGATTCTATGCTACACGTGCCAATATTTAGCCTAATGGTTTCCCTATTTTTCCGACTACTAATCAGAATCGCTTCTGTTTTATGGTCAGCTAGAGCTAGACCCATTGATCTCAACCAAGACCTTACGATCTGAATACTGGCGTTTGCAATGGTTTCCGCCTCTAGTAACTCTTTTGCTTCACATACTAACGCTATGTCGTCTGCGAATCCAACTATCTTTACCTTCTCCGGCAGGTTTAACCTTAATACTCCATCGTACATGACGTTCCACAGTAGTGGACCAAGTACTGATCCTTGAGGCACCCCACCAATGATCTTTCGTCTTCTAGTACCCTTATCAGTATCATAAACTAGCTCTCTATTTCGGAAATAGTCCTGTATAATTGCCAGTAGATATCCTGGGATGTCTAAACTGGCTAAGGCATCAACAATATGCTCCCAGTTTGCCGTGTTGAAGGCATTCTTTACGTCTAGCGTTACAACTACACAATACTCTTTTGCTCCATTTCTCCACCTCTTCCCTTGGATAGCCTGAGCAGCAGTTTCTACTACAACTTTGATAGCATCTACTGTTGACCTTGCTTTCCTGAAGCCAAATTGGTTATCTGATAAACCTCGGTTAGCTTCAACACAACTTTCCAATCTTCTACAGATTATACTTTCTAGCAATTTCCCACTTGTATCTATCATACACAGCGGCCTATAAGAGGAAGGGTCGTCTGGTGGCTTATTATCCTTAGGTAACAATACTAACTTTTGTGTCTTCCACATTGTTGGAAAAATGCCCTGGCTCAAGCATGCGCTTATTACTTTCAAAAAATAGTCAGGATGGAGTTTAACAGCTTCTTTTACTATCATATTCGGAATGCAGTCTAAACCTGGTGCCTTCTTGTCTTTAAATTTTGAGACAGCACCTTCTATCTCGGCAATCGTAACCGGAGGAATGTCGAAAAATTCAGCCGGGTAGCTGTGTTGCCATGTCGGAGTTTCCTGTTGGGGAAAGAGATGATCTACAATTCCCTTGAGGAGAGGCTCCTCTCTTGGCGGCGATGGACCAAGACATTTAAGTTTCTTGGTTACCAATTTATATGCAAAGCCCCAAGGATTACTATCTACTTCATCACAAACATTAAGAAAACACCTACGCTTGCTCCTACGAATTGCAATCTTCAACGCTTTCCTTTTATCCTTATATATTTGATGGTGTACACTATTCTCTAACCTACCTCTCGTTCGTGTATACTGCCTTCGGGCACTTATACACTCCGATCGCAAGCTAGCAATTTCATCATTCCACCAGTACACCGGGGGCTTATTTGGTGACCTTTTACGCTTTATCATAGCTACGTTACAGGCATTAGTGATATGACTTACTAATTGCACTGCCATATCTTCAGCTGAACCACTCAGTTCCATGTTCTCCATACAAGCTGCGAAGATATCCTTATCAAAGGTATTTACCTTCCATCCTGTCAAACCTCGTGCTTGTGCAATCACACGGGGCTGTTCATCTTGTACATCTATGATTATAGCGCTATGATCGCTATGAGTATAGATGTCGGATATTCTCCAGTTAACTTGGCTTGTGATGCTGCTACTGACAAATGTAATGTCAATTACCGATCCAGCATCACCCCTTCTGAAAGTTTGTTCAACTCCATTATTAATGAGTACAACACCCAATACAGAAAAGGCTTCCAAGAGTACTCTACCTCTTGTGTTTGTCAAGGGGCAGCCCCATTCAACAGCCCACGCATTGAAGTCACCCGCTATTATGACAGGATTTCTTGTAACTGCATCTGTTACTATATTGTCAACTATTACTCGAAAGTCCTCTATAGAATACCTAGGGGGAATATAGCAACTGTATAGTGTGATGCCAGAGACAGTGGCTCGGGCATATCCACATTCTGATGTTATTTTATCTCGTATTGTTAGCGTGCTGGTGTTCCATATCGCCGATGTGTCCGTATTATCGGAAACCCAATTTACAGATCCCATGTTCCGATATGGCTCACTCAGCACAGCGACATCTACATTTAAATCTCGAACGCTTTGCTTAAGAAGCTCTTGAGCTGCCTGGCAATGGTTGAGATTTAACTGTAATATACGCATTTTGATGCCTTAAGTTTTGCTTTAAACCCTAAGTTTCTGTAGAGCTCTTCTGTAGTATGGACAAACTGCACATCCGGTGACATGGTCACTAGCGGTGTTTGTTCCATTCCTACAAAGCAAGCACGACGGTTTATTGGAACAAGTTCCAATTTTGTGGCCAGTTTTGCCACACCGTAAGCAGTTTTTAGAAAGGTCCTGCCCCCTACAGTTTGCTGCTCTATGTCCATAATCAAGACATTTATAGCACCGTCTTGGTGTTACCTTTTCGCGTATTCTGCAAACAACCCAACCAATACGTATCTTCGCCATCTCTATAAGACGGCAAGCTAAGACAGCACTTACGCCAATGGTGGCAGTTTGCGTTCCTCCGTACGCTCTCCTTAACGATTTAACTGCAGCAGGCTGCAGGGATTTAAAATCGGATTCTCTAATGAGGGCTTCATAGACGTCCTCCTTTGTGGTTACCTCATCTATATCTCTAATCTCGATCCTAATCTCATGGGATAGTGCTCTAACTTCTGCGACCTCACCTAATACCTCTTCTACCGTCGACCTGAACTCACTTGTATTCTGATGCGAGGGTTTACTCAACTCTAACAATAATTCACCTTTCTCAGTCTTCCTGATATTTTTTACGTTTTGGCCCAGATTATCCAGCTTAGGGTCTTTCTTCACTTGTCTGAGAATATCAGCATAGGAAGCATCCCCACAAGTTTTAATAATCAAAGCATCTGGTCGTATTGTCTTTTTTCTATTTCTAGCTCTTGGACCAACTTTAACCCAGTCAGGATCTTTAACATTCGGATCTTGTTTACCAGCCGTGTTTATACCTGTCTCCCTGGGTACAGCATTTTCACTTTTCTTCAATGCCCTATTGGGGGTTGTGCCCTTCTTCCTCTTAGATTTGTTACCCTTTGGGCTAAGAATGTTATCATCTCTTCTGCGCTTTGGGGTTCCACCTATCACAAGGTTTACCCTTGCCGGTTCGTCTGTCTGCGTTTCTCTGCTAGTCCGCGATTTCTCGTCACTACTAACACCTTTGCTACTCAATTCATCTGAAACCTGCATATACAACGCCTGTATCTCACGGGACATTGTCACTATGTCCCTGTGCACGTTTGAGCGTGTCTTCAGAAAATCTAACAACTCTCCTATTTTCACTCCTAATCTCTTCACACTGTTACTGTGGCCCTCATTACTATTGTCGACGGTATTTGACACTGTAACAGGTCTACTACTAACTGCTGTAGGAGGCGATCTCGTGATCACCGACTTCCTTGCAAATGGGTTTTCAACATCTCCCATATTTAACTCATTGTTACTTCGATTTTTATTTTCAAAATTCATTCTAATGGGTCCAAACTCAAAGCCGCTATCTCCGTTCGATGTGCAGTCACGTTAAGACCCCATGGGTCCCTTTGCAAGCAGTGAGGTCCATGCGAGGGTTGACGAAAAGATCTTATGGATCATCCCGCCAGAGCCAGATCCGTGCTAACCGGGGAACGACATCCGAACCTGCACCAACAACCTAATGATGACGAACTTCAAACGTACTTTGAGACTTGCCAAGTTTTAATAGGACGGAGGCAGTTGTGGCATTAGCCTGAGAGCCATTTCTGTAAAATTTCACTCTTACATACTCAAGTCCCAGAATACCACAACCGTCAGCCCAGGGTTCTAACAATTCAAATTCGTATGTCCAGAAATACCATAATTAAGACCGTGCTGGACTTGATCTTAATGCTTTTCAGCGGTGCGGAATCACAGGTTTTTTAAGGATTTCTACCTAGAATGCCTTCAAACCTATGATAACTCAGGGCCCGCGGGGTCGTCAATCCCGTTATCCTCATAAGAAGATACCCTTGCGGGTATGTATGTATGTATGTATGTATGTATGTATGTATGTATGTATGTATGTACGTACGTATGTATGTATGTATGTATGTATGTATGTATGTATGTATGTATGTATGTATGTATGTATGTATGTATGTATGTATGTATGTATGTATGTATGTATGTATGTATGTATGTATGTATGTATGTATGTATGTATGTATGTATGTATGTATGTATGTATGTATGTATGTATGTATGTATGTATGTATGTATGTATGTATGTATGTATGTATGTATGTATGTATGTATGTATGTATGTATGTATGTATGTATGTATGTATGTATGTATGTATGTATGTATGTATGTATGTATGTATGTATGCATGTATGTATGTATGTATGTATGTATGTATGTATGTATGTATGTATGTATGTATGTATGTATGTATGTATGTATGTATGTATGTATGTATGTATGTATGTATGTATGTATGTATGTATGTATGTATGTATGTATGTATGTATGTATGTATGTATGTATGTATGTATGTATGTATGTATGTATGTATGTATGTATGTATGTATGTATGTACATATGTATGTATGTATGTATGTATGTATGTATGTATGTATGTATGTATGTATGTATGTATGTATGTATGTATGTATGTATGTATGTATGTATGTATGTATGTATGTATTTATGTATTTATGTATGTATGTATGTATGTATGTATGTATGTATGTATGTATGTATGTATGTATGTATGTATGTATGTATGTATGTATGTATGTATGTATGTATGTATGTATGTATGTATGTATGTATGTATGTATGTATGTATGTATGTATGTATGTATGTATGTATGTATGTATGTATGTATGTATGTATGTTGTATGTATGTATGTATGTATGTATGTATGTATGTATGTATGTATGTATGTATGTATGTATGTATGTATGTATGTATGTATGTATGTATGTATGTATGTATGTATGTATGTATGTATGTATGTATGTATGTATGTATGTATGTATGTATGTATGTATG
The DNA here is from genome assembly GCA_956483635.1 of Panzeria rudis. Classification (NCBI taxonomy): domain Eukaryota; kingdom Metazoa; phylum Arthropoda; class Insecta; order Diptera; family Tachinidae; genus Panzeria; species Panzeria rudis. The sequence continues at coordinate 72,741,674 of OY101451.1, read as the reverse complement.
TATGTATGTATGTATGTATGTATGTATGTATGTATGTATGTGGTTTCCTTTGCGGCACTATATAAACTGAACGCGCAGGCCGATTTTGATGATTCTTACGTCATTCTTACGATTCGTCTTGATCCGGGGAGTATCACTAAATATGACAGTAGTCAAAATTCAATATGGCGGCCGACAGACGCCATTTTGTTTATATGAAAAAAATAAAGAGTCGGCAAACTGTATCAAAATGGGTATCAATCGACAGGTATTTGAAAATCATCTTTAGTCTTCTCTTATGATTTTTAATTTCGAATGACCCGTTAGGATCTTTAACGGTTTAAGGTTGGTCGAAACAAAAAAAAACCCCATTTCGTAGGTAAATAAAAAAAAGAGAACATTAAACAAAAACCGTATACGAAAACCAAAAAGACAACAAATAAAACTAAATAAAATGAAATTTTTTTCTTTTAGTTTTTTTTTTCGCAGTCGGGCTTTTTGATTTTTTAAATTTATGTCTTGTTATAATATTTGTTCTGATTTGTTTTGTATCATCTTGTTTATGTTTCAAATACCACATTAAATTATGACGGCTTGTTCACAACAGTCATATTTTTTTAATTTTTTAACTTATGACTTTATGATACCGTGTGAATCCCCTAATTGTTTGAAAGAAATAGTTTTTTTGAAATAAATTTTTATTTTATTTGAGTATAAATTCGGATAATATCGAATTAATTTATAATAGCCTCGCCATTTGGTAATTGTTCTCATTATATCTAGTAAAATTAAATGCAAACGGACGTATGTAACTACACTTTTTTCTTTTTACAGCAGAACCAAAAAACCAAAATTTTAATCTTACTAGAAATTTGTTAATGAAATAAATTAAAACGAAAAACCGCAAATTCAAAGCACCGTTAACACATTTGTTTATAATCTCAAGCAATACATGCGTTTTTATGTTTTTTACGTCGGTTTGTATTAAGAATACATGAACTTGCAGTTACGTCCGTTTGAATTTCTTTAATAAAGTCGGCGTTTTTGATAGCAGCAATCTAAAACGTCTGTTTGCATATTTAAGCGACGATATGTACCTCTTTATTGAAGCTCAAACTATATTTAGAATGTTACGAAATGGATTTTTCATTTCTATTTAATTCGTCCTTGAAGTGCTTTGAAAGAAGTGAAAGTGTAATTCTTTAAAAAATACTTATAAATAAGCATAAGGGCATTTCCAGAAAAATTCAACTTTTGTCGCGTCCGTCGCCAAGCACTTAAGCTGGTTTTTTCAATGAAAAACTTAGTCTTTTTTTTACTTCTTCATATTTTTGCGTAGAAAATAATTAGCTCTAAATTAAATAAAAGAAAAGGGGAAAAAACTGGAGTTTTTCTTTAACAAAAAAAAAACTATCTTTAGTGCTTGGCGACGGACGCGACAAAAGTGGACTTTTTCTGGAATTACCCATATGTATGCGTTCCAAATTTGAGAAACCATTTGCTATTCTTCTTCAGAAAGGTATATTTGAACACAATTCGCTCGCTAGCCATCCTCTTAAATTATTCTAGTCTAAATATTAAACCCGCATGTTTATTGGCTATATGGTGCTTAAATGTGTGGGTGAGTTTTCAGTAGTGTTGTCAATTATTCGAGTTTTATAATCGTTCGAATAAAATTTCATAGCTTTTTACTTGTTCGAACAGCCGAATAACTTAAAACTTTTATTCGAATATTCGAACGAATAACGAATAAAAACTTTTATTCGAATAACCACTTTAAACCACGGTTTTTATATATTCTATCACTACCGTGCAGTAAAAGTTGTACCAATTGTTTTGTAGGATAACTATGACTGGTGAAAATGGGAATAGTACAAAATGTTTCTGAGTCGTGACCGGTAAAAAGATATATCACAGATTTTTCCAAATCAAATATATACAGTAATTAAACTAGTATTAAATAAACCAACACAAGACAAGTACCTTATGTTATTGTCTAGAATCTATCATTGAGTATCTTAATTATGTGAATTGACCATCTCTAATGATAACGTCATGTAAAACTACCGGTCCCTTTTATATAAGGTTCCGGAACTCGAAGCAGTTGCTAGTCCTTGAGAACCAGTCATGTGACTTGTCTTGTGACAGGTTATCTTACTTCTTGCGTAGATTCGACTTTTAAAAGACGGTAACAGACATTCCATCTTCAGCCAAACTCCTTTGTACATATTATTTCTTCGATTGAATTATGCTGTCTTTTCTTTACATATTTTGTCATTGGGCCCATATTATTCTTGTCAGATACCTTTGGATCTTCACTGAAACTTTTAATTTGTATATTGTGTACTTTACGAAAATGGTGTAAGAGTGGAGAAGTTGTCGATCCGTGAGATTTGTAAGCCTTAGAACACTTTTTGAAAACAATTTAGTTTTTGGAATTGTCTTCCTCAAAATACTTCCCAACTAAGATCATGCTGTAATTTAAAACAAAATCTTTAACGGAGTTACGTAATATATCATGAACCCCTTACAAGTTTTCAGCAATTTAAATTGCTAGTAACTCCCAATATATTCAGCGGATTTTTTAAGTCTTGCGTAGTCCGGTTTTATGATTTAATCCTATTCAACGGTATACTTTCAGTGAAAAAAGTACCCATTTTATTTATTTTCTTTTGTTTGCTTTTGTTAACCCTTTCATACCGACTTCTTGTTAAATACAAATCCCCATATTCATAAAATTTAAAATGAGTTTGAAATGTATTTTATTTCAAAACTTTCATAGAAAATTTCCTTAAAATAGGTTTCAAATACATTTTATTTTTTTATGAATATGGGGGAAATATTTTAATTTCAACATTTGCCCTCTAGCATCTTTAACAGCAAGAAATCTATTTTAACAACATCGCAAATATACATACTTACATATGATTATATATTAGCATTATTTTGGTCAGCCATTTATATTGCATGGTAATCAACACACGGCTTTATATATAATGAAAAAGTGGCACGAAGTTAGTATAAGTGACGAAATTGAACTTGACCTTAACGAGTTCCTCCATACAATTTGGCATTAACAATCGGCGCATAATGTAATTTTAACTCACGATTAGATTCTAGCGCTATTTTTACTGTAAAATTGTATGACAAAACTCGTTAAGACCATTTTCAATTATGCCACTTATGCTAACTTCATGCCAATTTTTCATTATACGTAATGCGGATAGAAATTAAATTGTATGCTTCTCTTCTTTAGAAACCCTTAAGTACGTATTGAAAATTTTTTGGTAATTACATATATCAAATATAATCGCGCGGATTATGTATATCGAAGAATTTGTTACTACGACATACATACATACATAATCCGGGTGAATGTCTTTCTAGAATTTGTATTGTAGTGGGGTAGTGAAAGGGTTAATCAATATTTTTTATTTTCATTATACATAGTTTTTGACAATTCAATAGAAAATACAAAAACAAAATTCCTGTTGTTTTTGTTCTTGTAGATGTGAGCGTACTTGTATTAATATTCTATGATTGTAATTTAAACAATATCAATAAACATTTTATATTACAAGGTATATACATATTTTCTTTGTTTGCGATTAGGCACTAATTAAACATAAATTTTTAGTCGCTGATTTAGTCGTCTTGTAGTCACTCGCTAAAAATCAAATAAACAAGTTAAAAATGTAGTTTTGATTAGCTATTTACGGTAACAAGTAACTGGGTAACCTTCTGAGAATACAACCATATAAATAATTAAAATTAATATACAAAAAAACTCTAAATTATTCGTACGTTGTCTTCATTTGTTTATTGCATATTTGTGATCTACTTGTAAATTTTATTTTTATTTGCCACTCTTTATTATTCATTTTCGTTTGCTTATTTTTCATTTTTGTTTGCTTAAAGTTTGCACATAAGTTTGAATGTTTGTATATACAATTTACTATGTTTGTTTCAATAGTTTATTAACTAAAACTTACTTATTTTACAATTAGTTCAAAAAATATTTTGCAATACTTCGAACCTATATTGTTGTTGTCTTGAACAAATAACGTTTAATACTAATCTTACACTAGCAAGTTGCTCGCTGTAAATTCTCAAAAAACCTTTGTTTGTTGCTCATAATGTTGTTTGACACTTATTCAACAGTTTCTATTGTCATTTGTAAAATTTTTTCACCTCTGTTCATTTATCGTCAGCTATAATCCAAAAAGGCCGTAACTACAAAAAGCTTCAAAATGATGATTGTTTTTAATAGGCAAGTAACCCATACCGATATATTGGCGATACTTCAGTTTTTCCGATACATCGGTATCGGCGATATTTTACTGTCGATACGACGATATTTTTAAAATTTTTTTCAGTTTTTTTTTAACAAATAATTAATTTTCCTCTAATTTTACCATGAATTAAATTCAAATCGTTGTTTTTTAAATGTTATTAATATCAATTTTAAATATTAATAATGGTGGAGTTCACGCAACATTCGGTAGAAGTTTACTCGTTAAATTGCTAAAATTTCCCATATATTTCGCTGTCAACATTTTTAAAAATAAATTTTAGAGCAACAAAATATATGGAAAATTTTACCAATTTAACGAGTGAACAGTTACGGAATGCTACATGAACTACACAAATGTTTTACGCTGTTATTTTGTAAGCAAATAATTTATTTTTTGTTAATTTTACCATAAATTCAAATTCAATTAGTTCTTTTTTAAATCTTATTCCCAGCAAAAAAAGACAGTCCAAAGAAGTCAGAAAATGTAGAATTTGCGATCCGGAAGTAGTGTAAATTTGGATTATTTCTAATTAGTTTTACATATCGTCATATGAATTCATAAAAGTCTTGAGTTACATTGAAATAATTGTACAGGAGAAACAAAGAAACTCTTTAATATGAAAAATTTGCCCATTAACAGGTCCGTGAATACTTATAATAATAATTTCACAAGGACGAATAGAGGAGTAAAGTTTAGCAAAAGAGTCGTAATAACTATAATATGGTGCATCGTAATCAATCAAAAAGTCGGTTTATTAGTATGATTATTTCGAACGTATTTGCTTTGTGAATCCAAATTGATTGTTAGGCTAAGGTTCGTAACGTTATATTAAATTTTCACGAAAAAGTTGTATATATAAGAATTAAAATCACATTCAACAGAGCCACCTGACAAGTGGTGATAAGTAAATAGACGTGAGCACTGACGATGGAAGTGCAGCGGCTTCCGAAAGTGGCGCTACTCTGTTCTGCTGTGTACGTTGAAAAATTAAGTTAATGTTAATTTTTCCCTTGTTCCTTGGAATATTAATCATCCCCAATTCTTTCTGAATATAACGTTATGAACCTTAGCCTAATAATCAATTTGGATTCACAAAGCAAATACGTTCGAAATAATGATACTAATAAACAATTAGCTACTGGCTTGAGCTTTTCACATGTTTACATGTTCATATATACTTAAGAATAAAATCAAACCAAAAAAGTTTGTCTTGAGTAGAACAAAAATCAGAAAAATGGGAATGAAGAAAAATAAACCGATGGCAACGCTGGGAAAGTGCACTTTAATATCAGCTTGAGAGTCATTTAATTCTCGTATTCAATTTTCACGAAAAAGTTGTATATATAAGAATTAAAATCACATTCAACAGAGCCACCTGACAAGTGGTGATAAGTAAATAGACGTGAGCACTGACGATGGAAGTGTAGCGCCTTTCGAAAGTGGCGCTACTCTGTTCTGCTGTGTACGTTGAAAAATTAACTTGATGTTTAATTTTTCCCTTGTTCCTTGGAATATTAATTATGCCCAATTCTTTCTGAATATAACGTTACGAACCTTAGCCTAATAATCAATTTGAAGTCGGTTTTAAATTTTTGTTAACTTAGGGTTTTTTAAAATCATATGACGATATGCTTGTCATTGCAAGAAGTTCTCTTTTTCGATTACTAATCGCCGAATTTGAAGCAATGTTAAGAAAAATGTCTTTTTCGGCGTTCTATAATGATTTTCCTAAAGCAAAATGAAAAATTATAAATTTTCGCTAATGAGAACTTAAATGCAAGCAAACCTGTGTTTTCATGTAAATTTAAGTGAATAAATATAAACTTTTAGAAGAATTTTAGCAATTAAGCTATTTAGAAGAATATTAGTTGATAAATGTCCTTTAAAAAATCGATTTTAAGCATGGCGAGTATTTTTTAAGATTATAAAGGAATTACAAATTTTTGTATGACTTAATAGAATTTTACTTGCTTTTCTACTAATTATCTGCATATTTTTAATATAATTCGTTGGGAGCAATGAAAATGTAGTTCCTTAAAAATTACTTCCAAATTTTTTATACTGAGTTGACATCAATTTTAAATAATAATAGTCTCTTTCTTACACTGTAATTTTGTATAATAAAAAATTACCCTACTTGAGTTTTAAACTTGAAATCATTTTCAATATGCGCATCGGTATCGGAATCGGTATCGCCGATATATCTTTTTGAGTTACGGTATCGTATCGGCAAAAAGGCGTATCGTTACTCCCTAGTTTTTACTGATTATCAGGTATGTTCTGACACTCGCACGATTGTCAAATCCCATGTGAGTTTCAAATCGCCAAAGTTGATTTTTCAAGTCCTGAAACTCACGCGTTTTGCTTGCGATTTGCCGTATTAAATAGGTGAGCTGTTTATTGAAATCGCCTGTGCAGAAGAAAAAAATGGACAAGCAAAACCAAAAAAATTTTTTTAAATTTCATATTTTTAATACAAATTGCAAGAATATGTTACTATTTTTGACGCAAATAAAATGAAAACATATTTAATTTATTCATTATGTTATTGTTACTTTAAAGTTGAGTTTAGTCTGAATTCATCAGTTCACTTCAGTATACTCTTGCGATTTGAACTCGCCAAAAGTCGGGCGATTGCGATTTATAGAACACCTCTCTTGCGAGTTCAAGTCACAATCGCAAATGTTATGCGAGATGCGAGTGCCAGAACATGCCCGTATGATGCAGCTAACCAAAATACATTTACGCACAACATTGCACACTTTTGTTGAAAATTAGGTCGATAATAGTACGCAACACTTTACTCATTATTATCGACCTAAAATTAGAGACGCATTCCTTTTGTTGATTTTTGAACAAAATATGTTTACTTAAACAAATAAAATATTACAGGCGAAGCGATTGGCTGCCTGCAGCATCGAACCGCGACCTCTTGGGTGATAACTCTGGCGTATCTACCTATCAGCCATAGGTATATTATACTTTTTCTTCAATTTTATCCACTTGAACTAAATATGTATGTTTAATTTGTGAAGTCAAGTTAGACAAATTATGTTTTCTTATTGCAAATACCTACAAAATCGATATTTCACCTATTTAATTATTAAAGATATATGTACATACATACATACCCCAAACAAATCATTAGTGTTACAGTAATAGAAGTCAACATGATTAAAGTTTGTAACGAAGTAATATATAACGTGTATCGGCGTTATAAAAGTTAATGTCTGATTTTAATTTTAGGTAGACTTAAATTTCCCATTTTTAATATTGTTATAGAGAATCGTTATAGGAAACCATGTAACCATTACTTATTAGGTGTATGATATGTTCAGCAAATATGTGTAAAACACTACGATGAGCATTTTTGTGGAACATTTTAAACCTATTAGGGACACTCTTTTCTAACTGTAATTTTTCGTGTCCTGCACTTTGCTGTCTTACTGGTCACAATTATCAATCTATTAATGAATGTTTTATATAAATTCGGACCACATGAACATTAAGTTGGTTCGAAAAAAAAGTTGGCCCGGTCACCCCCTAGGATTAAAGATTAATTGGAAACAATTCCCAGAATATGTTTTTTAATTTTTTGTCACGCCCCTGGATACCGCCCTTTTAATTTTTTTGTACGCTGCGCCGCCATTTGTAGTCCGATCATAACATAATGCATATCGTTGTTCATGGCTTGACTATAGCTATATTTTCGCTTTGGTAAATTTTTAATCCGACATCAAATTCAGGGCGCCACCTGTGACATCTCGAATCCTTCCCCCAAACGTAAAATTTTTTTCACGTGGCAAGAAAGCTCTCGTGAAACTTAGTATGTCTATATTTTAATATTCTCACTTTTATGCCACGCGCCGAAGGTAAACCCCTTTTTCTTTTTCAAATACATACTACAGGGTGGCCCAAAATTAACGAAGGGGCTTGAATAGTCTATATCTCCATTATTTTTACAATTCTTTGATTTATTTTTTCAGATTGTTGTAAAGATTTGGGAAATTAAAACTGGGAAGGTTTACTATTGACCAATGAACATACATCGAGGGAAACAATGGCGCTGTTACCGGACATTTTCGTGGTTTTCCATGACTTTTCACGATTTTCGAAGCCATCGTTCGAATTTTTCCTCGACTATTATTATTTTTGGTTGGGTCATGGTCTGTGGCTTATTACGTATGCACGATCTTTAAAATCACTGCTTCTTGAAATAATGCGTTCGCTGAAAACGCTCCGTAAGAAAGTCATTGTGTCTCTTTCTCTATGATCGTTGTTCTATAGTAAATCTTTCCAGTTTCAATTTCCCATATCTTCTTTACAAAAGTCTGAAAAAATAAATGAAAAACATGTTAAGATTATGGATTTATGGACTATTCAAACCCCTTCGTTAATTTTGGGCCACCCGGTACATAAAACCAGGTCAAACAAAATAAAAAATTACATCGTAGAATGAAGGATACATCAATGACGTTTCCATGACTGTAAAAAATATTTTTGCCACGCCAAAAAATGTAGCAATTTTTGTGTTTTACACATAGCGCCGCCATTTAAAGTCCGACTTCATCATGTTTCATATCGTTGTTTATAGCTTGGCTGTCACTTAATTTTTGGCTCTGGTGACTTTTTAATCCGACATCGAATTCTGGGCACCACTTATGACATCTCGGATCCTTCCCTTCCTATGTCCATTTTTTTGCACGTGGCAAGAAAGCCCTTCTAAAACATTGTGTGTTTACTTTTTAACATAGTCACTTTTATGCCACGCCCATGAATTAATGTTTCCTTTACGCATACATATTATATCGCTTGCCGTATATAAAAACCCAGCAAAGTGCTATATTTTGGAGCGTGGCAAAAAAATTTTTACAGTTCTAGTAATGTTATTGATATAGCTTTTATTCTAAGGAGTGACTGGTGCAAATTTGTTTTGTTTTATATATTGATCGACCGGGCTTAAATGCAATATATATGTGAAAATAAAAAAGGGGGCTTACTACTGGGGCGTGGCATAAAAGTGAGTATATTAAAAACTAGATATAATAACTTCTAGAAGGGCTTTATTGTTATGTGCAAAAAAGTGGATATAAGAGGGGAAGGATCCGAGATAGCATAAGTGGCGCCCTGAATTTGATGTCGGATTAAAAGGTCATCAGAGGTGAAAATGAAGCAATACTCAATATGTTATTATTGAACCATAAATGGCAACGCAGTGTACAAAAAACTAAAAGGGCGGTATCCAGGGGCGTGGCAAAAAATTAAAAAAAATATTTCTGGAATTTTTTTCAACTAATCTTTGATCCTAGGGGATGACTGGCTCAACTTTTTTATTTTGTATGGAGGCCGAAACACTTTAATGAACATGTTCCGTAAAATTTTTTTTGCAATTGCAAATTAAAGTCGAAAGAAAACTTGCAATATCTCACTGAAGTGTCAGCTCCATGGCATGTATTTATTTAGAGTTTGTCTGTAAATGGATTATTTTCTTGGTCCCAACAAATAATAAAAAAAAATGTTTATCTCAATATATGTATCTGCTTAATATTAAATAACTAATAATTTTTGTCCTTGGATTTTCCCATAATTTGTAAGTAATGTTTGGATGTAGCATGAATATGAAACAGTTCAACGAGCTTGTGTTACATAAAATCAAAATTTTAAAATTAAGTTGATGTTCCTTCGAATATTAATCATGCCCAACCTGACCAGACATCCCGCTTTAGGCGGGATTATCCCGCTTTTATGAGGTCGATCCCGACTAAAATTGTTATCCCGCTTTTTCGATTTTTAAAATTTATAATTCTGTTTTTTTAATTATTCCCAAAAATCTGAGCAAAATAGATCTTTCTTCTGTTGATCGAATAAAAAGTCATTGAGTTAAAGGAACTTAAAATTAAGAAAATTGTTTTTTTTAAACATTGCTTCAAAATTCAATACTTAATTTTTAATCCAAAGATACTTAATAATTCAGGCTTAAATTTGATCAATTTAATTCTTCAATTAAATTATTTTTATTGAAAAAGGAATTTTAAAAGCATGTAATAATTGCAAAGAGAAAGGGCGTATAAGGGTCGAACTGAACACCATGATATTTCAAGATTAACCACGATCTCATGATTAACGGTCTTGTTATAACTTTCACAGTGTGAGGGTGGTGAAGTCAAGTAAGGCACGTAGTATTGAAAATTATTGATTATTGCAAAAATTAAATTGAATGACTTAAAAACCATAGAGTTCGACTAACATTCAAAGACCCCGAAGTTGAAACCAATTTGGTGCCGAGCACATGATACTTAAAATGCTTAAGAACCAACAAAATAGACCAAAGTTATAAGACATTAAGTGAAAAAATACAACTGCTTTTGATCAAAAATATTCTTTTGACGATAAACTGAATTTTATAAGAGATTTCTTTAAGTAAAAAAGGTTTCTTTAAGTAAAAATTATTAAACATTAACATTTTTTGTTTAATTTTCTGTAAATTTTTATGGAACATATCCGCAAAATATTCGCTTGAATTTGGCGAGTACGAATACGAATGTCATGAAAGAGGCGAATATTCGGCGATTCGAATATTCGTAACATCACTAGTATGTATATAATAAAGAAATACATATCGTCAAATAAAATGCAAAACAGCATATCATCGTTTTTAAAAATTTTTTAGGAGAGATACAAAATTTAATAAAAAGAAAACTATTGTGATTACAAAAACTTTTTTTCACGATACTATCATCCATTCAGACTTTATTAATAATACTACCCAGAAAAATTATTTCTATAATCGTAATAGTTTTTTTATTAACCCCCCTATTGTCGTTCTCAACGCAACTCAGTTTGGTCGTCTGAGAGTGTTTTATTTCCTTAAAATTTCACAAGAATTTGTCTGCTTTTCTGTTAAACTTGATATTTAAAGTCTGTAACGCCATAATAACTGCAACTAAAACAGTTGTGCTTCAAAATATTTGGTAACGTGAAAGTTAGTTCGACTATCAGACGACTAAACTGAGTTGAGTTGAAAACGGCAATAGGGGCGGGCATAAGTTTTTTACCTATCCTGAAAAAATTAAAATGATGATATGCCCTTTTGCATTTTATTACAGTTGTGCTTATCAGCTCCAGTGTGGCCATATCTAAAAATATTTTGCAGCTAAATCCGGTCAAAAATAATGCTAAAAAATGCTAAAACAAAATTAAAAATATTAAAAAGTAATGCTAAAATTTAAAGTTCATTTTTAAATAGGATTTAGCGTTTATTTATCATAATTTATCCGCACTTTCTGGCAAATATTTGATTTCATTCAAGTAAAACAGGAATACTTCAAAATCAATAAAATAGAAATGATTTATTAGGTCTGTTCTGTATTCCATGCGAAAGGAAAATGTTCGGAGTTATCACAGCATTGTTGTTATTTAATATTTACAACAACGATGCTTTTACAATTCTGAACATTTTCATTACGCATGGAATACAGAGGAGGCTATTGGGTAATTTTCAACACAAAATTCAAATTTACATTTTTTTGCATTTTTGACTTTACTGAAATTCGGAGTATGTATACAATCCATTCTTAGTATATTATTTAGCACGAATCGGTATAATACTATTTTGTAACCTTCTAAATTTCTGTATCTAGACGATTTTTGTAAAAACTACTCATCATATTTATAGAGCGCTTCATCCTCATTTGCAAAGATTAGCTTTCCTCTTCGCAAATATATATCTAATACAAAAAAAGTATTTTTCTGTTACAATGAATGAAAAAATATCCCTTATTCTTAAGTGCCCTGAAAATGGTTTTTTAGTTTTTCTTACTTTTTCACGGCAAAGAGCTCAAAATGATATTTGAATATCTATAAAAGTTATAGACCTTTTGTAAGGATAACTAACGAGTTATTTGATAAGAAAAACTTATAAACCACAATAAAACAGCCATAACTATTGAACCTTTTAAAATTTTAAATATGTATCAATTTTTAATCTTTAAACAACAAAGACTAAATTTACACGATGAAATTCTCAGTGTGATGTTTTTTTCAACTCTCTTTTAAAGTTGCAATTCAATGCGGCAGTTATACCATACAAAAATGAAAACGATTGAAATTTGTAAACAAATTACATGAAATTGAAGTAATGGTATTTTCCTACTCCTTTTACCGTTCTACAGAATCTGGAAGTACACCCGTTCATATGAAATAACATTTTTAGAGATCGAACTGTACATGGAGCAGTTATAAGTGAGCAAACGTATAAAATGAAGTAAAATACACACAAAAGAACAATAAATTTTGTGAAATTGTTGTTGTTTTGTCAAATTGCCATTTTCTTTAAATTATGGCAACACTTTTGGCCAAGAACAATTTTTGTCCGAATACTATGAAGAAGCCCATTATTAATTGGTTAGACATTATTAATGTAGATACGTACTTTAATGTTATCTATGTACATATGTACATTAGAGTTGTCGTTAAAAATTAAATTTTCCCGGACGGCCAAAAAAAAAAATTATTTTTAATAAAAAAAATTTAAGTTAATTTTTTCGTTTATTTTAACAAAAAGGAAACGTGCCACAACCGAGCTATGTTAATTTTTAATAAAATCGTATGTTTTCAAAATATCTCTTAAAGTAGACTAATTTTAGAAAAAGTGATTAAAGCAATTTTGTATGAAATTAAATTCTCTACAAACACAGTAAAAACTAAATTTCATTTTCTGTAAAGGAATTCAATGAAATAGTAAATATTTGGTCTATGAGCGGACCTATAAACAAATTTGTAAATATAGACAAAAATACCTCAACAATTTCATTGAAAAAAACGTGTTTTTTTCAGTGAACAAATTGTTTAAATCTATAAAACAATTTGTCTAAAAATGTTTACAAATTGTATACAAAACAATTTACTAAATCAAACAATAATATTTACTGGATTTCCTGAAAAATATTAAACAATATTTCTGTCTGAATTTTATAAACAATTAGTCTAAAAATGCTAACAATTATTAAGCAAAATAATTTACTTAATCAAACAAAAATACAAACAAAATTTTTGTCTGTATCATAATCATCATCCATAAGCATTTATCAGATTTCACTTTGTTAAATGTGTTCAAGTCCGAATGTTTATCTAAATACTTAAAAAAATGAATGAGAATTAATGCTACGACATTAACTAATCGATCCACTCAAATATCTTTTGTAAACAAACTTGGTATAATTGCATTCCTCTTGCTATGATTGTTGTTGTTGTTGTTGTTATTGTTATTTGTGTGTATGTTGTCATCGGGGTGGTTTTTTACGGCACAGTTTTTATTGTTGTTTTTGGTGTTTGCGTTCGAAATAAAAGTCAAACAAACAATTCATAGATTATGGACAGAACATTTACTGAAAATTAAATTTATTTTTAGACAAACTGTTGTTTGAAAATTTTTTGGTGATAATTTTTTCTGTGAATAAGGACTTAATTAATTTTTTTATAAAGTTCATATTTATGCAGATATTCTCCATAATAATAAACTATAAGGTAAACAATTTTAAGGCATATAAAAGTTATTTTTCCTTATGAAAAAAGGAAATTTAGATCAGCTTGCGGCCAGGGCTGCCAAGTGACGATTTTTTCATTAAACAATTTCCAAATGCCGATTATATGTGAAAAAAGCCGATTTTTTCTCGAGCCAATAGACAACACGCTAACTCCGATTTCAAACCACATCTTTGTGTTTTGGCAATAATAATATTTTATAATTTTTTAAAAAAGGATATATTAAAAAAATTGTGAAATTCATTTAATAGATATCAGAGGCAAAAATTTAATTTTGCTTACAACATTTAATTAATAATTGTGTAAATTTTTATATGAAATGCTAACCCTCATACGAAAACTGTTTGTTTTTGAAGGTAACTTCAAATCACTAAATTTAAAAAATCCAAATATCGTAATGAAGAAAAAATCACATTATTTTTGATATTCTTAGGAATTTTAGAATTTTATAGATTGAAATTTCTTGCATTTGAACAAACATTCAAAAAGACTGAATGAATGAAATTAGCTCATATGTTTTTGGCAAACAATTTCTAAAATGAAGCAAGACGATTCCACAGAAGCTTTTCCAGTTTTAGCAGAATTTTTGAAACAAATTATGACTCTGCCCCATTCATCTGCAAATGTCGGACAAATATTTAGTGCCATCAATTTAACAAACACACATGAATATCATTAAGCCTTTTGTGAGCTTTTCTGCAGAAACACACGAGTCTTGGTAGGAATCGAACCTCCCGGTTAATAGTCTAGCACACTCTTCAACCCAAAATCTGCCTTAGAGGTAGATTCCATGTGAAAAGAGAGTTTCAAACAAATCTTACTTTGAAAAGATTTAGATCTACCATTTTTATTTTTAGGGTATTTTAAACACATTAGGAAAAGATTTTTTACCTTTAATTAATTTTTCGTTTCGATAAGGAAATTTTATAAGGAACCGTAGACAACTCTTACTCACGGATCGTTAATACTCAATAATACTTCAATATGTTAAAAACATCTAAAAAATTTAAAAATTAAGTTATGCCAGCGTTATTTAATTAATTTTAAGTATTTTGAGAGGATAAATATTAATATGTACATATGTAGAAGAAACACATATCTGTGGTCACAACCCCTAATCGCCTAAGTCGCGTTAGGACAAAATTTAATTTTTGGTGTGATGGACTCCATTTGTGTCTAAATCAATTCGTTACTAATTTCTTAAGTATGTAACTTTTTTAAGACGACAATTATCTATAAATAAGTTAATGAAAGGCAAACTGACGACTGATTGGAAGCGAGTTTTTGATACTTTAAGCAATTCTCCTAAAAAATTTTGAAAACAACTTAGGCGATTAAGGCTTGTGAACACAGATATATATGTAGCATATATTTTTATTATTCTCATATTTAAAGAAATAAATATTTTCATTCAATAAATTGTAATGCTTCTCTGCAGATGTACGTTGCGGTGCTAGCGCTGATACTTCTTGCAGAGTATCAGTATAGTTTGATTCTACAAGCAGTTTTTCACAAATTAGCTTTCAACAATAGCACTACTATGTATGTTTGTGGAAGAACGAGCAATTTTCTCACAAACTGGCTCAGTAAGGGAAAAATTTATGGTAGAAACAGGTTTTAAATAATGTAATCAACGCAGCGTTGTTTACATGCATTGTTAAAAATATATTTCAGTTAAACTTCTAGCTAGAATTAGTTAAAAAATGCGGGTAACTATAATTTAGCATAATTTTTGAAAAACTAAAAAAGTAGTATATTTTCCTCTGAAAGTGGTAGAGTTAAGTCAGATATCCAAAAGAGGTAGATATCCACAAAAGTGGTAGAGTTGGCACCGCTGGGGGTAACTAAACAAAATTTCGATGTTCCTTAGCAAAGTAAACTAGAAGGAATTCTTTATTCTAGAGATTATTTGAAACTTATAAAACAAATTGGTTTAACACTCATATTAAATTCGGAAATGAATTCATCCTGAAAATCATTTGTATATTTAAGCTTGTAAAATTATTATGAAATTACTGGCGAGTGCTATTTTTTATTTTATTATTGGGCCTGATTGTGTAAGGAGCTGGCGTAAACGCCTATGTAGTTTTTTGTAATAGATTAAAGCAACACACAACCCGCGTTCTTTAATCTACTACAAAAAACGAGTTAGGCGTCTACGCCAATGCCTTACATAATCAGGCCCATTAATAAAAATTAATAAAAGCATCGAAAAAGGTTTAGTTTAATTTATGCCAATTTTTCGAATTGAAGTGCCGAAAATGACGATTTTCCCCGAAAAGTGAATTTTTTTTATCAAAAGCATCTGGCAGCCCTGCTTGCGGTATGTGTTCTTTTTAATTACAAAAGGAAAGAATCGACTTATATTTTTTTTATCAAAAGGTAGTTTTTTTGTGGCGTCCGGAAAATTTAATTTTTAACAACGACTTTAATGTATATGAGTACATATTTGTGTTCATAATAAAAGCAATTATATAATGACTGTCCTTTCAAATTGATTATTAGGCTAAGGTTCGTAACGTTTTAATTCAGAAAGAATTGGGCATGATTAATATTCCAAGGAACAAGGAAAAAATTAATATCAACTTAATTTTTCAAAAAGTTGGTGTTAATCTTTTCCTTGTTCCTTGGAATATTAATCATGCTCAATTCTCTCTGAATTAAAACGTTACGAACTTTAGCCTAATAATCGATTTGGATTCACAAGCAAATACGTTCGAAATAATAATATTAATATACTGTCCTTTTTATTTATCACTATTAATATTTTTGGCACACGCAACAATGCAATTGTGAGACAAACAATTTACAAAAATTGTTTTCGATACGATACACGCAATGTTAATATTATACCATCAAAAATGCCTTATTGTTAATCTGTGATAACCGGATTATTCAAAGATAGCTACCTATCATTCCTCACCTAAAGCTGAAAGTCCATAACACGCGTTAAGCTGAAAGTCCATAACACGCATTTCGTGCGTTGCGCGTTTTGTGCTTTTCATACTTTCGACGCGTTTTTAAATTCTATCAGCTGGCATTTCCTCGTGGCGCCTGTGACACATACACAAGTATACTTACCTTTCGGGTCCGACGTGTCTAAGCGTTTTACGCTTTGTGCTAGTAGCTTGTCACATACAATGACACTGATTCTACTTTTTTGACAGACGCTTTAAGCTGAAAGTCCATAACACGTGTTAAACGCTTTAACGCGTTATTAGCGTCTGTGAAAAACGTAGAATCAGTGTAATTGTATGTAAAATGTTACATAGCACAAAGCGCAAGGTACATACCACGCGCTGCGCGGTAACGCTTTTCTTGCTTTTTGAACTTTTAATGCTTTAAAAATGGGAAGTTACACACCACGCTTTTTATGCTTTTTTGCTCATAAAATTTCACGCCTTTGCGGCTATTTTTTGTCTTGCCTGGTTATATTTTCCTTTA
This sequence comes from Panzeria rudis, assembly GCA_956483635.1. Taxonomy (NCBI): domain Eukaryota; kingdom Metazoa; phylum Arthropoda; class Insecta; order Diptera; family Tachinidae; genus Panzeria; species Panzeria rudis. Next base: position 72,724,413 of record OY101451.1, on the reverse strand, counting down.
AATATTTAAAGCCTTTTTCATCCAATTTTTAATAAAAAAAATTAACTTCTAATAATACTATTTTCATTGTGTTAGCATATGAATCTGGCAACACTAGCTGTCACTTTGTATACAACGTTCGAAAGTTGAAGAATTTTCACATTTTCGCGAGGTATGCGCATCGCAAACTTCTCTTTGTAACTTGCCTTACTCTACGTCTCCACCTAACTAGAAATGCTGTTGTAACTTGAAGTTATGACTGCGTTGTTAAAACAAATGCAATAACAACTATGTTATAACCTAAAAAAAGCATTAACTTGAGCCGTCTACACTTAACATTAACTTGAAGTTAATGTTAAGTTAAGTTAGGTGGATACTGCCAATTATGGAAACACACTAGCCCAATTCACAATCTTGTGCAAATGGTCTTGCATCGTAGCATTTGTAAAATGGTATTGCATATCGATACTTACCACTTAACAATTGTTAGTGGTGAGAATAAATATACTACACCATTTTGCAAATGCTACGATGCAAGACCATTTGCACAAGATTGTGAATTGGGCTACTATGTATTTCCAATTTTTTGAGAGAAGTCTGTATCGTATTGAACGTATGATATGTACCTCACACATGGTAGAATAATATACAAGGTAACCGCATAATTAATACAAATGTACATTTGAGGTCCGAAATGTCAAACATTAATAGAGAGTGTATGTGTTTGTTTGTATAACAGAAGCACCAAACATACGTGTTGCATTGTGTGTGCAACGTAGTTATTTCACATATACACAACGTTCCAGGGCTACCTTGTATATTATTCTACCATGACCTCACCTTTAAGGTGAAGGTACATAGCATGCGTTAAACACGCTAATGCGTTACAGACTTCTGTCAAAAAAGTTAAAATAGTGTGTTTCCATAAGGCAAGATACAAAGCGAAGTTTGCGACGCGCGTAACTCGCAAAAAGTTGAACATTCTTCAACTTTCACGCATCGTATATAAAATGACAGGTAGTGCTGCCAGATTCATATGCTAAAATGTATGTTTAATGGAAATAAATTATTAGAAATTAATTTTTTTATTAAAAAATGGATGAAAACTGCATTAAATATATAAAGACAAATAAAACTTACAGGCAAGACAAACTATAGCCGGCAAAGGCTTACAATTGTATAAGCAGAAAAGCATTAAAAGCGTGGTCTGTAACTTGCCATTCTTTAAGCGTTAAAAGTTCGAATAGTAAGAAAAGCGTTGCCGCATAACGCGTGGTATGTACCTCCACCTTTACTTTTTACTTTTGTATGCGTCGAATGCCAGCTGTTTTTGATAGCTAGGATTGACAAATTATGTTATATTTTCAATGTTATCGATAAATATGTTACTGTCGTAAATTATTTTTTTTATCTTTTGTATTAATTAAAAAAAAACAGTTCATAATAAAGTTTACAAATATCTTCAAGAATAAAATACATGAAAATTAATTTTTTACCAAAATTTTTTCATCAAAAAATTTTTATTGCAGTTATCGACTATTTTTACGTACTGAGTCTCATCTCTGTTATGTTTATTAATTTTATTAATTTACTAAGCAAATGCAATGGATGCATAAACTCAGTGAATGCGAGGGATGCATAACTCAATGAAAAGATACATGAGCCCAATGAATTCCAAAAAATTCTTTTCAATCTGAGTTTCACATTCCATTCTTGCAAAAATTATTTTTATTTGACAAAAATACTTACACTACTGCTGATCAAACCAAAAAAACTTGGCGCACAAAAATCGTTGCATGTAACTTGAATTTAGAAATGGGTTGAAAGTATGAAATGCACAGAACGCGCAACGCAGGAAACGCTTGGTATGGACTTTCATCTTTACAGGATTTCCCTTCACGGGAAAATGCCTTATTTTCGTTTCCCGCTTTCCCGGGAATTTCATCCGGGAATTCCCGGAATTAAAAATCTACATAAGAAAGTACTGATTTTGGCACATGAAAATCCTTTTGTTTTTAAATTGTTATTCTTCATCATGAAATAATTTCTATGTAGTTGCAGTAGTAGTTTTGATTTAAATGCCTCTTTTTAAGCACACTTTTGACTTAACTGCACAAAATTATTAATTTGTGGTACTATTCTTTAAAATCCCATATAATTTCGTTTTTTAAGTGCACCTTCTATACCTGCATTCTTAGGATAAGTGCCATTAAAACTATTTTCATACAAAAATTCAATCTTAGCTGCATTTTTACTTAACTGCACAAAATATTTGTTTTCTGTGGTTATTCTGAAAATCCATTTGTGCAACTGTACATTTAAGATATTTTTTGGCAGTTTTAAATTATTTTCATAAAAAAATTCAAGTTAGCTGAACACATAAATATTTGTGCGTACTTGCACATTAAAGCTGAAAGCCCATCTGTCAAAAAAGTAAAATCCGTGTAATTGTACGGAATAAGTTACATAGCACAAAGCATAAAACGCTTAGACGCGTCGGACGCGAAAAGTAGTTTACTTTCCAATTTTGTATGCGTCGCCGGCGCACAGTGGAAAATTATAGCCATTCTCATATCAAAAATCAATATCTCTTTTATTATTGTTGTTATAAATATTAATTTACAACAACAATGCTTTGATAATTCCGCACATTTTAATTCCACATGAAATACAGAACATGGCCGATTATATACAATTAACTTTGCATTAAATAATGAAAATATGAGATTAGAATCCTTTTTAATACATTTGACCTCAAAAAATATTAGTTCAATTCACAATCTTGTGCAAATGGTCTTGCATCGTAGTATTTGTAAAATGGTATTGCATATTGATACTCACCACTTAACAATTGTTAGAGGTGAGTATAAATATACTACACCATTTTGCAAATGATATGATGCAAGACCATTTGCACAAGATTGTGAATTGGGCTATTGATTTGCTTAAAATTTTTTTACAATGGCCCGATTCACAATATCGTGCAAATGATCTTGCATCATAGCATTTGCAAATTGGTATAGTAATTGATACTCACCACTTAACAATTGTTAGTGGTGAGTATCAATATGCTATACCATTTGCAAATGCAACGATGCAAGACCATTTGCACAAGATTGTGAATTGGGCTAATTTGTCTATTTGGTACTAACAAATTGTATCCCAAATATTAACAAAAATTCAATACTGCTGAATGAAAAAAATGGTTCAAAACATCGATAAATTTCAACATACAAGTGTCAAAAAAATTAAAAAAAATATTTTAAAATTACAGAAAGAAGAAACAAAAAATTTATTAAAAAACAAATAAAAAATTAAATACTTGCCTGTAAAGTATCTACGCATTTGTAAAAGTTAACCATAGCTAAAATGAGGAATACAGTGACCTAAAACTATTTTAGTTATTACAACTTCCCTGTAAAATAAAATTTATCTTATTTCAAAACATGGCAATACCAGAGCAAACATCGATTACTACCTTTAAGCGAAGTATGCAGCTCTGCCTGAAATTCAGGCTGCCATACGAAGTATGTGTAAAAAAACAAACTGAAATTCAGGTTGGTATATTCCTTAAAGAAATTTCTGTTTACTAGTACGCAGTTCCAAAAGAAAAGTACACGGAATTTTGACATTTATTGTATATTACAGGCATGTTATAACAATAAGTGGAGATTTTTTTCCGTCAACTGAAACAAAAATTAATGTTCAGGTCACGGAATTTTTGACATTTCTAATTTTTCGTACATTGTAATTAATTTTTAGTGCTTTTGTGTCGATCGACAATGCAAGCGATCGACAACGTAATAGTTTTCATACAAATTTGGTACCCACTAAGAAAAGTCAAGCGACGACAAATGTCAAAATCAGTCACTTGTGTTGTTGATGTCGACAAATAAAAAAGTAAAACAATGAGTTGTTTCAATTTTATCCATTTCGTATTAATACATTTAAAACAAAAACAAATTTTAAAATGTTGCTTTTATTTCATATGTAATTGTAAGAAAGAAAGAACTCTTTCGACATCGTGAAATAGGCAGTAAAAAAATCGACAAAAACCAAAAAAATCAGTCAAAAAAACCAGTGTCAAAACAAACAAAAAATCGCTAAAACTAAAAAAAATCACAAGAAACCGATAAAAATCTCCAAACCCGAAAAAAGCGCCAAAACTAAAATAAATCGCTATTACTAAATATATCGTCAAAAAGCGAAAAAACGTTAAAACAAAAAAATAAAAACACCGAAACCAAAAAAAAAACCCCAAAACAAAAAAAGAATTGCAAAAAACCAAAAATCGCCAAAAAAAACAAACAAAAATCGCCAGAACGAAAAAAAGTGTAATAACCAAAAAAAATCGCTAAAACTAAAAAAATCACCAAAAATCTAAAAAAAAATCCCCAAAACCGAAAAAAGCGCCAAAACTGAAAAAAATCGCCACAACTAAAATAAATCGTTAAAACTAAAAATATCGTCAAAAAGTGACAAAAACGTTAAAAAAACGCTTAAACTAAAAAAAACTGGCAAAAAACAAAAAAAAAATGCAAAAAAACGAAAAATCGCCAGAAAAAAACTAAAAAATCACGAATATTAAAAAAGCGCCAAAAACAACGAAAAATACTCTAAAAAAATAAAAAAACTAAAATTAAACAAAAAAGCACAACAAAAAAACTGCGAAAATGATAAAAGGGGCTAAAACAAAAACGGATATACATATGAGTATTCGTATGGAACCCTTCGTGTGCGAGCCAAAGTCGCACTTTACTTAATTTATTTACTTTTTGATCAATATGGGTACATTTTTTCATTGTTTGAACTTTCTCTTCCTTTATTTTAGTAATAGCGACTTGTGAACTAATGTGTCAATATCGTTTTTACTCATTTTATTTTGTTAGTTTGCTTTACAAGTAATAATATTCTATTTCTTTAAAAATTGGTTGATTTTAATTTGTGGCCAAATTTGACTGTATATTGCTTTATACGTATTTTTTCAATTTAGTCCCTTTTTCAAACATTTTTGCGCGAGTTTGATCCCAAAAGTTGGCATCACTGACATACATAAGTACATACTTAACACCATACATGTGCATACTGCAGTAAAATTAAAATTGCAGTAAAAATAAATGTTTACTGATTACTGAAAAAATGTCAGTATCCAGTCGGGGTGTTAGTTAACACCGCGCCCACAGGAGCAATAACACGCTATTTACATTATGCCTTTTCGCCTCGCTTTAAAGGCAGGCTTTTTTAGTTTGAGAGAGAGAGAGGAGGTGAGAGGGTAAGAAAAAAAAGGCACAAATTGAAAGTTGAGGGGTTTTTTGTTATTTTCCTTTGTAATTTTCGTACTCTCAGCATTAAGCATGTGTATAATCGTCAAAAAATGTGTGTGACTACTACGTTGCCTGGACTATTGTTTTCTTTTGTGTAAAAATACACAAGACAAAACGATTACCCAGAAACGTACAATTACGGATTATTACCTACGTAGGGATAAAACAACTGACAACTAATAAGAGCAGATTATAAACCAAATATTAAACACAAACATAATAGTAAGAGAAACAGGTAACAGGTAGAGACACACAAAAGCATATAGAGGCGAGAGAGAGAGAGAAAGAGCGTGAGAGAGAGAAAAATAGGGAGCAGAATTCAAAACGGATCAAGGAAGGAAGTTAGGTATACAAACGAATTATAAAAGAAACAACGTACAACAGAAAAACGATTTAGTATTCAATAGAACACTGAAGATGGCACATAGCCGAAACCGGTCTGTTTACAAACCAAATTTGACGTGGGATGACGGAAAATCGTTCCAAATTCAAAAAACCCCGTCGGAAGAAAAACACATCATTCATCTATGCACCTTGCTTTCGATTGTTAATAATCATTCAAAGATATAAATTTATTTATATATAACAGCCAATTCACACGATGAAATTTATGACGTCCATTTTTGGACGTAATTTTTTTGTTTTAGGCGAACTGTGTAGAGAAGAAATCGGGGTAGAAAACCTCGATTTCTGTTTTCATGGTTTTTTTTCAATTCCTTTTTCACTTTTTTAATTCGATTAGTATTGTCTCTCATTTTCTCTCTCTTATCTGATTGTGTTAATGTTTTGTTGTTGTGAATGAGTAAATAGAGCGAAATTTGAGATTAATATATAAAAATGACAGGCAACCGGCGGTGCCAAATGTGCAGATTTATCTGTATTTTGCAGTTTTTCTAAGCACTGACCAGTTTTGCAGTTTTTTGCTTAAAAGCCCAGTTTTTCTACAGATTGTGCAGATTTTGCAGGTTTCATATTTTTATATTTTGCTCTCAAATTTTTTATATTAATTCCAATTTTAATGTCATAATTTTACTTTTTTAATGCGACAATGTAATGCAAGAGGGAATTCGCACTCATTTAGGTCTAAGAAAGTTATGTTTTTCTTATGTAATTTGCTATTATAGTTCATATGTACGTACAATTTTTTTCTTAATTCTCGGCGAAGTTTTTAGTGATTCATACAAACAAAAAACTATACTTTCTTACGCCAAAAAATAACGGTATACTTCAAATTAAACAAAAACTTAAATACGGAAGGAAGCCAAAAATTTTATTACTCTATTTGTTGAATTTCACTCCTTACGTCTTTAAGCCGATTCGGAAAAAATAATCGATTTCCCTGTGTAATTGTAGGGTTTACATCTGTAACGACGAACGCGTTCGCTGCAAATATTTGCATCTAATTTTAGATTGTGTGGACGTGTGCGACACACAGAAACAACCAAGGTGGATTTATACAGGTGATATTATAAGCACAGCTGTTCTACTTTTTCCGCAAATTAGATGCTCGTATGTCAAAATTTGTATACGTTGCCATAGGGTCTGAGATGTCAAATGTTATTGTAATCTTGTAGTTGTTTTAGAATCAACTCCACCTGATAAAATTAATTCACTTTGGAAACAACGCAAGAATGTTCGTCACATTCAACGCACACGATCCGTGCCTTGTTGGTTTATTGACGAACAATACAAACATTTGCGCCGCAGGCTGCTCCGATGTGGACGCATTTTAAGAAAGAGTGCTATGTTTTAATAAGAACAATTTTAATATAAATAATGTATGTATATACTATATTTTGGATTTTTTGTGCAGTTTTTTTACGTGAAAATCAGTTTTTTTATTCTAAATTTGCAGTTTAAAAAAAATTTATGGCAACGCTGCATGCAACTAAAAATCACCATATGAACGCAAAAGGTTTTTGGTAGCAACTTCAAAAGGGAATTGAGAAAAATAGACGTCATAAATTTCACCGTGTGAATTGGGTGTAAGAGTAGGTTTTGTGAACTTTTTGCTGCCGTTTTCCAATAGTGTTTTTGGTCGGGTGGTTGGTGCGTTGTATTTCAAATCTGAAGGAGCTTAGTTCGATACTAGTTGAATTTAAAATACAAACAGTAAGTAAAATATAAAATAAAAGAAATAAAAAGTGTATAATCGATAATAAATTTAAAGATAAAACAAATTAGCTAAACATTTCAATTCATAATCTTGTTCGATTTTATTGAGAAATTTCAAATAAATTTTGTTTTAATATCCAATTATATTAATTGAAAATTTTAATATATTTCAACTAATTTCGTTTACTCGGATATACGAATTTTTTAATAGGTTGTAATCTAAAAATTTTTTTTACTCAATTCTTTGGATTTTTTAATCAAAGCGCATATTAATTTTTTTCTGTGTAGGGAGAATAAATGAAGTTTTTCAATCGCTAAAATTGTAGTGGATATTGATAAAAGTCCTATGTTTAATTTGTATGTCTTCATTTTTACTTAATAAGGATTCTTTCATAAAAGTCAAATCATCTGATGGAAATGTCTCACCCGTTTTTAATAATGCAAATAAAAGTTTAATCAATATTTCTTTATTTTCTTATATTCTGTTTGTTGTTGTTGTTGTTGTTTTGTGAATCCAAATTGATTATTAGGCTAAGGTTCGTTACGTTATATTCAGAAAGAATTGGGCTGATAAGTATTCCAAGGAACACGGGAAAAATTAACATCAACTTAATTTTTTATCGTACTTCGGAAGCCGCTACACTTCCATCGTCAGTGCTCACGTGTATTTTGCTTATCACCACTTGTCAAGTGGCTCTGTTAAATGTGATTTTAATTCTTATATCTAACGAGAATTAAATCACTCTCAATCTGATATTAACTACACTTTTCGCAGCGTTGCCATCGGTTTATTTTTCTTCATTCCCATTTTTCTGATTTTTGTTCTACTCAAGACAAACTTTTTTGGTTTGATTTTATACTTAAGTATATCGAGCCCTTCCTGCAATAGAGTCATAACTCAAAAACCTGATTTTTGAGTTAATAATGCAGAACTAATCGTCATATCGTTTTTCATATTGTATAAAAATTTCATAGAAATATCTTGCATACTCAATTCTTGAGAGAAGAATAAAATTTTATTTTACCATTAAGTTGTTAGTAAATTCAAAACTTCAAACTCGTTTTCTGCAAAACAAGTTTTTTTGAGTTATGACTCTATTGCAGCAAAGGCTCGATATATGAACATGCTAAACATGTGAAAAGCTCAAGCCAGTAGCTAATTGTTTATTAATATGATTATTTCGAACGTATTTGCTTTGTGAATCCAAATTGATTATTAGGCTAAGGTTCGTAATGTTATATTCAGAAAGAATTGAGCATAATTAATATTCAAAGGAACAGGGGACAAATTAACATCAACTTAATTTGTCAACGTTTTTATTTGTTTGTTTCTTTGCATATTTTTGTTACGGCATCACTATTAAACGGCTGAACCGATTTTTATGAAATTTGGCACACAGACAGACATTTGGCACACAATTAATAAATGTAAATTTATGTCCAGTAGGGGATAAAATGGATTAAACGTTTGCAAATTTTTGTTACGGCAGCACGCCTAAGCGCCTGAACTGATTTTTATGAAGTTTGGCACACAGATACATATTTTGCACACAATTAATAAAGGTGAATTTATTTCCAGGAGGGGATAAAATGGGTTAAACGTTTGCAAATTTTTGTTACGGCACCACGCATGAACGGCTGAACCGATTGAGATGAAATTTGGTATACAGATAGGAATGTGACCCACAACTAATATAGCGTCCCGGTTTTTGGACCAGGATTTAATAAATTAAGTGAAAACCGGTTAATCAAAAATTTTGTGAAATATACGGCCATGTCACAGAGTTCAATTCCGCTCGGAAACGGAATTCAATCCACCCTAATATGTCAAGCCCTAGCTGGAGCATACCGCAGCATAGTATCGTCGCCAACAGTCTGGATACACCTGACAAATTTGCGTATTTTAGTTTTCTTTTTTAGACACCAGCTGCTACAAAAATAGGGTAGGTTGAATTCCGTTTCCGAACGGAATTGAACTCTGCATAGTATATTAAAAATATCATTATTTTCTTCTTCGTGTATGGTAACTTCTCCTTTACACTCCCATCTATATATTTATCCGTCTGTCTTTCTAAGAAAAATGCACCTTCAAGATCGTAATATGTAAGCACTTGAAATTTTCGCTTCATATGTACTTCATCAACGCCTAAACGGCTGAACCCATGATATGAAGGTTGACACAAAGATATCTATGTGTACCGCACTTAATGCATAGAATTTTGTTTCCGATTTTTGGACAAGGAGGTATAAAAAAAGTTGGAACCGCCTAATCAGAGTGATATTAACAAAATAAGCTACATATATTAATAATATTCTAATATATATGTTTCTGCGTGTAAGATACTTTTTGCGTTCCATGCCCAGAGGGGCAAAAGCTTTCCCATTACACTCTATCTATCTACATCAGTCCGTCTGTTTGTCCGGCAGTCATAAAACTGTACCTTAAAAATTATAATATATACACAGTTGAAACTTTCACTTTATAGCCTTTTTACACTCGCTCACATCTTAGGGGAATTTGTGAAAGATGTTTAAAATGACAAAAACTTGTTTACATTTGCAGCATCTTTCACGTACTTTATGGCAACAATTAAAGTTTATTGTTTTAGAGCAATATACAAACATATAAATCTATTACGTATAAATAACAATATTTCTATTGTTTAATCATTTAATTTAACAATTATTTCGCAAAAATTAAGAAATTAGTGCAACAAATTTCCAGCTCACTGTTTGGCAATCACAAATTCATTTGTTTTTGTTATATTCCTCTTTGCGCTTTTCGTTTATTTTAACAGAGATGCCACATGACGTCAGATTTAAACAATGTTGTTAAAAATAAGTCACATAATCGTCGAATCTTTAGTGCAAACAATTTACCAAGTTGTTATTGTTAAAAGTTATAGAATCTCACTACTGAGTTATAGTTTTCGCTGCACCTAACCGAAATGTCCATTTTGTTCCCCTGTGTTATCAATAAAATAAATAAATAAAATTTTAAAATTTTGCGCTTTTTTGAAAAACTACGCGATTTTTTCTTGGGTTTAGTGCTTTTTCAAATTTCAAAATCGACAACACTGCCAATATACTTAAAGCCCGTGCATCGCCGGGTTGAAAAACAGCTAGTATGTACATTAGGGCATAACCAAATTTTTGGAATAGTACCACGGAGTGGCCAAGAATGTTTTAGTAATGAAAACACCTGTCTCCCGTCGTTTTGCTAAAAAAAACCTCACGCAGGGATATTTGAACCGCGATGAATTGTAAACCGTAGGAAAATTTTTAAATCTAAAGCAGTGGATAGATTCCAAAATAGCATTTAAGTGATACGTATAGGAATATATACAAATATCAGGTGTATATTTTTTAAAATTTCCGTGAGATAAAAATGGTTGTTTTCAAATTTCAGCCCGATCCCTGCGTGAACTTTTTTAACGATCCGAAAAAAATATCATATTTTTTATTAATAACTTGTAATGTTCTACACGACTATACTATGCCGTTTTTGATACTCGCAAAAAGTGTGAATAAGTTATTGCTCTAATGTACATACATAAATAAAAAAATTCTTACCATTTTCTGGTTTATTTGTGCCGACATCACGGTTAGTCACATACTCCTTGCAATTGATGGAACCCATACTTATAAGACGTTTGTGTGTTAGTTGCTGGTGAAAATGTTGCCACAAATGTTGTTGAAAACAATGACGTAATGGCCTTGGGAAAGAATGCAGCAACAATTTTAGCCTATTCACAGCCGTTGTAGACGATGGAATTGTGCAAAACCTGTTGACGATGTTTAATGTTTATTTAAACATGTACAATGTACATGTAATTTACAACACATATGTATATTGTACATGTGTTGTAAATTACAAAAATGCGAAAATTTTAATGATGCTTTATTGTAGTTTTTTTTTTGCTTTTGCATATGTGTTTCTATTTTAGTTAGTGAATGCGATTACTGACCTTATAGAATGACTTAAATTTCCAATTGAAGCACAAAGAGCTCCACGATAATTTTTATTATAATGTAATAAGTTTTTTGGGGAAATGTTCACTGATAACACTGTTATTTTTAAAAGTTTTTTTGAAAAAATATTTTTACTACAGGGAAGCCAGTGTGTATTAACCTGATAATATGGAAATTAATTGATTGTTTTAATTGTTGTGTTTTTTTTCTTACACTTAAGTTTTTATGAATATATTTTTAATATGGTTTCGAATTTGATAGTTGATTTCTAAAATTCAATGACGTTTGAATGATGCATTTAATGTATGTATGTACTATATCTCTGCAATAAACTTTAATATTTAATTTAGTTTTTAATGTAAAATACCGCTGATTTCTTGCACAGATGAATGGTTACTGATTGAACAAGCGTAATATTTGAATGAACTATTCGAGCGTATTGCGAACGCACACAATCACCGACCGGCTGACTGAGTCAGCACTTTTGTTATCAAACACTACACTGCGCCTGTAAAAACCAGTCAACAAGTGAGAAAACATTCAAATGAACTTGATTTGGCCAATAGAGAGATAAAGTTTTTAGTTCTAAAGAATTTGGAATTTTTGTTGTGTATATCGTCGCATGAAATGAAAAAGGGCACTAGATATGTAATTTAAAATTGGGTTTTTGATTGACTATGGTACATTGCACTACATTTTGTTACAAATGTTTAACCTTCTAAAGTCGAAAGTTCAGCCTTTATACTATCTTTATTAATGATTCTATCTAGGTATATATCGATTATAATTACAGTAGTTTGTATTTGATAACGTTTCTCATATCTCCTATAAAATTGTGAAGAATTGGGTCTTTTCGAATTTTATATGTATAACGACATGAACACAACTTTGCGACGAAAGCTTTTTTCAATTGCTCAAGCAAACTATCAATTCACATAGAGAAACATATGTACATACTAGAGGGTTGCCCAAGATGTCTTGAAGGTGTGTTTAAGACATTCGTTTTGTTTCAAACACTTTCACAACAGTGATGTTGTGACGAGCATGTGTTGCAAATAGAGATGGACGCGTGTCGAATTTTCCCAACCCGGCATGACCCAAACATGAATATCAAGATGCTCAGCACGTACGAAACACAAAAATTTTTCATAACGTGACACAGACCGCACGAAATCAAATAACAAAAAATATTTTTTTTTATTCGGAGCCAGGCATATTTTTGTTTTATTTAGTATTCCGATTCTTGTCTTGACCGTATATGAAGGAACCAGGTGGTGCTTATTACAACAAATGTAATACTTATATAGGGTTAACATCGCATTTAATAAGAGAAAAATTATTCCAAACGCTGTTTCTTCATTGGTGGTTCGTTACCAATTAGTATTTTTCATCATTTCGACGAATAGTTTCTTGCTTTCATCTTGGTCATATAAATTAATTACTTTTTTCAAGCGTCGCCAAGTTGGCACTGCCAACAGCTGATACTATTGGTTTATATACAGAGCTTTAAGCTTAACAGCACCATAGACTATCAACAAATTTTCTAGTGTTTGCGTATTTGACGACACAGAATATTCAATTTTTTTTAACTGGAAATCTACAGAAATATTTTACACCTAAAATCGTTTCGTGTTTTTTCGAGTCAATCTTGCTCAACACAACACATCCCACACACGCACAAAACCGGATTTTCTGTCACCAACTCGTGTTGAGTCGAGCGTGTTCGCGTCACGAAAAACACATTTTAAAACATATTTTTAATGAACCTGTAGGTTGCGAAGATGGTTTCCACAGATTGTACAAGTTCAAACAATTACTTTCCACATTATTGTTGCGAAAGTGTTTGAGTCAAATAAATGTCTTAAACACACCTTAAAGATATCTTGATTTTTGATAACAAAAATCCCGGTATTCAATTTTTTTTCAAATTCCCTGTGATAAAGAATTCTGCTATATTGATAACAAAATTATTTCAAAAGAAAAATATATAAACTAAAAAATGTTGACATGGTTGGGAAACGAACCCGGTCTTCCCGGACGTAAAGCATACTCTCTACAACTGAGCCATATTAAGTACTTATGTATGAAAAGAAAAGTAATAACCGGCATTGAAAAGAAATACATAAAACGAAATATTGTAGTAAGTTAATGACAAATGTTATTGCAGTTCATATATTTTTCAATAACATTGTTTAATTGAACATAATTCTTGTCTATTTTTTAGTTATCGAAAGCGTTCTTTAGTTATCGAAAGCGTTCTTGGAAATACCTCAGAGAGAAAATATTTAAGCCCAGCCGAAGGCAGGCAATGCAGAAACCCCCCGAAAGCGAAATTGATTTTGAAGGCCCGTAATGAGGAAAACCCTCAGTAAGTGAAGCAGATTTTGGAAATACCTCAGAGCAGAAAATTCTTAAAACCGGCTGAAGGACGCCAATGCAGAAAATGCTCACTAAGCGAACACGGTTTTCTAAATTTTCAAAAGCAGGAAATCTTTGAGCCCGACCAATGGCCGGCAATACATTTATATTCAGGGAAAAATCATTTTCTCCTCTGGGGTAATTCCAAGATCAGCTTTGCGTACTGAGCGCTGTATGAACTGCCTGCTTTTAGCCGGGCTTAAGGGTTTTCTCCTCTGAGGTATTTTCTACATTGCCGGCTTTCTTCCGAGCTTTTACAGCCCATTCAGACTGCAGCCAAATTAAGTTTTTCTTGATTTCGGCTGAAATCAACCTGAAATAAACTAATTTCCCATACATTTTGTCATATCCCAAATTAAGTTTTTTTCCTTAATTTCGGCGAAATTAACATGAAATTGCAACGCACATACCTGTTTTTGTTTTTAAGTTCCTTTTTTGGAATAGCATATATATAAAACTGTGGGGAGTGAAAAAAAATAAGTTGACATTTGTTTTAATAAAAATATAAAAGTTTATTTTATAAACAATTTTAACATTTTAAAAGAAAGAAAATAATGTGTTATGGACAAAATAGTGCGAAATTCAAACAATACTTATGTAATGTAAGATGTAGGAAGAGCAAAATAGCAGCCGAAATTAAGTCAAACGCAGTATGAACGCTTTTAATTTGGTAAGTAATTTCGGCTCGAAATTAATTAATTTTGGTGCAGTCTGAACAAGCTATTAATTAGGGAATTTCACCTGTGAGGTATGTATGTATGTGCTAAAGAATTTCTGAAAACATTTTTTATAGCTCACAAGCCCATACAAAATTTGGGACTTATTTCATATTTTTGGGATTTTATTTTATTGGGAGTTATTTCATTATGAAGCAAGTCCCAATATTTGGAACTTATTTCATTTTAGGTTTGGGAATAATTTAAACTTTTTTCGAGTTTACTTCATTAAATTTTGTTTGGACCAGGGCTGCCAAAAGTGCCGATTTTTCCATCAAAAAATTACCAAATGCCGATTTTAGGTGAAAAATACCGATTTCTTATGAAACCAATAGACAAGACGTTAACTCCTATTTCAAAACACACTTTTGTGACTTGGAAATAGTTTTATAATAAATTTAGTAAAGTGCGGCTTTGGCTCGCACGCGAAGGGTTCCGTACGAATACACATGTATCCATTTGCGTTTTTGTCCCTTTTTCATTTTGGCAATTTTTTCGGTTAGTTTTTTTTAAATATAGTTTTTTATTTTTTAACTTTTTTCATTATTTTGGAGATTTTTTGGTTTTGGCGCTTTTTTCCATTTTGGTGTTTTTCATTTTATTCGATTTTTCGTTTTTTGCAGATTTTTTAAGTTTTGGCGATTTTTTTCGATTTTTAAAATTTTGTTCGGTTTTTGGTGATTTTTTTAGTTCTAGCGATTTTTTTGGTTTTGACACTTTTTGTAGTTTTGGCGCTTTTTTCATTTTAATGATTTTTTCCTATTTTTGCCGATTTTTTTCGCTTTTTTATGATATTTACAGCCCTTTTCATAATGTACGATTAAAAGTTAACGTGGACTTTAACGACAAGTTCGGCATAAAAAAGTTACCATTAAAGTCCACGTTAACTCTTCATCATACATTGTGAAAAGGGCCGCCAGGGATTTTTTAAGTTTTAGTGCTTTTTCTTCGTTTTGACGACTTTTCGGTTTTAGTCGTTGTTTAGATTTTTTGCGTTTTTGCGATTTTTTTAACTTTGGTGTTTTTTTTCTTTAAGCGCTTTTTTCATTTTGGCGATATAGTGTCTGTATATTACATTAGTATTTCAATATTTTTCGTTGCTGGCTTTAGAACACTCTTTAATTTTTAACTATCATATATTTGTTGTTGTAGCGGCCAAAGTATATAAATATTCTGTGAAAATTTCAGGTCTGTAGTTCTTACGGTTCACGAGAAAATAGCCTGTGACAGATAGACAGACGGCCGGACAGCGTAGTAAAAATATAGGCTTCCCTTTCACTTTTGGTGTACGGAACCCTAAAAAATTGTGAAATTCATTTAATAGATATCAGAGGCAAAACGTTATTTTTGCCTATGATATTAAAATCGAAATTAAACAAATCTGAAATTCATTAATTGTGTTAATTTTTATATAGAAATAAATGTTCACCCGAAAGCTGATTAATTTTGAAGGTATGTAACTTCAAATCAATCACTAAGTTTAATAAATTCAAATATCGTAATGAAGAAAAAATAAGCACTATTTTTGATATTCTTAGGAATTTCAGAATTTTATAGATTGAACTTTCTTGCATTTGAACAAACAAATATTCCTTAAGAAATTAATTTATTTAATTTTTGGCAAACAATTTCTGAAATAAGCCGAGGCGATTCCACAAAGGCTTCTCCAGTTTTAGCAAAATTTGTGAAACAAATTATGGTGCTGCCACAATCATCTGCAAATGTCGGGCAAATATTTATTGCCGTCAATTTAACAAACACACATACTGACTAAGCTTTTTTGAGCTTTTCTGCAGAAACACCCAGTCTTGGCAGGAATCGAACCTGCGCCCGCCCGGTTAATAGCTATTAACCTAGTCTAGCTATTAAACTATAGTCTACCACACGCATTGCTACACTGCGGGGAGAGCTAAACTAAATTTCGATGTTCCTTAAAAATTATACTTTAAAAGGCATTCTTTATTCTAAAGATTATTTGAAACTCATAAAACCAATAGTTTTGACACTCATATTAAAAGCATTTTAGCAAAAATTAATTATAAATTCGGAGATGTATTCATTCTGAACATCATTTATATTCCATGGAATGTATTTAAGCTTGCAAAACCATTTTTATGTTATCCATTTATGTTTATAAACCAGATGAAATTACTGGCGATTACTATTTTTTGTTTTCTTATTAATAAAAACCACAAAATATGCTTAGTTTTATTTATGCCGATTTTTCGAATTGAAGTGCCGAAAATTCCGATTTTTCCAAAAAAAAGTTCAGATTTTTCATCAAAATCATCTGGCAGTCCTGGCTTGGACTTATTTTATTTTTTGGTGTTAAGTTCGACCGTTATACAAAGTCAAGAATTTGTCTTTTTCAATTATTACATGCTTTGAAAAATCATTTCTCAATAAAACTAATTAAATTTTTGGACGAATTCATTATTTCAGTTCAATTTTGCTTAGCAGTATGAATTGCTCATTATTGGCCAATAAAATAAAGCATAAATCATATTTCGCTTAAATGTTTTCTGGTTATAAAGCTAGAGCAATTATAAAAAAGTCTCAAATTGGCCAAATTTTTACTTTAGATGGCTACTAGTCAGAAGTTATACAATAAAAAATTTAGTTTTCTTATTAAAATTAAAAAGCATGCGACACGGCACACCTTCATACATATTTGTTGGAATTACTCTGTAAAGAACTGAAATTATATTTTTTAGCTTACTTTTAATGCATTAATAAATTTATTTAATAGATCTCATTAACTTATTTTTTTTTTTTGTTCAAATAAATTCAGTTAAATGATATATTGTATCGTTTTGTATTGGGCGGGAGTTCCCGGGAATTCCCGGGAAGTTGAAAAATCAATCCCGCTTTCCCGGGAAATAAAAAAGTCCGGGAAAGGAAAAACTGTAATATACATATATATGAATGCTTAGAAACATTAAAACTAAACATTTATTTTAATCCTAAGTACATATTTACTAGAGACCAAATTTTTGACCGAATACCGAAACGGGAACTTTTTATTCGATATAAATAAAGAAGTTAATCGAAATAGTATTTCCCGAATTTTATATATATAAACACGCTAACTTTTGATGTCACTTGCCAAAAGTACCTAATAAATTTTTTTTCAACACGGCCGGTTAAAGTTGGGAGCAGTAATAAATTTAAGTACGTCGTTTGGCAAAATGTAAGATTTTCTTTGAAAATCAGGCCACTGCAGTATGAATTTTTAACTGCCATTTAGAGAAGGATATCTGACAATGATATAGGAGAAAAAATAAGAAAAGTGAAGTTTTGTAGTCACAGCAATAGAAAGATCATTACCCGGTGATTTTTTTTTTAACTGGCAAAACCTTTTAAAATAAGTAACAGATTTGTTTTCTAACTTTGGAAATTGAATGAAAATTGTATTTAGCTTTTTTCATCAGTTTAAGTTTTCAAGATATACCGTTATTTCGAAAATGAAGGCACTTGCACGACATATGTTAGCATAACTGGCGAATAGTTCGGCCTATTCAGTAAAAACTAAAAACCAAATTGGACAATAAAATTATCTTTAAGCCTAGCAAACATTGTTTCGAAATCCCGCCATTAGTTTCAGTGATACCGTAAAAGTTTGAGCATAAAAATTAAAATTTTCATAAAAAATTTTAAAAGTTGTCTCACTTAAAAGTGCTTATTTCCTTTGCAATATATTAAGCTACATGATATGGGACCGTTGATGTACTTTAATTTTTTTTAAGAATTTTTCAACACAAAAATGTTTTAATTTTTTATGAAATTTTTAATTTTTATGCTCAAACTTTTACGATATCTCTGCAACTAATGGCCGGATTTTGAAACAATGTTTGCTACGCTTAAATATAATTTTATTGTCGAATTTTCAGTTTTCGTTTTTACTGAATAGGGCGAACAATTCTTCAGTTATGCTGATATACATATGTCGTGCGAGTGCCTTAATTTTCAAAATAACGGTATATCTTGAAAATACATGGGAGTAATTCATTAAACTGGCTAATTAATTGTGCATTTCAATAGCATTGATTAATAAGTAATGCTAATTACATTTTTGGCATTACCATTATATTAAAACAATTATATAGTGCTTTTTAATGAAAACATTTCATTACTAAATTTTTAAAAAACAAAATCATTATGATAAACTAATGCTTAGAATTTCTCTAAGCATTGTCATTATGTAAAATCACTTGCACTATATTTCTTTTGAAAAAAGTGGGCGATGAAAATAATATAGCACATATAAACAATAGTTCGAATTCTGGATGATTTTGTAAATTAAAAATGATTCGATTTTGAGTGATTGTGAAAATCTCGATTTAAAATTAATTATAAAATGAAACGAGTTAAAAAAGTTCTGAAAAATGGCCTAGCATAAACGAAAAATTTCAATAGACCAAGAATCAAAACAATCTCATACATATGCACAATGTGTACATGTATATGCAAACTTCGAAAAGAGCTTACAATGTGGCGAAAATTCGCGAAAAATTCTATAATTAAAAAAAAACTTAAAAATATAAGGAATGAAAATTTTTGGAAAAAGCTGCGAAAATTTGAAAAACTGGCTAACATCACACAGAAAAAATTATCACCAAAAAATTTTCAAACAAAAGTTTGTCCAAAAATAAATCTAGTTTTCAGTAAATGTTTTGTACATAATCTATGAATTGATTGTTTGACTCTTATTTAGAAGGAAAAACCAAAAACAACAAGAAAAACTGTGTTGTAAAAAAACAACCCCGATGACGACATACACACAATTAACAACAACAATGATAGCAAAAGGAATGCGATTGTACCAAGTTTGTTTACTGAAGATTTTTGAGTGAATCAATTCGTTAATGTCGTTACGTTAATTCTCATTCATTCTTTTAGAGTCTTTAGGTAAACATTCAGACTTGACCACATTTAACAAAGTGAAATTTCATAAATACTTAATGGATGATGATGATGACCCAGACACAAATTTTGTTTGATATATTAAAAAATCCACTAAATATTTTTGTTTGATTAAGTAAACTATTTTGTTTAGTATTTATTAGTATTTTTAGACTAATTGTTTTATAAACTCAGACAAAAATATTGTTTGATATTTTTCAGAGAGTCCAGTAAATTTTTGAGATATTTTTGTCTATATTTGCAAATTTGTTTGTAGGTCCATTCCTAGACAAAATATTTACTATTCCATTGAATTCCTTTACAGAAAATTTAGCAAAATCTAATATAGCAAAATCTAATATTTATTAAAAATCGCTGAAATGGTAATAAGCCAAGAACTGGAGAAAAAGTCACTTTTATCGCCAAAATCCACGAAAAATTTCAAACAAGCCCTAACATCATTTACACAGAAAAAACTAAATTTCATTTTCTGTAAAGGAATTCAATGAAATAGTAAATATTTTGTCCATGAACGGGCCTACAAACAAATTTGTAAATATAGGCAAAAATATCTCAACAATTTCATTAAAAAAACGTGTTTTTTTTCAGTGAAGAAATTGTTTAAATCTATAAAACAATTTGTCTAAAAATATTTACAAATTGTAAGCAAAACAATTTACTAAATCAAACAAGAGGATTTACTGGACTTTCTGAAAAATATCAAACAATATTTTTGTCCTGAATTTATAAAACAGCTAGTCTAAAAATAATAACAAATATTAAACAAAATTAATATGATTATTTCGAACGTATTTGCTTTGTGAATCCAAATTGATTATTAGGTTAAGGTTCGTAACGTTATATTCAGAAAGAATTGGGCATGATTAATATTGCAACGAACAAGGGAAAAATTAACATCAACTTAATTTTTCAACGTACACAGCAGAACAGAGTAGCGCCACTTTTGGAAGCCGCTACACTTCCATCGTCAGTGCTCATGTGTATTTGTTTATCAGCACATCATCATCCATTAAGCATTTATGCAATTTCACTTTGTTGAAAGTGTTCAAGTCTGAATGTTTATCTAAAGACTCTAAAAAAGTTAATGAGAATTAACGCAACGACATAACGAATTGATTCACTCAAAAATCTTCAGTAAACAAACTTGGTACAATCGCATTCCTTTTGCTTTCATTGTTTTTGTTATTTGTGTGTATTTCGTCATCGCGGTTGTTTTTTTACGACACAGTTTTTCTTATTATTTTTGGTCTTTGCGTACTAAATAAGAGTCAAACAAACAATTCATTGATTATGTAAAGAACATTTATTGAAAATAAAATTTATTTTTATATAAACTTTTGTTTGAAAATCGCAAAAACTTGCTAATATTGAAGAGATAAAAAAGTCTGAAATTTATTAAAAATCGGTAAAACTCTAATGACAGCCAAAGTAAATTGCAATATTGGAAATAAGCTCTAAAAATTATTAAATATCGCAAAATTTGGATGGAATGCCAAAAAAATCGGGAAAAATCGCCATGTTAGCAATTTTTTTTTGCGAATTTTGCCGATATTTCGGCATTTCCTAATATTAGTGACTTTTAATGAATTTTAAATAATTTTCGGATACAGGCAGAAGCCACCGATCTATTTTTGCATAATTTTGCATTGCCATACCAAATATTATTTTACTTTTGTAATATCCGTTCTTATTTGTTTTGCATCAGCTCATTTATTTTTCAAATAGGACACTAACATTCGAGGAATCGCTCCAGAAGTCATATTTTTTAGTTATTCAACTTATATATTTGTATTTATATGAGCAATTATTTTTTCTTCAATTATAATTGGTAGTTGACAGGCTTCATTGTTTTTTCATTACAAGTATTTAAATTAATTAATTTTAACTAATTTTTTGAATTCGAAAAAAGCTTTCGTAGCAGACGGTTAGTGTTTTGTTTAATTGGAAAAATAATTTTAAAAAATTTAATAAATAAATTTTAAATGAATTTTATTTACTGGAGTTTAAGAAATTGTCTATATGCAGCATTTCGTTGGTGCTTTACCAACTCGTCAATAGACTTCAAACACAATTTTGAGCAGTTACAAACCCTTTATATTATGTACAAAATTTAAAAACCATTTGAGAATTTACAAATATATAAATGATTTTCAAAAAATAAGTATAGTAGGCTTTGAAACTTATGCAAAACCCAGCAAATAATTGTTTTTTCGATATGAATCTATTTTACTTTTCTACACCTTCATACAATTAGAAATCCATTGGATAACAATAAAAGTATTTATAAGGGAAAGTTAAAAATAAAATTTAAATTAAACCTTTAAGAAATTTATTATTTGACATATTGTCATAATTTAATTTTAAATGAAATTTATTTGCTGGAGTTTAAGCAATTGTCTTTATGCAGCATTTCGTTGGTGCTTTACCAACTCATCAGCAGACTTCAAACACAATTGCTTTAACTCCAGCAAATAAATTTTATTTAAAATTATATTATGACAATATGTCAAATAATAAATTTCTTAAAGGTTTAATAAATAAAATTAAAATTGTTCAATATTTCTGCTTTTTGTTTTTGCTTTAAAAACCCCAAACAATATGAGTATTGAAAGAAATTCTATCTGCGGATTTACCACCAGATATATCTAGTCCTATGAGGGTCTCCACAAACAATAAATGAGTTGATGTTAAGAAGTGGCAATTTAATTCAATCCTTACCTCTGACTATGGATCAAACCATCAGTGACTTTCAATTAGTAAAGTCAAAGCGCACTATCCAAAATTTTTCGCGTCAAAAAGTTGAAAAAGCACTAAAACGGTGCGAAAAGCACTGAGTTGACAACGCTGGCTATTGCTTTACCTCCGCTGTCGAATTTTTATTATTGCTTGGCTCTCTGCTTGCGCAAATAAGTCTTCATTTAATTAAGCTTTTTTATGGATTTTTTTAAATATTTGCTAAATGTAAATTCTGCTTACACCAAAGACTCATTGTTGTGTATATGAACTAAATCTGTTGGACGATATCTCAGAAACCATTAACAATTTCAATTTCCTAACCGCCCTGGGGGTAAGTTTACTTATTCTGTCCATAAGAGTCATCTTTTGCTTCTGCAATTATCTTAAAGTTGCATTCGTGTCCATACAATGAAATTTTTCTTGTGCAGCTTTTGTTTTTTTACATAGAATTTGTTGTTGCTTAATATTACGAAGAGAAAAACAAAAGAGAGTTGCATGTACATCCTAGCGGGAAAAGGTAATGAATTTTAAACAAGAGAGAGCTATGCAGAGAATGTATAATATTTTATACCAGAATTCATTATTGTTAACACAGAACATGTCCTAGGAAAGTAATGAATTATTTTTATGTGTCCAGCGAATGAATTCTATAATCCATTTCTTCAATTCGTAATATAATAATATACAACTATGTATGTAAGTACAAACGAGGACAACACGAACAATTGTTACGAACAGGAACAATACATTCCTTCTTCGTAAGATGTGATAAAGTACGTGGTAATGAATATGCAACTTTTGTGTGTAATCAAATTACCTTCTCGCTTCCAAGTGAATGCATTGTTTCGCTTTTTAAAATAATACGTTATATCTTTCATTATATATGTAATTAATGGCTACTTTTCCCGCTGGGATGATGCAGTGTACCCCTTCCCAATCCTCTCAACTCTCTCTCCCATAAGCTCAAAAGTTGCGCTGCACAAGTTGACTGGTATGCAGTGTTGCCAGGTAACTTCTTTTCTTTCCCTAAAAATATTTTAAAGCCCCCTAAATTTAACCTATTTTGAGAATAGAACCCCTAAATGTAAAAGTTTATGTAATAGTTTAATTTAAAGTAAATTAACTTGATTCAGTTTCAATTTACGTAATAATATCCTTACGCGAATACAGCGAAAACACCTTAAATTTTAAACATTTTTCTGAAATTCCCCCCAAAAATATTTTTCTAGTTTCTTGAAAAAATAAAACTAATAAAATACTGTTGCGTACGAACTAGTGATGTTACGAGTATCAATTTTTAGTATTCGCGAATACGAATATTTGAGCCAATAATCGTCGAATACAAATATTCAATATAAAAATTTAGTGCCACTTGATATTTCAAATTTAATTGAAACAATCTACCCTTTGCGTCAATAACAATAAATTGAGAAAAACTGTCACAATACTGTAGGTATTTAACATTATTATGACATTCCGATGAGAATAATTAGCGGAAAAACGGGTGGCAAATGACATCGATCCACTGATATGGTGGAAAGTAAATAAGGAAAAATACGAGCTTCTTTTCCCTATAGCCCGGCAATATTTAATGAGAACTCCCCCGAGTGCTCCGAGCGAGCGAATGTTTACTGGTGCGGGGCTTATTTGCATACCGAATCGCAATAGGCTTGAAGGAGAAGACGTCAAAATTTTTATTTTTCCTCTAATGAGCTTTAATTATTAACTTAACACGATATGTATAAACAGGACCTTACTTTCTAAATACTATGTGAAATATATATTTTGTTTGTTTTTTCTTTACTAAAAGAAGATTATTATTTTGCTTTAGAGACAAAGGTTTGTTTTAAGTAAAAATTACTACAAAATAATATTTTTTGTTTAATTTTCTGTATATTTTTATGTATAATTTTTTGGAACGTATGCGCAAAATATTCGTGAAATATTCTCTTGAATTTGGCAAATACGAATGCCATGAAAGAGGCGAATATTCGGCGATTCGAATACGAATACGAATATTCGTAACATCACTAGTTTGTACATATCTTCATATAAAAAGCCAAAGGGCATATCATAATTTTAAAATTTTTTTCAGAAGTTAAAAAACTTAATAAAAACAAACTTTTGTGATTATAAATATTATTTTTTCTAGATAGTATCTATTACATATGTTGAAAATTGTTGCAACTCTACTACAATTCAAATGCGTACACAACACTGTTTTAATTCTATGTTTTAAATTGTCAAACTTAAAACGATTAATATTGCAGTTTGTTGTTCATTCCTTTTTGTACTTTCATTTGAACAAGAACTTTCTGTTCTCTCCTTTTTACATATACATATATTTAAATAAAATTGTATTGAATTTAACCGCACAGGGTTTTACTTTTACTGGAGGACATAAGACTGGGGTTTACGCATATTTCCATTGCACATTGCTACAAATAAGCTAACAAAGGTTATGGGCCCAGGACACCTAGTATCCAGTATATACAAGTCTGAACGAAGTTGTTAAAATTTTGAAGTTGGAAAAGTGTGGTTATATTTGATTGGTGTGATTTTGGTTTTCTGTTTTAGTCGGGGTTAGAAACCAAGAAAATGGCGGGTACTGTCGCGAATATTGAAAAATTAAATGGCGAAAATTATGCAACATGGTGCATACAAATGAAGAGCTTGCTTATAACGTTGGATCTGTATCAAACTATTTTGGGAAAACGTCCTGAAGATGAGGCGTTGAAATGGGCAACAGATGACAGCAAGGCTCTGGCAACAATAACCTTAAGTGTAAGGCCAACTGAGTTGATCCACATAAAAAATTGTACTTCGGCTAAAAGTGCCTGGGATCTTTTGAGTTCGCTATATAAGGCAGACACCGCATCCAGAAAGGTGAACTTGTTCAAAAAATTGGTGCGTTTTAAATTGAATTCAAGTGAAAGATTTTCCCCCCAAATCAATGAATTTTGTTGCACGGTGGATGATTTGAAAGAAATCGGAATCACTTTAAATGATGACCTGTTGTCTATTTTGCTGTTGTGCAGTCTTCCTGATGAATTAGAATCGTTTGTTGTTGCTATAGAAAGCAGGGATACTTTACCAAGGTACGAAAAGTTGGTTTCAAAAATATTGGAAGAAGAAATGCGACAAGGTAACAAAAATAATGCACAAAATGAAACTGTTTTTGCGGCGAATTCAAGAAATGAATATAAAAGAAATAAAAAGCTTTTCAATAACAGCAACAATAACAGAAGTGTTAATAATTTTAAACAAGTGCAGTCAAAATTTAATCATCAAGAAAAGAAAAATGTAAATGTTAATGCATATAACAATAACATTAAATGTTATCGTTGTGGTAAAAAAGGTCACATAAGGTCTCAATGTAAAGAAAGTGAAAAAAGAGATAATGATTTCGCTTGTTCTCTTAACGAAGGGAAAATTAATTTGAGAGAGTTGTGGATAGTGGACAGCGGTGCGACGTCACATATGTGCAGAACAAAAGAATATTTTAATACGTTGACAGAATCAAAACAAAAAATTATTTTAGCATCTGGTGAGAGTATATATGCAGAAGGTATTGGTGAAGTAAAAATAAAAACAACTTTTTGCACGCTGACTTTAAATAAAGTATGGTATGTACCACAACTACATTCAAATTTTTTGTCAATAAATAAAATAGTTAAGGCTGGTCATGTGGTTCAATTCGCCGAGAATAAAGCTGTAATGAGAAGTAAACAAAACGAAGAAATATTAACAGCTGATCTCGTAAATGATATTTTTATTGCGAATTTGGAAAAATTAGAAAGTTGTGAAATAATGAGTGCAGCTATTGATGAAAATGTGGTTCGAAAGTGGCATCAACGATTCGGTCATCTAAACATAACCGATTTAAATAAATTAACGAACAAGAATATGGTAAAAGGTTTAGATGTTAAACTGCCAAAAACTATTGAGTGTGTTACTTGTGCTGTGAATAAAATTTCTGCTTCCCCTTATAAAAGTTACGCGAATGTGCAATCAACAAATATTTTGGAATTGGTGCATACGGATTTATGCGGACCAATTGGTGTGAAATCTGTTGGTGGATCGTCGTATTTTATTACATTTATTGACGATTATTCTCGTTTTATTTCAACGTATTTTTTAAAAAACAAAAGTGATGCTTTTGATGCATTTATAAATTTTGCTGGGCTCGCGGAGAAGCAGACAGGCCGCCAAATAAAAATCGTGCGCAGCGATAATGGCAAAGAATTTATTAATTCTAAATTTAAACAATACTTTGCTGAAAAAGGTATTGTTCATCAGACAACAGTAGGTTATTCGCCACAACAAAACGGTGTCTCGGAGAGGGCGAATAGAACCCTTGTTGAAATGGCGAGGTGTTTGCTAGAGTCGTCTGGATTACCGCAAAGTTTATGGGGTGAGGCCATAAATACAGCTACATACTTGAGAAATCGAGCTCCAACGAAAGTGCTCGATGATATTACTCCTTATGAAAGGTGGTGTGGTAGACAACCATCTGTAGCGCATTTAAAAACGTTTGGTTGTGATGCTGTAATACTAAATAAGGGTCCGAAGCCAAAAGGTAGTAAGTTTTTGCCTAAAGGTACAAAAATTAAATTTGTTGGTTATCAACTTTATACAAAAGGATATCGGTTGTACAATCCCACTACGAGACAAATTGTAACCGCTCGTGATGTTATCTTTTTTGAGCAATCTTTTGAAAAATTTACTTGTGATGATGATGTTGATGATGCTAATAAAACGTTTTATGCTCAACTTTTTAAATTTGATGATGATGCTGTGGCTACAGATGGTGATACAGAAAAAAATGATGATGGTGAGGCTGAAAATAAAAAACAAGAAGAAGAGGTGAGTGCTGATAGTGAACCCGAAAAAGAAGATACAC
Organism: Panzeria rudis; assembly: GCA_956483635.1. Lineage (NCBI taxonomy): Eukaryota > Metazoa > Arthropoda > Insecta > Diptera > Tachinidae > Panzeria > Panzeria rudis. Next base: position 72,697,327 of record OY101451.1, on the reverse strand, counting down.
CTGTTGGTGACAAAAACCGAAAACGTGGCAGACCTAAGTTAGTAAGATCTGGTGGAAAAGGTAGACCAAGAAAAATTTACTGCACTGAAGATGGACCCGTAATGTTAAATTCAATTGTTGAAAATCCACATACCGTGGCCGAGGCATTGAAATCTGAAAATTGTGTGAAGTGGAAGGAGGCAATGCAAGTTGAATATAATTCATTAATGAAAAATAAAACATGGCAGTTGGTAGAAAAGCCTAGCGGTAAGAACATAATTGGTTGTAAATGGGTTTTTGCGTTAAAACGTAAACCTGATGGATCCGTCGAAAAATTTAAAGCGAGGTTGGTGGCTCACGGTTGTTCACAGAAACACAATGTCGATTATCAAGAAACTTTTGCACCGGTGGTACGGCATTCAACAATAAGATTATTGCTAGCTTTATCAGCTAAACATAAATTATTGGTAAACCATATTGATATAGTAGCAGCGTATTTAAATGGTAATTTAGAAGACGATGTTTACATGATACAACCAAAAATGTTTGAAGACCAAGATTATCCCAATAAAGTCTGCAAATTAAACAAGCCCTTATACGGTTTAAAACAAGCCGGACGTGAATGGAACAAAAAGGTGAACGATGTTCTCTTGGAAATGGCGTTTATGAGGTGCAAATCCGATACTTGTGTCTACATGAAACGAAATGGTAAGGAAGTGAGTCTTATTGCCATATATGTTGATGATATGTTGTTAGCGTGTTCAAGTGAAAAATGAAAAATATTATTTCAACTTTAAACAAATATGTTGAAGCCGTTGATCGTGGTCCAATTTCGTTCTATCTGGGGATGGAAATTCATCGTGATGGCTTGCGAGGCGATATTACCATACATCAAAAGAAGTATACTGAAGAAATACTCGAACGTTGGGGTATGACTGAATGTAAGCCTGCGGCAACTCCATGGTCAAGTGGTACCGTTTTGAAGAAATGTGAAGATCAATGCGCGGACTTAGAAACAAAAAATTATCAAAGCTTAATTGGGGCTTTGATGTACCTGGCCGTAATTTCGAGACCTGATTTGATCCATGTGGTGTCGAGATTGTCTCAATTTAATTCTCACCCACATAAAGAACATTTTCAAGCTGCAAAATACGTGCTAAGATATTTGAAGAAAAATCCTATAGGTAAAATTACATTTTCTAATAATTTCGAAAATTTTGAATGTTTCACAGACTCAGACTGGGGTTGTGACTCCATTGATCGAAAATCGTATTCCGGTCATGTGCTGTTTATGGCAGGTGGTCCTATTGCATGGGAGTCCCGTAAACAACATGTCGTGGCTTTGAGTACAATGGAAGCCGAATATATTGCTTTATGCCAAGGTACGAAAGAAGTAGTTTTTCATCGCGGTCTTTTGAATGAGATGGGTTTTGTTGACTTTATCGTGAATCCTACTCCCATTTTATGCGATAATCAAGGCGCTGCGTTTATGGTAAAGAGTCCAGCTGTTCAGAAAAAGAGTAAGCACATCGACATACGTTATCACTACATTCGAGAAAAATATGAAGAAAAGTCTATCAATATACACTACGTTACATCTGATGAGAATGCGGCAGATATTCTTACAAAATGTCTGGCCAAGCAAAAACATAATTATAGTTGTAATCTTTTAAAAATTAAAATGTAATTTTTGAATTTTTTGATTTTTTTATATGCATTTGACTTGAGAGGGAGATTGTTGAAAATTGTTGCAACTCTACTACAATTCAAATGCGTACACAACACTGTTTTAATTCTATGTTTTAAATTGTCAAACTTAAAACGATTAATATTGCAGTTTGTTGTTCATTCCTTTTTGTACTTTCATTTGAACAAGAACTTTCTGTTCTCTCCTTTTTACATATACATATATTTAAATAAAATTGTATTGAATTTAACCGCACAGGGTTTTACTTTTACTGGAGGACATAAGACTGGGGTTTACGCATATTTCCATTGCACATTGCTACAAATAAGCTAACAACATATAATAAAACTGTAAAAAGGGCGTGTCTGTATATGAAATATTTTTTGAAAATTTTTATTATGGCGTAAACAGTAATCGATGTAAAGAACAAAAAACCAAATTTTGGAATTTTTGTCTGGCTGTCTGTCTGTCTGTCGGAATACGCTTCACGCGAAAACCACTGAACCGATTTTAATGAAATTTGGTATAGAGGTACTTTAGAGTTCTGATTCAAACATAGGGTACTTTTTCGGCTCGTATGGATATAGACTTAGGAATGTTCTCTTACTCTACGTCTCCACCTAACTTGAAATGCTGTTGTAACTTGAAGTTATGACTGCGTTGTTAAAACAATTGCTCTAACAACTATGTTATAACCTGAAAAAGGCATTAACTTGAACGGTCTACACTTAACATTAACTTGAAGTTAATGTTAAGTTAAGTTAGGTGTACACTGCAAATTATAGTGGATAACAAGTTTTTGGTAGTTTTTCATATTTGTTTTTTATTGTATGACCATGGTAAAAACATGTTGCTGTTATACAAATCACAATAAACAAAACACAATTCAAAGTCGTATAGACATACGTACGTACTAAAATATGTACATACATATACTTATGGATATGTATTTCACTTATAAAGAATCAATTATACTTACTTACATATAAATACATACAAATAACATTGATGGATTACAAAAGATTAAGAAAATTAAATTGTGTATAGCAAAAAAGTGAAGGTAGTTTTAACGGTGTTAAATTTATTTTATAAGTTCATGCATTTAGATTTTGTTGAAATATCTAACTAATTGCGTTTTAATAGACTAATCTGTCGTATTATTTTATTATTATATAGAAGACCTGGTCTGGAAAGGTCCGTTAAAAACAAATGGAGGTAATTTTTTTTTATCTGGGTATTATTATAGCGGCTTCTATACTTTGGATTATCGTGATTTTTTTATTTCGAACTCCTTATCTTCAGCAAAAATAATTTTTTATACATATGAGGGAGGCTAAATTTCGTGTACATAAGTATATGTATATTAGGATCGAATTGAACATGATGTAGTGGCTGCAACATAAACGACATAATAGCAAAATGTATGATGCCTCTTGTACGTAAATTTCAGTCTTATGTACAAATTATTTGCGAAAAATGAATACGAGAATGTTTGTTATTTCGAAAGAACATTTTTTTTATTAAGCAAAATGAAAAATCAAAAAACAGAATACTCCTTCAAAAAGAAACCAGTGTAGAGGTCTTCTAGAAGGCAGAAACAAATTAGTTTTGGATCTTAAATTCAGGTCTTGGAAGGCCTGTTTAGTGAATGCCTCGCAAGTTTTACCGCTGGGGCATTGTTGATAGGTACAAATGACTATTGTGCTCTTGTTGTTGGTTATTTTGATTGTTTGTGTTGTGTATATGTAAATTGTCGGCTGTGTACATGTAAAACAGGAAATGATATACATATCGTTTGTATTCGTTCAGAATTGTAGGAGTTATGGCCAGTTCAAAATAAAAGTTTTGAACACCGTAACTCCGGAACCAAAAGAGAGCACCGAAAAAAAAATTCACAAAAATTGTTTGTCTAAAACCGGATATAACCTCATGTTTTTTTTTTTTTTAACAGCATTGGTTTTCTTGAGTTAAGCTATTTCTTCAACACATTTTAGCAATTTTTCGCGTATTTTCTAACTTTTTGCGTTCTTCAGAACAATGCTAGTGATTATACATCCTTGATATTATATTTCATTTTTAAAAATTTATTTCGCACTAAAAATATTAATTTTGCACTAAAAGCGATAATTGATAGAAATCTAAACATATAATAAAACTGTAAAAGGGGCCTGTCTGTACATGAAATATTTTTTGAAAATGTTTATGGTGGCGTAAAAAGTAATCGATGTAGAGAACAGAACACCAAATTTTGGAATATTTGTCTGTCTGTCCGAACACGCTTCGCGCAAAAACCACTGAATAGATTTTCATGAAATTTGGTATGGAGGTACTTTAGAGTACTGATTCAAACATAGGGTACTTTTTACCGCGGTAAAAAAGCTCATTTCTAAGTTAAAATAGAAAAAACTAAAATGTACCCTATTTTACTAATATAAATATTTTACTAATCTATACATATAATAAAACTGTAAAAAGGGCGTGTCTGTACATGAAATATTTTTTGAAAAATTTTATTGTGGCGTAAACAGTAATCGATGTAGAGAACAAAAAACTAAATTTTGGAATTTTTGTCTGTCTGTCTGTCCGAACACGCTTCACGCCAAAACCACTGAAGCGATTTTCATGAAATTTGGTATAGAGGTACTTCAGAGTCCTGATTCAAACATAGGGTACTTTTTACCGCGATAAAATATCTTATTTCTAAGTTAAAATAGAAAAAAACGAAAATATACCCAGTTTTACTAATATAAATGTTGTTGGAAATTAGAAAGATGATTTTGTTTTTTAACGGTGGTAACATTGCTTATTTTGTATAACGGGAACTTAAAAAAATTTAAAAAACGTTATATTATATTATTTATTATATTTTACAGACATTTTATAGTCATAAAGCGATCTTTAAGAGCGCGAAGCGGGCGGCCACATCTAGTATAAAATATATTACTATTATACTAATATAAATACGTTGGTAGGACCAAAGCGAATTAATATCAAGTGGCCTTATCATTAAAATAACACACATACAAAGTAGGTGTAGGACTATTTTTATTTGCGCGTTAACGTTTTTCTCCTCTCTTATATAGCGTATGACTGATTGGGTGTAATCAGCTGATGATCATCTGTGATGATAAGGCTACCTGGTACTGAATACGCCTTGGGTGGCACTGTTTATTTTGCATAACGGGAACTTTAAACAATATATCGCGACCTTAGTATTGTTTTGGCCCATATGCCAAAAAGATGGAATGAAGAAAAACAACAAAGAAGATTTACATAGTTAGTTTTCTCCAAATATATCCGATAGAATGTTTTTGTATTCCCACCGCTGCTTCCGGCATATGTTTGGAAGAAAAATGTACATTTTTGTAAACTTTCATCAATCCGATTAGAAATTAACATCTTTTTACTAAAAGTAAAATATCTTGTTTTGTGCTCCAGTAGCCACTTTTTTATTTTATTTGTAAAAAGTAGCTTTTGTTGCTCCATGTGTATACTAACTGCTGTGTATTGAGTAACTTGTTATTGAGATGAAATTTTCTACTTTTTATTGAAAATAAGCGTATAAATGTTATTAGAAAAGATATTTACATGGAATAAAAAGTTAATATTGATGAAGCTTGGTATTTTACTTGATTTCTGATTTTTATTTTTTTATTTAAAAATTTTTTTTTTACAAAAAATGTATCAAAAATGATGATATCGAGCACAATGAATGCTTGATATCTCAGAAACCAGGAACAATTTCGCGAAACAGTTTTTGGATTCATATACAATTTTGTAAAGAAGGCATTCTTAGCTTTCAAAAAAATACTGTTAAGCTGCGCCACTAACATCACAATGGAACCAATCGGGTCTCCGAGTGGATGTGCGGTATATCACTTCCTAACCTGCCGTCACTAAAACACTTCTATAGAATTGCTCATTAAATATGTAATTTAACTCAACTTTATAAAAAATTTTAAATAATGACGTTATTTCTCTAGAATCAAACCAGCTAGAGACACAAAATTTTGTACTCGTGATGTTACTACAAACAGAAGAAGCTGTACCAAATTTTATCAAAATCGGATATGGGTAGTTCCAAAAATGCATTCATTTTTGTCGAATTGAGTTGGTATGTCCCTGAACATATAACATTGTTTTTTAAATAAAATTTTAAAAAATCGGAAAAAAAAAATTTTAATTTTGTTTTTTAAACTAATTCGGGTGCATTTAATGGAAACAATAAATTACACCCTTCTTTGAATTAAAAGCCACTTTAAGTACAATCGAACCCAGTGTGCGACGGCCGCAACAATCAACGAGCGAAAATCCCATTTACATTCTGAACCAGTGTTGGAAAAAACCCGGGTTTTTCAAATAAAACCCAGCCCGGCGGGTTTTCCTTGGTTTTTTTTTATTGTTTTATTGGACTTTACTGGGTTTTATTGGTTTTTCTAAGGCCCGCTAGTCAATTTGCGTACATATGATACTGAGCTCTCTCTCTAATACTTATAAATTACTTTTTTGAATTGACTCTCTATCTCGAGATTTTCCGTCATAAAGAAAAAAACAGGATGCTGCATCACTCGAGAACTAGTTTTTCGATTAAATTAAAAAAACACAGGAGGATCGGAAACAAAATAACCTTTAAATTAATTCGCTATTAATTTTTTAACAGTCTTATAGTTTCAGAGATATTCAAAAAACTTTATCAAAAATATAAAATTTTTCTAAAAATATTGAAAAAGAAAATTTTTTAAAAGACCCATTAAAATTTTAAATGAAGAAAGTTTAAAATTTTTTTCTTAATTGTAATAACTTCATATGTTACAAATAAAATGAGCTAAAATTTATTAAAACCATTTAATAAGATCTGAATTTACTCACAACTCAATAGTAGCATCTAACTAAAATATATTAATTTTTGTAAGTCAGTTTAATATAAAAATATATCTGTAAAATATGTGCTACTACTAAATTGTGAATAAATTCAGAACTTATGAAATGATTTTAATAAGTTTTAGCTCATTTTATTTGTAACATATAACGTTATCACAATTAAGAATAAAATTAAAAATTTTCTTCAGTTTAAAGTTTCAATTAGTCTTTTAAAAAAATTTATTTCAATTTTTTTTTGAAAAAATGTATTTTTTTTATAAAACTTTCTGAATATCTCCGAAGCTATAGGACTGTTAAGAAACTAATAAGGAAGTAATTTAAAGGTTATTCTGTTTCCGATCCTACTGTTTTTTTTTAATTTAATCGAAGAACTAGTTCTCGAGTAAATATAAATTATGTGATGCAGCATCCTCTTTTTTCTATATAACAGAAAATCTCAAAATACAGAGTCAATGCAAAAAAAGTAATTTATAAGCATTGATGCTCAGTACCAAGTGTATACAAATTGACTACGAAACCTTAGACCTTACAGAAAAAAATTCATTTTGTTGGTCTGTGTAATTGATCTAAACTATGTTGTCAAATTAGCCCTTTTCGGTGTTGATTTAGCAAGAAAATCTTCAATAATGTTATCACATCGTTAAACAACGTTCAGTTGTATAATGAAACTTTAAATATCCAATAAATGTTACTCCGAGTTCAACAAGATCTAAATGCTTTACAAAGTGACTCCGCTGCATTTGCAACGGCCTTTGGAATTTTGTGTAAATTGTTGAACAATGCTATACTAATGTCAAAACATAATTTTGTTAAAAAGCTAATGAAAAGCTTACATACTCCAGTAAAAGCCAAATATTAATAATGTTCACTGCGAACTTTTGCACCGATTTTCAGAATTCTTTTATTGGTAGAAAGGCATTGCTTGCAGGTTGGTCCCACAAACATTTTTCGAAAATGGGGGGTAGTTTTTTTTTGCCAGAATTGTTTATTTTTATTTTTCAATTTTCTATCACATAGGCCAATTTGTATTTTCTTTGGAGCAACTTCACTAAAGTACATTTGTTCCAATGGAAATAATCAGCCATGTCACAGAATACCTTTCCGATCGGAAGTGGTTTCAATTCCGTAAGTTGCTTCTTCAGAAGACGAAAAATCAAAATTTTCTTTGTAATCAAACCACTTTGAAGTTTCAGTGGAATTGAAAAACACTTTTCTACTGACTTCATTTGCAGTAATACTAAAAACGTGCGTACTTTTAGGAGCGTCAAATAAATATTTGGTCATGAGCTTTCCATGATAATAAAAAGCTTAATGTGAGCTCTGCATCTAAAAACAAGTCAACAAACGCCTCAAGGTATAAAAACTTAATTATTGTAAAACGGAACGGAATCTGTGACAAGGCTGTATGTCTATGGACATTATTTCCTTTTCAACGTGGTAACACCTTCAATGGATATTTCGTTGGACGTTATTGCATGCCTCCAGAAGATTTATTGTCAAATAATGTCCCATATGTTAAGTTTCAGTAGAAATGCCATAAACTCAATTATATGTAAAAGAAGTTTTTTTCGGCACTGTATTAATAGAATCATTAACTTGAAAGAGTTTTTTGCTATATATTTCCTGATTGTATATAAAAATTGACAAAAAAATCCACTTGATAAGAATAATTAATACCTTTAATGACGCGGTTTTTATCACTTTTGTTGATAAAATGATCAAAAACCGTCTATTTTAATTTTGTGTTTGATGTTAATATAATATGATTTCACACACATTTTTTATTTACACTTTGTAGAATGTTATAGGAATAACAACACTTGTTTATAAATAATTCATTTGGAGACCAGAGAAACAAGTCGATCGGCTCAACGTCGGCTAACAGTCGCCGCCTACTTTTTTAAGCAATCAAGCCGCCGCAGAGCCAAGCGGCTTACATTTGTCGCCGGATAAACATTTTTTGGTTGCTAATATATGATTATCTTTACAACTTCCATTAATTTTTTTTCAAAACGTTGAAGAAAACCAGTCGAAGATATTTTTAGATTTGATCAACATCATGGTGTAATAAGTATACAATGGTTGGAATTAAAAACTCACTTTCAACTTGCATCTATTTCGGAATCCTGCCATCGAGCTAGTCTTGAAAAATTTGTACAGTTTTTAGCTCAGTGAAAGACATAAGGCGAATTTAAGGTAATTTTTTCATCTTTCGTTCTTTTTTGTGTCTGCTGTTTCATAGTTCGCGGCGAACTAAAAATAGTGGCGCCATTGCCAATTTGCCTTGAAAACATCCAGTACAAAAATCAACGACCGAAAAATTTCTTAGACTACAACCTAACACATGCAAAACCTAATTCACACACTTTTTGAAGAAAATATCTTTTTTAGTACACATTACAATTTTTTAACACAATGGAAACTTTTTCTTGCTCCCATTTCTAAAGTCCATTTTTTTTATTTATTTACTTTCTTTCACAATTTCTTAAACTTTTGAATCACTTCTTGTCATTCTTATTATTTATAATGTATTATTACTAAATATATCATTATATATAATGTTATCAAAACAAGCCATATTGTTTAGAGTTGTGCCAAGGCGAATTCATACTAGGTGGCCGCAAGAGGCGAGCTGTTTACGTAAATGTTTACACATTTGGCCTGTCAGCAGTGTTAATGTATCAACTTTTTTGAGAGCCCAAATGTAAATTCTCCACGGAGAATTCTCTTGCGACTACCTGGTGTTGATATATCTTGAGTTGTGCTTATCAGCTCTTTTGAGTGAGCGCTCTTTTGAGTGAGCGCTCTTTTGAGTGAGCGCTCTTTTCCGCTCAGCTCACTTTACTGAACTATTTCACTTAGTTAGCTCAGTAGGTCACTTGTTTACAAGGCAAATTCCTAGCACAGCGTCTTCACGAGACATTAACTTTGAGATAACATGAGAAAAACGTCGGCAGAATACTAAAAACAAAATGTCGAATTTTCTCTTAATCTCATACTAGGGGAAGACGTAATTTTTCTTTTCCGATAAGATTTCATTTTATGCAAATGCTCATCGAGCTAACATGTACTACTTTTGCATAATTACTTACTTTATTTTTAATTTTTCACACAAATTTAAATTTACAAATCAATTAAACGCATTTATTCATTTATTTAACACAGAAATTTTATAAGAAACATCGCTTTTCATGCACACTATTTCATTTTCATATACATGTTTTTTGACAGTTCATCTCATAAGATTGTTGTTATAAGAATTCTTATAACAACGCTCTCACAAAAATTCTTATAACATTGAGATAACACTAATTTGAAGTCTACACGTAATATAATTCTCTCTGCGATTGAATTTGACAATCTCATCGTACATATTATGTTACGCGTAGACCTCACCCTACGTCTATACCTGATATATTTTTATCATGACAAATATCCAATTCCATATAAGAAAAACAGCTAACATAAAACAAAAAATTTTTCAATATATAGTTTGACTTTTGTCATGATAAAAATATATCAGGTATAGACGTAGGGTCAAGTAAGGAAACATTTCATCAAGGCGAATTCATAACGAACTAGTTTAATTGAATCATTCATTCAATTGAGCGAAGCGAAACGCTCACTTTACTGAGCGTTTTTAGCTCAGTGAAAGACATAAGGTGAATTTAAGGTGAATGTTTCATCTTTCTTTCTTTCTTGTGTGCTGTTTCATAGTTCACGGCGAACTAAAAATAGTGGCATGAATGCCGAATTTCTCTTGAAAACTTATCCGAACCTCATTGATGCCAACTTTGGCTCTTTTTTACGATATAACAAAAAACAATATGACATACTGTATTGTCATATCGTATGTTTTTTGCGATATGACAACACTTTGTATGGCTAACTTAGTGTTGTCATATCGTAAATAGCTTACGATATGACAGTACAGTATGTAGTATCGTTTTTTGTCATATCGTAAAAAATAGCCAAAGTTGGCATCAATGGCGAACCTCGACCTAAAATTATCTTAGACTATAACGTAACACATTCAAGAATCTAATTCACAAACCTTTTGAAGAAAATACCTTTTTTAGTACACATTACATTTTTTAGTACAATGGAAACTTTTTCTTGCTCTCTATTCTAAATTCAATATATATATATATATATATATATATATATATATATATATATATATATATATATATATATATATATATATATATATATATATATATATATATATATATATATATATATATATATATATATATATATATATATATATATATATATATATATATATATATATATATATATATATATATATATATATATATATATATATATATATATATATATATATATATATATATATATATATATATATATATATATATATATATATATATATATATATATATATATATATATATATATATATATATATATATATATATATATATATATATATATATATATATATATATATATATATATATATATATATATATATATATATATATATATATATATATATATATATATATATATATATATATATATATATATATATATATATATATATATATATATATATATATATATATATATATATATATATATATATATATATATATATATATATATATATATATATATATATATATATATATATATATATATATATATATATATATATATATATATATATATATATATATAATATTCATTTATGTACTTTCTTTCACAATTTCTTAAATTTTTGAATCACTTCTTGTCATTCTCAGTATTATTTATAGTGCTATCAAGCAAACATTTAAACAAATTTTGTCTTCTAACTAAATATTATTAATAAACAAAAAAAGTGACCAGGTGCGCGCACAAGCTATATTGTTTGTGGCTGTGCTGTCAATTTTACTTGTTATGAATTCGCCTTGATGAAATGTTTCTTTACCCCATGTGATCACTGTTGCCAGATTTGACGATTTATCGGCATTTTGATGATTTTGGGTGTCAAAAATGGCATTTTGACGACTGGACGATTTTTACCTTAAATTTGACGATTTTTAAGAGTTATAAGTTGACACCAGTTTTTAGAACTTTTAAAACTATTTTGAACTTGATCAAGAACAAGGCGTATCTAACAGGTGAATTTACAAGATCAGCTGACCTCACTCGCCTAAACACAAACATAGTTGAGTGATGTAATAGTCATAATATTTGAAATTTCCTTATAGAGCTAGCTGCGCGTGATTGATAATTTCATCCTTCTTTCAATGCTTTTGACAACTAGTTACATAAGTAGTTTCTGCAATAAAATTTCTATTGTTGCAGAATTGGGTGTACCTGTTAGTTGGGTCATGATCAAGAACTTCGCAGCTTTTGGTACATTATAACTTTGGTTTAGATTAAGATTAAGATTTGTTTCTAAAAAGTTTTTTACGCATATAGAGGGTATTAATCAATGTTTTTACTATACATTAGTTTTGGTTTAACTGCCTTTTGCTTAAGAGCACTTTCGACTTAATTGCACAAAATTATTATCTGGTGTCACTTTTCATAAAATTTCAGAGAAATTAGTTTCTTAAGTGCATTTTCTGTACCTGCACATTTAAGATAAAAACTTAAATTTTTGACATTTTAAAATATTTTCATACAAAAAATCAATCTAAGCTGCATTTTGACTTAACTGCACAAAATATTGTTTTCTGTGATTATTCTTCAAAATCCTATTTTAAGTGCACTTCGCATACCTGTGCATTTAGCATATTTTTTGGCAGTTTAAGATCGATTTATTCAATATTTTGTTTTTATGGCTTACCGAGTTATTGCAATAATCCTCTCATATGTATTTTAATTAATGTGTATGCATGTATATTACTTTTCTAAAAAATACACTAAACATAAGATTATACTGTTTATTCAGTTAAAACAACAGTTGATCTCTTTATTGATACGAATATCGCTTATTTTGTGTAAAAACTGTTAACTTATTTGTTATGTTATTCATAATAAATTATTATTCTGTTTATAAAGCAGCTTTCTATACAAAATAATATTTATTAGTCCCAAAAAGAGTTTTTTTACTTTTGACGAATTTTTGACGATTTAGGATAATTATTTTGAAGTTTTTGACGATTTTTCTCTCGAAATTTGACGAATTCTTCCCTATTTCATCTGGCAACTATGCATGTGATAGGCTTTGCAGGTTCCTGATTTAAATACATATAGGTAGATGGGTCCGGTAACATTTACTTTACTTTACTTTTTTGCGCCATGCATTGGGACTACCAACATAAGTAGGTAGACCACGCCACAAAGCTTCAGCTATGTATTGGCAATATCTATACTAAATTTCATTTTGATATCTGTTTCGGAACGAGAGTTATTAACAGGGAAACCGCAAATATGCAATTGCATGTTTTTTCCTATGCGATGTATGTATGTAGGCACAACAAGATATTTGTACGTTTCAGAACTTTTTTAAGAATTTTGGCATCGATTTGTTTGTGCATATTTTACCCTTTACAGCATGTTTTTGCATAATTTACACTTAGTCGCATATTTATGGCAATTATTTCATTTTTTGTGGCATATTTTCATATTTTGTGGCTGTTTTCCTGCATATTTTGGTTTTTTAAAATGTTAATATACATATTTATAATAAAAGGAAAAAAAGTCTGTTTTGCCATCGAAAATGTTGAAATTTTTCCACATGAAAATAATTTTTCTTTTACGATTTTAAATTTACTCTAATGTATTTTTTCTCCGATTTCTTAAAAATTTTCCTCATTCCATTGATTTATTCCGAGTTTATTCACATCTTTAAAAATTTTCAATTATATAGTTTTGCACGTCAAAGAAAAATAACAGGACGAGAATAGTCGCGTTTGCGAATATTTAAGCTATTTATGCGATTTTGCTGATATTTTCCTAATAGGAACCACGAAATATATCTTGGTGTCTTGGTGCCCAACATTTTATATTTGGACAGATGGAAGGCCTGGGTTAATTGTTTTCTTCTCTGGGTATGTGCCTTCGCAGAGTTCAGATTTTTGACTAGGCAGAAAATCTTTACTCTGCGGAGCCACTATTCGACATTCCAATGGATATTATTTCCTTTTTGAAGTGGAAATATACGATTTCGAAACATTTTCGTATTACTTTTTTTTGTAGAGGTGCATTAATTATATATAAAAAATTTCCATTAATTTTTTGTTTATCTTGAGTCAATCATAATTAGTTTTGACTCGAATACATTTATTTTTTCTAAATATAAGTTTTGGCTTATTAAGGAATTTTCTATAACAAATTCAAATGCACCGGTGGTTTTTCGCTGACGATGACATTTTTTGCAAGCGCGCAACGCCTCCACCCAGCCAATCTGAAGCAGCGACATCAACAATAACTATTCCCGATACAAATTGGCTATTTAAAGTGCACTTCGACTGGAAATTATGTTCTAATGAATTTTTGGCTATTTGTGGCAGTTGCCCAAGTTTAGGTAATTGGGATGCTCAATTTTCTTTGCCTTTAAAACGCAACGAAAATTCTTCTCTTTGGACTTTAATGGTGTCCTTGGCTCGCAAACAGGATATACGTTATAGATATTTAGTGTATGCTTCAAATAGTAGGGGTAAAAAATTTGTTCGCTTCTGGGAGACACATTTCGAGGCCCGTCTCATAAGCCGCGATCAGCTGCAAGATGTTCAATCAATAGAACATGAAACTTTTGGCCTTTGGAGTAATAAAATAAAAATTGAACGCGGTTGGTTAAATCCATACATAACTGTGGTTCAGTTTAAGTTTTATCATGGTCCATTTGTACACAATACAAGCCAAGCAAAGTTGCTGTTGCATGTAAAGATTACCCCGATCAAAATAAAAGAACCAAAGGAGTGTGAAAACTTAACAAATCCATTATTAATAGCTAATAACCCGAAACATGAAGTTTTAGATGAAGAATCAAGCCCATCATTTGCATTTTGTGAAGTTGCATCATTGCAGGATAAGAATGGAGAGTTTCGCAAACAGCCCAAATATGGCACTCTTTGTGGTCCCGATCATTTGATTATGTTTAATTTGACTTTAGATGATAAAGAGCATACTGCTTACTTAATCGATTTATATAATTTTCCATCAAAGTCAGCACCAGATATGCCGTTAAGTCGTTTTGGCTATCAATATGTTATGCCTCAAGAGCTAAAAAATTCAAAGGGAGCACTTCAGTTGGTTATTATGTGTGGCACAAAACATCGCCCTATAGGCTCCATGAAATGTGATTACTTAGTGGTCACGCCTATGCATGAGCATAATTTCAGTTTGGAAAATACGTTTCAACGACATTGGAACACTAAACATGAAGGCATGTATATTGGACACAGGGGTTGTGGAAGGAGTTTTTGGCTTCAAGAAAATATTCTTCGAGAAAATACTATTAACTCTCTAAACTTGGCAATTGAACATAAGGCAGATATGGTTGAATTTGATGTGCAATTGACTAAGGACAAGGTTCCAATACTCTGGCATGACTTCCAATTGCATGTAACGAAGAAAGCTGATAATGATCCCCATGAAAACGATATAATGCATTTACCCTTAACGATTACAGAAATTGACTTGCTCAAATCTCCGGAAAAGAGTGTTGAAAAAGAAGTGCTTGATTTTCCTCTCAGTAGATTTACACAAGAGCAATTAGCACGTGCAAAAGTCTATGAACCACCCAATATAGATTTTGAGGAAATTGGTTTCTCCGATAATAAAAACAATCAACCGTTTTCAACACTTGAAGAAGTTCTGAAAGAAGTTAATTGTGAAACTGGATTTGTTATAGACATAAAATGGCCGCAAAAAGTCATAGATGAAACTGATCAAGAAGCTTTATTGCCAGATTTTGATAAAAATGAGTTTGTTGATATAATAATTAATGTAGTTCTCAGAAATGCGGGTTCACGTCGTATTGTTTTCTCATCATTTGATGCTGACATTTGCACCATGATACGTCTTAAGCAAAATCTCTATCCAGTAATGTTTTTAATTCAACCATATTCGATTGAAAAAAAATTCATAGATCCGCGTGGTAAATTCATATCAACTGGCATTTATTTTGCCTTTGCGATGGAGCTTTTAGGCATTTGTATAAACTGCTCAGACATTTTAGAAATGCCAGGAAATGTCTCTGACTTGCATGAACGAGATCTGTGTGTTTTTAGCTGGGGAAAAGAAACTCGTACTGAAGAAACTCGTAAATATCTTAAAATATTGGGTGTAGATGGTATCGTATGCGACCGCCTTAATGGCGCATTACAACCCATGGATTTGAAGGAAAATTTATTTTATATTGTTCCGATTCGTGAGCATTTGGAAAAAATGAATTGTGCGAAACAAGATACATAATATGTAGTTACATTATGTAGATACATTATGTAGTTTTAATTGATTTTTTGTGTTAATTTTTGTTCAAATAAATTTTTTACATTTAGATTTAGAAAAAAATTAGCCAATTGTACTACCCTGCTAAGAAAGTTACAACAGCCAAAATTCAAAAATTGTGATAAGGGCAAATCCGGAACCATGAATGAGTCTCTGATTTTTGAATTTCGTTTAAAAGACCAGTTTTGAACTGTAAATGACCGAAAAACGTTAAGCAAAATGGTCACATCTACCACTTCTAGCGTTTTTTCCTACACTCATAGAAAAATGTATCATCGCATTGATGACGCCCTATCATCAGAATTCTGACATCAATGATATGACAAATGTCATTAATACAACGAAAACTGACATCAATCTGATGACAAACGTCATTATAGAATTTTGTCATAGTTTAAGTGTCATCAATGCTATGATTGGAATAACATCAATACGATGTCACTTATTATATATTATTAAATTGTAAAATATGTATAAGAGAAATAAGTAAACAATGTTATAATGTTTGTAGTTTGTATTTTAAAACAAATGTTATTGTTTTGTTTTTTATTTTTGTGTTTAAACGCATTTTTAAAAAGTTAAAAAACATGACATTGCATTGATGTACACTTATCATCATTACTATGACAGATAAAATACGCAAGACCTTTTAAAAACTAAGCCAGTACAGCATACATACACAAGAAAAACGTTGAAACAAGCGATAGTATGACACCTTTTCATCATATTGATGTCACATAGTCATCACATGTGTCATCAATATCAAATATAATGAGCGCGAAGAGAGTAAAGTACAAAGCGAATTAATATCAAGTGGCCTTATCATTAAAACTACACACATACAAAGTAGGTGTGTGAATATTTTTATTTGTACTTTGACAGTTCGGGTTAAAGTTTTTCTCTTTTTTTATATAGAGTTTGACTGATGGGGTGTAATCAGCTGCTGATCATCTGTGATGATAAGGCTACCTGGTACTGAATTCGCCTTGGTAAAGTACGGAAAAACAACAAAATCATACTCTTGACACAAATGAAATAAAAGAAGTTGTGGCAGAAAACTATTCTGTTTGTTTGTTCTAGATCAGTTTAGAGTTGTGCTTTTCAGCTCTTTTAAGTGAGCGCTCTTTTCAGCTCAGCTCACTTTACTGAACTAGGACGCTCTTTTAGTTCAGTTAGTTCAGTTGCTCAGTATAAGTATGTGCACTGGGCAATCACATCCACAACAGGTAAAGTTGACAGCGCAGCTGATAACTTTTTGTTTGTAATATTATCATGGAGGAGTATCAAAATTTCTTTATTTGCTTTGTGCTTTTGACATCGTGCAATGATTTTACAAAAATAAAGTACGTGAGGCTTTTGTAGATTTCGTACTTTTTGTACTAACGAGTTTATCTGGTATATGTAGATGTCCCTTGATTACAAAATGTAATCTGATTATTGTGAGTGAGCGAAAAAGAAATATGAACTGAAAAGAAACGTGAACGAAAAAGAAATGTGAGCGTAAATGAAATATGAACTAGGGAGCTGAAAAGAGCTTAATCAAAGCGAATTAATATCAAGTGGCCTTATCATCAAAACAACACACATACAAAGTAGGTGTAGGACTATTTTTATTTGTGCTTTGACAGTTCGGGTTAAAGTTTTTCTCTTTTCTTATATAGAGTTTGACTGATGGGGTGTAATCAGCTGATGATCATCTGTGATGATAAGGCTACCTGGTACTGAATTCGCCTTGAGCTTAATGATATGACCAGCTCACTTCGTTCACTTGTGTGAGTAGTTTAATTGAACTAGTTCGTTCATGAACTACTCAACTCTAGATCAGTTGTATTTTTAAAGTTAATTAAATAGTACCGCGTTGTGTTCTTGTGAGTGAAATTTATAAGTATAAATATATACATACATAAATTTTTTCTATTTGTTATAAGTTGATTTGATTACCCTTTTTTTGTTTGTTTTTAAAGTTACTTTGTATTTTTGTTGTTATTTGCTTTTGCCTTACTACTACTTGTGAAGAAAAAGAAAACAAGTGTAGTTATATCAACTTAAAAAATAGCAAAGCAAAAGTGTATAGAAAAAAATAAGTAATATAATAAAAGTGAAAATTTGTTGTAAGAAATATTATATGAATAAAATCAATTTTTATTGTAATAAAAACATAATTATGTTGTAGTTTTTATTTATTTCGCCATAATATCAATTATAGTTTATCAAAGATGGTTAATGGCAGGTGATGTAAAAGTTGACATCACAATGATGTAAAGTGTCATTGGGTCAAAAATGAAGACACTTGACATAGTATTGATGTCAAATTACATCAGCGTTATGAAGGGGTTTCTATCAGCGACATCATATTGATGACATTTTGACATAAAATTGATGTCAATTCGTCC
Source organism: Panzeria rudis (assembly GCA_956483635.1). Taxonomy (NCBI): domain Eukaryota; kingdom Metazoa; phylum Arthropoda; class Insecta; order Diptera; family Tachinidae; genus Panzeria; species Panzeria rudis. Next base: position 72,678,967 of record OY101451.1, on the reverse strand, counting down.
TTTCTCTGATGTCGGTGCGTCATTGCATTGATGGTAGATTTGTCATTATTGGTATTGATGACGAACTGATGTAAAGGTTGACATCACCATGATGTTAAGTGTCATGGGGTCAAAAATGAAGACACTTGACATAGCTTTGATGTCAGATTACATCACGGTTATGACGCTTTTTCTATCAGTGTAGGCAAAAAAGCTATAAGTCCATTTTCTCTACTTTACCATCAAAATTTACTCTCTTTGTTTCAATAATAAAATTTAATAAAATAATATATTTTTAAAACTTGTTTGAAATTTTGCAAAAGATTTATTTTTAAGACGCGAAAGATAAAAAATGTAAAAGCTAAATATCTCAAAATTACTAAAATGGAGATGTGACTTTCTTTCTTAAGGCCCTTTCATATTCTAATACAAGCTTTGAGATTTTTATTAGATTTTGTAAGACGAAAATAAAATCTAAATCAGTCTGACTGTCAAAAAATCTTAAAGGCAATTTTCTCATTACATTTTATTTTTACACTATCACATTCCAAATAAAACGTAACATAAATAATTTGCAATAAAGCAAGTTTTTTCGTTCTTCTTTTTCTTTATTTATGCCGGCAAACAAATACACAACTGCTTTTGTTATTCCTATAAAATGAAAAATGCCATTGTTTAGAAAATTTCAATAAATTACGAATACCATAATACTGTCAAATTTCTTTACGTATTATTTGACAGATCATAACAATTTGTTTTCACACTGTTGGCTTCTTACTTAAGATTTGAGTTTTTGACAAGTATTAATACTAAATCTAATAGTCTGAAGGGCGCTTTACGAGGACAATATTGTTGACAGTCAGTGCTGCCAAAAGTGCCGATTTTTTGCCATTTTTTATATTTTTTCATTAAAAAATTAAAAAAAATTACAATGATGATTTCAAATACCATTTTGTTCTATTAAAAATATTCGATTTGCTATGTGATGAAAAACGATAATACCAATTTCAATTGAATCAGCAATTTCGAAAAGGGCACATATCTGAAATTTTAAACTTTCCAGGAAATGAAAAAAATAGTTATTTTCCAATGAAGTATACTATTTGAAAAAACTACAGTAAATAAAATTCGCTGCCTTATTTGCACCCAGTTTGTGGAATATAACGCGAATGGGATATATGTATTAGAGATTGGCGCGTGTCGAAATTTTCCAACACGACACGACCCGAACACGAATGCCGGATGTCCAACACATAAGAAACACGCACGCCCAAAATTTTCAAAGCACGAACACGACACAACACGCACGAAATCAAATCCAAAAACAAAATTAAAAATTCTTTTATATTCAGAGACATATTTTTCTTCTATTTTAACGTTTCATGTTCTAGTTGTATATTTATTTACATATTTCTGTTGAAAAACAGTAACTTATCAAGATTTTCGCTCAATAGTCTTGTGCGGCAATCTTCTACGTTCATACATATTTTAATCTTAAAATCTTTTCGTGTTTTTTCGTGTCAAGTTTTCTCAACACGACGAAATCAGATTTTCCGTCACGAAAAAAACACGACACGCGCCCATCTCTAATATGTATCCTGATTTTTACATAACTCAATTTTTGGCTTACATATATGCCAGTCCCCATATATTTATTTCTTTTAACAATAGAAACATAAAACTAACGTCTAGAAATTACTTCCTTATTTACTCAATTCCAATTAAGATTGCTAAAATAAAAACAATTTCTACTTCAATATAAGTAATATTTTTATAAAATTATGATTAAATAAAATAAGTAAAAAAAAAAATTCAAGTTAAATGATTTTATTGTAATGAAACATTATATTGATGCAGATAATGCACTAAAAGCTAAAAAAATAATTATGTAGTACCAGGTGCCACACTCTAAAACATTACTTCAAATTTACGATCATATATTGTCTAAATTTGTGTTGAAAATTTCTCCTTGTCTAAAATTACATCGATTTTGTAGTTACTTTATTTAAGAAAAAACCTTTTAAATTAAACATATTTAGTCCAAGTGGAAAAAATGTAACATAATAATGTATAATACGGCTATGGCTGAATGGTAGATACGTCAGACTATCAGTCAGGAGGTCGCGGTTCAAACCTGCATGCAGCCAAACGCTTTTGTTTAGTAAAAACATTTTGTTGAAAAATAATGCTTGTGTAATTTTAGGTCGATAATAATCTGTAAAGTGCTGCCGACTATTATCGACCTGATTTTCAACAAAAGTGTTTTAGAGTGCAGCTGCCACACCACTCTCCTCACAAACATAGGGCATTGATCAGACTAAAATAAAACCGTGGGGTATTGTTGACTGTAGATAACCGAAAGTCGATGCACCCCACCAGCGTGACCGTTTTGCGACTAAAGTGGCAATTTGCCACTTTTTCAACTGCCTCGCCACTTTTAGTGCCCCTTTTTTAAAATGACCTAAATCTGCCACCTTTTGTAATATTATGCCCCTTTTTGCCCCTTTTTATGAAATCATGCTTCTTGTTTTAATATAAGCTTTTTATGGCACGAAACTGTTTTTATAAAAAAAAATCTCAAGACAAAAATTTGTTTTTGAGTCTATCATGTAAAGTCTTATGACAAAAACTATTTTGAAATAGTTTAAGAAATTAGAAATATATATATTCATTATTGTATTAAAATTATTAAAAATAACACCCTGATTCACTAACACGAACAAGAACGTCTTGTTAAAAATTTTTATGAAAATCACGCAGCTTTAAATATTTTTAAAATTATTTTCATGCAGATTTTGGTGCCATGTCACAATATCCAGTGATATAATGTCCAAAGACATTATGTCACTGCTAAAAATGGCATTGTGACACTTTTAATAAGTCCATGGACTTTATGACATTATTATTATGACCATTATGACACTTTGAAATGTGTCATAATGTCCACACTTTCAAAAATGAAAACAAATTCAAATATATGTACATGTTTTTGACTATTCACCTTTTACTTCTGCAATCGGTGACAAGTAATAAAAGATCAATTGACGTTATTGCATTTTAAAAAGTGAAATAACATCAAGAACAATTTGCAAATAGCGTCAAAAATGCTTAAAATATGTCCAATCGACATCGTCGATTCAAAGAAATATTTGGAAATTAATTTAAATTGTTAAGAAATTTTATTTTACTACAAAATATTCTTTGCGTAGCTGGCCTTCGGCCGGTCTTAAGTATTTTTTCTTCTTGGTATATTGAAAAGCGGCCTTCGGCCGGTCTTAACGATTTTCTACTCTCAGTATACTCAGCGGCTTCGCCGACCGAAGGCCGGCTATGCAAAAATCTTTACTCAGCGAAACTGCTTTTCGATATACTTTACTAATGTGCTGTTTCCATATGCAAACAAGCGACTTGAGTAAAAAATTTTTATGGAAATTGAAAAAAATGTGAGTGCATTTCACATAAATTTTATACAAACAAGGTTTGTTTGCATTGTTTGTCTAAAATTTATATAAAAAGCAGTCAGTTTTTTGAACGAAAAAACATCAAAATTGATTCATTTTATTTCAAAAGCATTATATGCCCTAGAAATTCATTAAATATTAGAATTTGGTTCAATTATTCCCTTTTAAAAAAAGTTGCCCCTTTTTTTTAAAGAATCCCCTTTTTGGTGCCACTTTTTTCCTCAAAATCCCCTTTTTGTGCCACTTTTTAAAAATTTTCAACGGTCACCCTGCACCCCACGGTTTTATTTTAGTCTGATTAATGCCCTATGTTTGTGAGAAGAGTGTTGTGGTAGCTGGCACCTGTATTACATAATTATTTTTTAGGTTTTAGTGCATTATCTGCATCATTATTATGTTTCATTACAATAAAACCAATTAACTTTAAATTTTTTTTACTTATTTTATTTTTAAGTTTTTTACTTTATGTCCTAAACTCTATGATCTGGCATTTAGTTTCGGATTGTACCTTGGATTTGGATTTTTTTCGTACGGTACTACATTATAATAGCCTAGCACTTTCATTTAATACCAATATTGAGGGGCTGACAATATCTAGCATGAATATAATACCCAACCCCCCCTACATTTCGTACTGGCCACTATTTTGGAATTGGAAGTATTTCATTGCGTACTGTATTCTACTAGTCAAACCCTTTTATTTGATATCCATATTGAGGTGTTTATAGACAAATAACTACATTCTAACACATTACTTCAAATTTACGATCATATATTGTCTAAATTTGTGTTGAAAATTTTTGCTTGTCTAAAATTACTTCGATTTTGTAGTTATTTTATTAAAGAAAAAACCTTTCAAATTAAACATATTTAGTCCAAGTGGAAAAATGTAACATAAAGCATAACACGGCTGTGGCTGAATGGTAGATACGTCAGACTATAAGTCAGGAGGTCGCGGTTCAAACCTGCACACAGCCAATCGCTTTTTTAAGTAAAAACATTTTGTTGAAAAATAATGCGTGTGTAATTTTAGGTCGATAATAACTTGTAGAGTGTTGCCGACTATTATCGACGTAATTTTCAACAAAAGTGTTTTTGAGTGTAATCATCATTTTGTGGTGGCGGCCATCTGTGATTTACAATAATACTGAATACACATAATAGTAACGTCATCAGATCAATCGGTCATACAAATTTAATGTATTCACAAAATTTCAGATCAATCGGTTAACAGAAAACGGCTAAAACTAAATATTACTAAATATTACTTTTTATGGGCGTGGCGCCGCCCCCTTTTAAATTTCAACATTTTAAAGTCATCGTAAGTAAAGGTGTCAAACAAATCTCAGATTAATCGCTTAACAGGAAAGGGCTAAAACTAAGTATTACTTTTTATGGGCGTAGCGCCATCCATTTTTTAGCCCTAAATTGTATTGCCATGTAAGGTAAAGCTATTTACCAAATTTCAAATCAATCTGTCAAGAGGAAGGGTGTAAAAATCAACATTAATTTTTATGGGCGTGGCCAAGCCCACGTAAAAGTAAAGGTGTGTACCAAACTTTGGATCAATCGGTTAACAGACAGGCGTTAAAACTAAGTTTTACTTTTTATAGACGTTGCACCGCCTACTTTTGTAATTACTTAATTGTATAGCCATCGTAAGTAAAGGTGTCTATTAAATCTCAGATCAAGCGGTTAACAGTAAAGGGCTAAAACTAAGTATAACTTTTTATGGGCGCGTCACCACACACTTTTTTAATTATAAACGTGTATAGTCATTGTAAGTAAGGGTGTCCAGCAAATCTTAGATCAATCGGTTAACAGGAAAGGTCTAAAACTGAGTACTACTTTTTATGGGCGTGACGCCGCCCACTTTTTTAAATACAAAAGTGTAGAGTCATTGTAAGTAAAGGTGTCCACTAAATCTCAGATCAATTGGTTAACAGGAAGGGGCTAAAACTAAATGTTACTTTTTATGGGCGTGGTGCAGCCCACTTTTTTAAATACAAAAGTTTAGAGTAATTGTAAGTAAAGGCGTCTACTAAATCTCAGATCAATCGGTTAACAGAAAAGGGCTAAAACTAAGTACCATTTTTATGGGCGTGCCACCGCCCACTTTTCTAATCACAATTTTAATTTGTCATAAAAGCTTAAGGCGCTTACAAAATTTTAAATCAATCGGTCAACAGGAAGGGGGTAAATTTTCAATTACTAGATTTGACCCGAAGACACAAACGCGATAAACTCCACAAACAGGGTAAGTTAAATAAAACCATTTAAAAAAATATATTATTTTTGACTTTCGCATTTTGGATTATATCTTCCAATAACTTGCATATATTTAAGATATTTCAAACAACATCTTGGTGGCGTACAAGCGAAAATGGACTTTAGGACTAATAGACTAAATATAAATGGCAAAATTAGTAAAAAAACAAATTTCAGGAAGAAAATTTTTATATAATAAAAAAAACTAACTAAAAATGTACATAAATAGTTTTTTTTTTAGCACGTAGTTAATGAATGCATTTAGAGGACACACTAGAAATTCCAGAAAAAATAAATTTTTTAGTTAGATTTTTTTATAATATAAAAAATGTCATCCTGAATCTTGAGTTTTTGTACTAATTTTGCAGTAGCATCTATATTTATAGCCAGGATGTCTTCATTTACCGCAAGAATAATGGTAACTACATACCTAATAAAACCCTGTTCATGGCTTTTTTGTGCACCCTGTGCAAAGCTTTTTAAAGGCACCTAAACTCAAAAATGATGTTAAAAATTTATGATTTTCGACCACTGCCAAATGTAGGGTACATGTCCAAAATGAGCAAAAATGTTCGTTAAATTCATACTTAAAGCATGGCCTTTCACCATGTATAAAAATAAAATTAATATTTTTAACAAAATTTTTTAAAATTTTAAAAATTATGAAGCACGTTCTTTTGAAAAATCTAAGTTTTTTAGTTAAATTTCAAAATTTTGATTTTAGACCTTTGTTACGACTTAACGGCCCAAGATATTTCAAAGCTTTTTTCGGTGAGTTTACTTAGAATTTTAGCAGCAATTTAATAGTGTACTACAAGTTAAAATCAGAGGCTTAGTAAAAAAATTACAACCAAAAAACAAAAAAAAGTCGAGGCAAAAATTTCAAATTTTAAGTGAAATATCTCTTAAACTATAAAAGATACAAAAATATTGTGGAAAGATTTTTTCTTTATTTTATCTATCAAAATCCAACGAGTCTAAAATTTTACAAATCGGTTGCCAACTTTCAGCCCTTGTATCTCCGCCCCTGGTGGAGCTAAGAACTTAAGAAGACACGATTCTGAAAGCCTGACTCCTCCTTATGCAAGTCCATTTTGTAGTTTAGAAGTTCCATACTTATTACTTTTTTTCTAATTTACACCACTGTGCGTAGTTTGTATACGCTGTTTGACGTCTAGCAACCATACTAATAAATCGATCACGTTCAAAATTCACAATATGATTTTTAAAAAAATAAGTTATCTATATATTTAATTTGAGCTGAATCTAAAACAATTCATGAGATCTATAGACATTTAGGTGAAATTTTGGCGGATGCTTGTATGAAGACTTGGTGTAAACATAGACCGATTTCTTCTAATTTTGAACCGAATTTCGTCTAATTATCTTAAGAAATGCGCCTTTAATCCAATGAAAAGGGCCGAAAGACTGAAATTTTAAATCTTAAATATCTCTTTTTTAAGAGCTAACATGGAAAACGGTGAACGCCACTGAAATCAGCGTACTCGAATTAAGTTTATCCGTCGGGTGCCCATTCTGTCGGTTTTTTCGACTAGGATAGTGTTATCATTATAAGTAAAAATACGGTGTTGAAAAATAAGTTGGGAATAAAATATATCTTCAAAATCATAAACATTACTTTGTAAACGAAATAAACTATCAATGCCATCAATATGGTCGATCTCTATGGGGACATCATGACGGTAGACTTTAACATGCACAATCCCATACCCTGAAAAGACGGACGAGAGTTTTTTTATCCTACCAGAATTTTATAGCTTCAAGGTAAATTTGAAAGTTTCTTTGGGTTAAGTTCTCTTTTACATTAAATTGTGTATTCGAAGCAATTCCAATACCATTTAAAATCAAGGGACCTTTACGCATTCGTTGTAAGCTTGAAATTGATTTTAATATAAAGTTTTTATAGAAGGGTGTAGCAAGTGTTACAATAATTGCAGGATCGAGATTGTTAATTCCAGCTTTAGTTTTTTTTAACGGAATATTGATTTTACAACTGGGCGATCATTATTTAAGGTATCACACAAGTTATTAAAAATTTTATTTACATTATCGTTTTCATACATAGGTACACCATTGATTCGCAAGTCCGTTGCTACCGCCGCATTTTCAAGTTTATCGATAGCTTTTTTTAAATTATGTATTTCATTTCTAAAGTGAGTTACATCAGAAGCAAGAGATCCGAAACCACTAATACTTTCTTTTGCAAGATTCAACTCAACTTTAAAGTTCTTTATCGTATTTTTAAATTTATCCATGGTCTTGCTTGCACTTTGCTTAATTACATTTCGTAGACGACCCTCGCACTCACGGAACATATTTTCAATAAGATTTTCTAATTTATCTGCTAGTTCATTACTCAACTTATCAAAGCGCTTTTCAATTGCGTTAATCGTTTTAAACGGCGACTGTATATCAGTTAAACGGGGAGCTTTTGATATACTCTCAACAATTGAATTTTGTATTAAATCTCGAAAGCGTCTATTCGACGAGCTGCTACTGCTGGTTTGCACTTCAACATCAACATTATTAGCTGAATTAATATTTTGTAAATATGTGCTAATATTGTTTCCATTATTTGTTTCCGTGCTATCTCTATGATTAGCTACAACATTGTTTTGCTTACTTGATTTCTTATTTTTTGGTGCCATGATAAAAAAAATTAAATAAACAAGAATGTTAAAAAATTGCTATTATTGTCATCATAGGTGTAGTTTTCAAATTAACGGATAGAGTTTCAAGATTAACAAGAGCTTTTTATGAATTGCAAAGTTAAAAGCTTTATTATTTAAGAGTTTTTTTGTTAAGTGCAAAGCTTTTCCGGATGGGTAAGATCTCTATTACAATCAGCGTTGTCAACTTTTAGATTTCAAAAAGCACTGAAATAAGTAAAAAAACGGGTAATTCTTGAAAAAAAGCACCGATATTTAATTTTTTTAGTTTTATTTAAAAAAGTTGTTATGTATCTGTAAATCGACCCGATTTAAAACGAATCGTCTTAGAAAAATTAAATCCACTAAAAGCAAAAATTTTTCAGACTTTTTGTAGCTTTCTATTTTTTAGAGCTTAATATATCATATCCGATATTAATTCGTAATAGGTTTTTCATAGAAATGAAAGAAAAAACTGTAATAATCTGTTTTCATTACTAGTTAAAGACTGTACAATAAATACCTGTCAGTTGTAGTTAACTCTGTAATAAATATAATAACATATGTAAAAAAAAGACCGATTTCAATACCGATCTTAAGCCCTTATGACACTACATTTTTCTTGAATTGTTTTGCTATAGGATTGAAAGAAAGAAATAGCAAATGATAGAAAGAAACAACTATACAAAATGTAAACAAAACGTAATGGCTTCTTTAAGTGCTGCCTACTTTTAATTTATAATAAAACGACACAAGAAAAAAAGTTGAAAAAAAGAAGCGCTATGTCGCTGAATTCGTGAATAAACCGCTAACTTGGCAACAATTTAATGTTTCAAGCTTGAAATGTCAATTTTAAGTTAAACATTTTTACTTTTTTTTTGACAGGCCCCCATTTTTTATCGATAACATTAGTAAAAGCTTTAACAATTTGGTATTTATCTTAATATAGCTGAACTCTTTGCACCTGGCAAAATTTCCTATTATATTCTATTTGCACTGTTCTCCAAAACTTGAAAAATGAAGAAAAAATGTAATGTCATAAGGGCTTTACAGGCCCCCATTTTTATCGATAACATTAGTAAAAGCTTTGACAATTTGGTATTTATCTTAATATAGATGAACTCCTTGCACCTGGTAAAATTTCCTATTATATTCTATTTGCATTATTCTCCAAAATTTTAAAAATTAAGAAAAAATGTAGTATCATAAGTGCTTTATGTACCAGGTTACAAAACCAACACGATTTTGTGTTAGATCAAATGGTGTGCTTGTCTGCAAATGGGGTGTCCGCCTGCAATTTTTCATAGCACCAAACCTTTCATGTTCTTCCAAATAAAATATTTGAGAATCTGTCAAGAAATGTCGGAGTTATGTGATAATTAATATATCGGGCTACCACTTTGTCCGCCCGATTTTCACTTCTATGGGATCAAATTGCAAGCAATTCATTTGAAACAAAAAAATTTTTTTTAATTGGTTCATAAATGGAGGATTATGCGGAAATCAGATTTTCGAAAAAAGAATTTTGAAAATCGGTTAACATAAGACAGCAAATTTTCCCACCAATTTTTGGAAAAAAAATTATGCAACAAAACTGCAGGCAAACCTTAAAAAAAATCGATTTACAAATTGCAGAGTTTGATTGGGGGGAGAGAATTTCCTCACCGATTTTCAAAAAAAATTGTGGAAACAAACAGCAAGCAAACCCTTTCAAACAAAAAAGAACTTTGAAAATCGGCTCATAAATGACAGAGTTATGAAAATACAAACATTAAAAAATATACACGAATTTTGATGTCGGTTAAAAAATAAAGAAAATTACAAATACCTTTTCCAGGATACTTTGGCATTTTAGAGGATTTTCTAGCGGGAAGCTATGTCATTTTTAATCAATACTTATTATTAGGAGAATGAAAACTTTCGAATGAGACGAAATTTATTAATATGACGCGCTCTAAAGTTATTCAATCTTGAATATCACGAACATTTCTCAAAAAATGGCTGAGATGCCCAAGTTTAGACAGCTATAAAAAGAAACCATAAAGAGTATCGGGCTAGTTCTTACGCCAGGTGATGCGCACGTAAGAGTAGCATATACATACATATGTTTATGTATGTCGTGAAAACGGAAAGTTTTTGAAATCTGAAGTGACAAGCAAACAAAAAACGATAAAAGATGAAGCACCACTGATTGCCCGAATCAAAACGGAAAATCGTTCCAAATTAAAAAAAAATCCCGTCGGAAGAAAAACACAACACTCAAGAATTTTACACTTTAAAAATATTTTTAGATAAAGAAACTAATTTTTTAATTTTGGGTTTAGTGCCACCGTCAAAAACTAAAAGCACCAAAAATTAGACTAAAAAAGCACCGAGCACTAACTCCAAAATTTTTCGCCTCGAACAGTTGAAAAAGCAGCAAAAACGGTGCGAAAAGCACTGAGTTGACAACGCTGATTACAATTTATACACTTCAAGAGATCACTTTGTAAAGAGCTTTTTCAGAAATTGCAGAGTTAAAAGCTTTATCACAGTTTTAAGAGATAACTTGTTTAACAGATAACCAAAAATTACTGCAGTTTAGTTTGTTTTTACACTATTTTCTTATTTTGTATTTTATTGCGATTTGCTATTTTTAATGTATACTAACAAGAAATTTTAATTCTTTTGTAATGCATTTGATTAAACAAACAGTGATTATAATTTGTAATCAGGGCACAGGTTTTTGTTTAAATTTCAAGTTTGTTATGGAAATATCACTGCAACTCTTTTTTCACTGAAGAAATGAATCTCAACCGGAGCTTATGAAAAACACGTCTTTCCTCTGTGAACTTTAACATCAATCAATTGTGCCTTGAGTTTGAGTGTAAGCTGCCTTGAGTTTGAGTTTAGGCACCAGAAAGAAGTCGACTGCTTTGGTCATTTTGTTGTATGTAATATCCGCTCGGACAGGACCGATAATCTTATTTAACCTTCCATCCGCTGTTCTTAGTTGCAATTTTACAGGATAGATAATTAACTTCGCTCGCTCGACGAGCTCTAGGCAATCTTTGCCCAAACATGCTACCGTGACTCCGCTGTCCAGTAGCCCTACAACCACGCAACCTTTTATTTCAATTTGTGAATAAATACGCATATCCGGTCCTTGGTAGTTGTCCGCCGATGCTATTTCGTACCTCAACTGTTTCCTGTCGTGGCTCTCACGTGTTTTGCGGATACGCTCCGAGGGTCCAAAAATTCTCTCTCGTGCCTCACTGTACTCTTCCTCTCTTACTTGATACGACTTCGTGTGTCGCTTTGAATTTTCTTGAGTAGTGTGGGTGTTATTTTGTAGAATCACAGTTGGGTGTATTTGCTTATTGTCTCGGTTATCATTATTTTCCGCTATTTTTACTTCAACCTTCAGTTGGTGAGATAATTCATTCGTTGGATTTAGGGATGTTGTTACCTGGGACGCGTTCCCATCCCTGAACGAGTCGCGTACGCCTTCCGGTTTCCCTGACAAACGGGCAGCGAGGGGTGACAGTATCTTCCAAACCGCATTTATAGCAAAATAACCGCCTCTTCTCTACGGCACAATCAAAAAAAGGTATGGTCTTCCTCTTTACAATTCCAGCAGATAAGTTTTCTCCTTTCGGCGACCGCGTTTAGTTCTGGTACTGGCTCTACCTCTGGTTGCTCAAACCCCAGTTCATGCACAACTCTCTCTGGTACCCTATTTCCATACTGCCTTTGGCTATTTATTAAGTTTTCTGCTCTTCTACACTCTTTGGAAAATTGCGCTAAACTGTTGGCAGGCGCAGAAAATAATTGTAGAGCCATGGGGGCTTTCAGGTTCCCATTCCCAGCAAAAAAAAAATACACTCCAAAGAAGTCATGAAAATGTTCTCATTATTTTTTTTTAATTTATAAAGGAATTACAAATTTTTTTATAACTTAAATAAATTGTTAATTGATTTTCTACTAATTACATATGTGCCTATTTTTAATATACAGTACTTTTCGTTTATAGTCAGCACCGTTTATAGTCAGTCGCATTACCGATATAGTCCATTTTATCTGTATTTGTTGCTTCCAATACCAAATTTCATAGAAAATATTAACGTTGTAGTCCAATTAGCGACATAAGCTAGTGCTGGCAGAGTATTGAGTAGTGGGTACCAAGTATTTGCTCTTATATTAGGGTACTCAATACCAAAAAGTAGCTACTCGATACTTTCTCTGCTGTGTTTTTGTAGTCAAATCTACTTTGAAATTGCTGGGGAAATACAACTCTGTTTAAAAGAATAACTTTTTCTAAGCGTTAGAAGTATCGAGTAAGTAAGAAGTATCGAGTAAGTATTGAGTACCCAAATAAAAAGTATTGAGTAATTAAAAGTATCAGAAATTGCCAGCACTAATATAAGCACATTTGGCATAAATGCTATCTATCTTCGGTTTACAAAAACAAAAATTCATACATGCAATTTGCGTTATATTGGGTGTTTTTTATTGAGGTATAGAACTTTAAGTTGGCATCACTTTTTTAACTGGCGGCCATTTTGTCAGCTGTCAAGTGATTAATATTTAGTTTGGTTTGCCATTTCATCATGAACAGGTTGACAAAAGAACAACGCTTGCAAATCGTGCAAATTTATTTCGAAAATAATGGTTCAGTTCGCGAAGTTTACCGCAAGCTCCGTCCATTTTATGGTCGACATAATCGTCCATCAGAGCAATTAATTCGGTTAACCATGGATCGTTTTCGCACTACGTTTACTCTATGTGATAATACGCATCCGCAGAGACGTCGAACAGTGCGCACCGAAGAAACAATTGCCGCTGTAGAGCAAAGTGTTGAAGAGGACCCGAATGAATCGATTCGCCACCGTGCACAGCAATTGGAGCTTTGTCCATCAACTTTATGGAAGATTTTGCGCAAAGATCTTGGCTTGCGACCTTACAAGATCCAGCTTGTGCAAGAATTAAAGCCGCGAGACCATGCAATGCGTCGTGATTTTGGTGTATGGGCCGAAAATGAGATTGATCTCGATGCTGATTTTCATCGCAAACTTTTGTTCAGCGATGAGGCTCATTTTTGGTTGAATGGCTACGTCAACAAGCAAAATTGCCGTATTTGGAGTGAAGAGAATTTCGGAAGCTGTTATGTACCACAAATAATAAAACAAATCCATAGTTTTATAACTTTATTGAATAGTTCATGCAATTACAAAAATTGTAAGACATAATGGACCGAAATCGGCCAATATCTAAAAATGCTGCAATAATATAACATAAAAAACAAGCATTTTTAAAAATCCCTACATTTTAATGATTTGAAAAAATCTATAATTTTTTCCCTACGGTAATTTTTTTTAGACAAAAATCCCTACGAATAGGGATTTTTCCTTACGTATAACATCACTGATTTGGTTATATGACTCCGAATGGCATATATGAAAAACTAGGCATTAGCGATATTGTTCTCAATTTGCGCACAGCTGAAGATGTAATATTTAAATATTTTGTTCTGTCTCTTTTCTTTCTATGGGAAATGGTTATTGACAGCGAATCTCATGGCGAACATTGATGCTCAGCCATATGTTCTGGCATCGATGTCAGAGCATCGATGAAACATGGACACGAGCGGTCTACATTAGCCATATGCGTTGTCCGATATGATATTCACACCAAGTTCATGGCTAATGTAGACACCCAGTTAAAAATGACTTCGAATTTTTTTAATGGGTTAATATCAATTTAAAATATTAATGATCTCTTACACTATAATTTTTATAATAAAAAATTACTCTACTTGAGTTTTGCTAAATTTAATTTGATTTAGATTTTAATATGCGTATCGGTATCGGTGATATATCTTTTTGAGTATCGGTATCGCATCGGCAAAAAGGCGTATTGTTACATCCCTACTTATAATAAACATGTCCACCAAGTAGCTTTGTCAAATATATTGGACATCACATTTTTTAACTCCAGATTCTTAATCAGCAGCCTCAAGTTTGCTTGTACTGAAAATTTCAGATTTTTATATCACGGTCACGCACTATTGCGTGATTATTTTTTATTTTAATAATGATCACGCGTGATTCACGCATGAATCACGCCCGACATGAAAAATTCACGAAATTTGCACTTCACTAATTTTTTTGCTTAACTCAATGCGCTTTAAAATTTTAAAATCGCATAACTTTTAAAAAAGCTAAACGACTCAGAAGTTTTTTCGACTCCCAGTTTGGCCCACTTCAACTCCTCCCGTGCTTAACCCAGAAGGCCACCGAGCTCTCTAAAGCGTTGTAAAGCGTGACTCCTCTAAAGATGTTCGAAGTTTCAGATCAATCCAATTGACAGTTTAGAAGTTCGAGGTTTATTACCATTTATTTTGCAAAAGTGCCTACTGTCTATTGTAGAAGCCACTCGTAGTTTGACTCATATACATATGCAGAATTTTGGCATAAATCTGTTTTTTGGCTCTCCTGAACAATTGTCTGTTTGGTTCATAGCAGGTATTGAATATAGGCCGTCGATATGTTTTTAAACAAAAAGTATTTTCTGAAAATTTTTATTATTTTAGCTTTCTAGTTCAATATTTTGAATTAATGTAAATTCAAATTATTTTTATTAAAAGAGTCAACAAATACCAAGTTTATAAGTATTGGATTATTAATCGGATAGGGAAATTTCGGCAAAAACTAAGTTGAGTCACAATAAAAAAATGCATGGCACGAATTTAAAAGAAGTCTTGTATTCTATTTGCTGGCAAAAATTAGTTAAACAGCTGATGTTTCCTTGTAAAAAGCATCCACCTTCATAAGTGGTAAAAGTGAACAAGAACGCTGATGAGACGGTGTAGCGGCCTGTCGAAATCAGTAGTACTGATCCGTTCTGCTAATCTAATTTGAATATTCCAACACTCCACTCTTAATAAAAATAATTTGAATTTACATTAATTCAAAATATTGAACTAGAAAGCCGAAATAATAAAAATTTTCAGACTTATACCTCCTATTCAGTTCAAAAATAAAAAAATTACGAAAAAAAAAATTATTTTTTAATGTTAATTTTTAACCTGCTTTTTCCCAAACTAATATATTACTTTTTAAGTAAAATATTAAATTTTTATTAAAATACATTGAAATTGATTATGGAGGAGTATTAGCTAGTTCCTATGCGCATTACACTGGGGCTGATATATATGTATATATATATATATATATATATATATATATATATATATATATATATATATATATATATATATATATATATATATATATATATATATATATATATATATATATATATATATATATATATATATATATATATATATATATATATATATATATATATATATATATATATATATATATATATATATATATATATATATATATATATATATATATATATATATATATATATATATATATATATATATATATATATATATATATATATATATATATATATATATATATATATATATATATATATATATATATATATATATATATATATATATATATATATATATATATATATATATATATATATATATATATATATATATATATATATATATATATATATATATAATAATAAAAACATCAACACTGCACTATATAAATATTTAATATACATATATCCCTGAAGATGACCAATAAAGTTGGCCGAAATATCGGATAAATAAAGAATTTATTAATATGTAAATAAACCAAACAAACAGTTTTTTGATTTATTTAAAAAAATAAAAAGGACCTTAAGCCAAAAGAAAATTTCAACATTTATAATAAAAAGGTCAACATATTAATAAGTAAAAAACAATAAACTTAAAACTAAAAATTCAATTTATTAATGGAGATCAGTGCAAAAATAATGCAATTAAAATGTAAATTTATCAAAATTAGTTCTTCTGGTGGGAATATTTAGGAAAACATTCTACACATAGTTGCGGTTTATTGGGGCATATTGGGCAGTAAGTGGTGGTCCTTTTTAAGCTCTTTCTGGCTGTTACTCTAACAGTAGATTTTTTTGACATGGCATAACACAATACGCAAGCACGCCTTATTGTTTTTCCGTTATCGTCCTTTCTTTTTTCTATATAATGTTTTTCTTTTGTTATGGATTCTGGAGACATGAAGTCCAACAAAGCATTTGAAATCTCCTGCCGAAATTTGGTTATTGAAATTTGTTTGTTTGTAGCCTTTTTATATATTATAGAGACATTTACGACAGACATTCCAAGTAACAGCTCAAAAGCCACTTTGCGGTACCAGTTAACACCTCTTCTGAGAATGGTGGCGTAGGAGGTCATTTGATCGGATATATCAACACCTAATTTGGCTTTATTGTAATCAATAACAGCAAGAGGTTTTTCAATAGCTCGTTGTCTTCGCATCTATGCAACTTATATTTGGCGCAACATCTATAAGGAGTCCAGATTTGCCAGTAAACGGGAAAGTTTTTTGTCTGGAAGAAAACTCAGCCCAATTTATTTGAATGTCCTTGGAATTAGGATCCATGGTATTATCATCGTCCCTAGCATCAGCTTGCTGCTCATCCTCGTCATCATAGTCATGATTTGCCTCATGTTCATCATCAAAAACATTAAACCCTACGTCTTTAAAATCAGTAGCTGAATTGGGGTCATCATTTGGTAGCCAATTAATATCAAATTCAGAATCGTCTCTTGAAAAATCTCCATCGTCGTCATCGCTGTCCGAAGTTATCACATCTTGCAATATATCTGCAATCTCGTTATCTTTTTTTTACATTTCTTCGCGTCATTCTATAAATTATTCTAATAAATATATAATAAAATAAAACAAAAATATAGAATACAACTCAAAAACTACAAAAAATTACTGTCGCATATTTTCGTGCGACGTGGCCTCACAACATGTTTTAGGTTCTCCCAGGCCATGTCGTACGAAAATGTGCGACACAAAAAAACCGTTATAACTGCAAAATTAGGGACCAAAATAAAGTCGCGAGTAGTCAAAACTTATTTTAAGCACTAAGAAACAAAAAAGAACAAAAATAAGTTGTTGGCCTCAGGTGACCAAAATTGTTAAATGACATTGCTACTGAACGATAAAAATTCTAAAAAGGCTTTGGCAGCCAAAGTGTTAATTCTTGTATTCAGTTTTCACCAGAAGTTTGTACATAAAAAGGTGGAGTTACACCACACGCGTTTATCGCGAACACGCGTTAAGGACTTCTGTCAAAAAAGTTTAAATAGTGTATTTACATCATAAAGCAAGTTATAACAATAAGATTGCGACGCAGAAATTCAGCAACTTTCAACTTTGTTAGCGGTAACTTCGTTCTGATAGCTAGTGCTGCCAGATCCTGATGATTACATTTTTGTGCAATGAAAATCAAACTATTAAATATTTTTTCAAACTATGGAAGCAAATCGAATTAGAACTTAAAGTGTCTAAAGTAGGAAAAGCACCAAATGCTTTAACGCGAGTAGGCTGAAAATTTAATAGATGTTGATTTTCCTTTATTCCTTTGAAATATCGATCATGACTTCTGAGTATAACTTTACGAACCTTAGCCTATATAATCAATTTAGATTAACCCTAGAAAGATAACGTTATTTTTTTGTACGTTAGAGATAACGAAACGTCTGAGAGACGTATGTTTTTGAATATACTGTTAAGACTATTAGAAAACGGAAAACTAACATAAAATGTATTGCAATCATTTATTTATTCAGTTTCTTTATGCTCAAAATAGTTTTTGAATAAAAATTTATAATAAGAAAAAAATGAACAATAAAGTTCAATAAGAATTTAAAAATAGCAGTATAATAAGAGGTCTTGTCCAATAGACTTAAAATCAATTCTAAACATTATTTAAATATATATATATATATATATATATATATATATATATATATATATATATATATATATATATATATATATATATATATATATATATATATATATATATATATATATATATATATATATATATATATATATATATATATATATATATATATATATATATATATATATATATATATATATATATATATATATATATATATATATATATATATATATATATATATATATATATATATATATATATATATATATATATATATATATATATATATATATATATATATATATATATATATATATATATATATATATATATATATATATATATATATATATATATATATATATATATATATATATATATATATATATATATATATATATATATATATATATATATATATATATATATATATATATATATATATATATATATATATATATATATATATATATCATCATTTAAAATATCTTTGGCTGTAAAACAGATTATTTTTCAGCATTGTGTGCAATTGTTGCAAACTTTGTTTTGTGGTCGCCATATAATTTGACAAGTACCATTTTTGACATTCGCAGAATTTTTGAGGTACAGAGACTATACTATATTTTATTTTTAGGTAGGATTTTATCTGCACTGCAACTGCAATTAATATAATTATTTCGACACTAAAAAATTTTGAAACACGAAACCGAATATATTTTGGGAAGGTTTAATTGCAGCTGGAACTATTTTCATTTTGAGCCTTCATCAAGTTTAGCCAGCTGTTAATTTTGAAGTACGTAGGGACACCTTTATTACCCGGCTAAAGCTCGTAGTAATTTAATTATTTGTTTCTTCAAATGGTTTTTGAAAGGGATGTGTGTTTCCATTCAGCTCGTCAATTTGTGTAGTCTCATCTTGATCATCATTTTGAACATCGTCCACCAAGACTTCTTCACTAATTCTGTTACATTTTTGGTCGAAATTTAGCCACCTAAAATGGCTTGCAGTAAAACTTCGTTTACATCCAATTATTAAAACAAATTTGTATGCAAAAGTTTGTAGGAATAATTAAAAGTTTGAAAGAAAATGCTAATATAATGGACTCTAAAAGTTCCAAAAAAGATAACGATACGTCTCAAAGACGTACGATTTGTTAATTTCTCTGAACAAAATTCACCCACAGAAGTGATGGAAAATTCAGTACTATTGAACTATTTTTAGTACTTTTTCATTCTCAAAATACCTCGACATAAAAAGTACTTTTTCCAATATGTAACGTTAAAAAAATTAAATTTTATTCCGGTTTATTAATATTCAACCCATTATATTCAAAAACTTGTTCGAAAACTCTTGAATCTTTATTTGAAGAAATAAAATCTGTTCAAATAGAAGTTATTAGAGAACTATTTATAACTGGTATAAAATTCATTGTTACATGTAGTAGACTATATAAGTTGCAGTGTGAGATTATACCCAAATCATATTGTATGTCCTCAGTATTTTCATTTCGAGTGAAATAAGATATATTTTCATCGTAGATTGAGCTTCAAAAGCTTTACCCCCATATTCATAAAAATTTATTGAAGTTAATGTTGGTTTACTGTACGAATTTTGTATGGGAAAACCGGTTTTACTCCACACATTAACTTTACTAATCATTTAGAATATGGGCGTTAGCAATTGAAATCGTATTTTAGCTTTTTCTGTGCATGAAACTAAATTTTTGTCTAACCACTGGCTGAACTTTATTTAATGTTTTCTGCCTTAAGATATGAAGTGTTGTTGCTAGTTCAAGATACCTAAATCTTCAAAATTTAATAACCAACAATACACCGGAAGTTCCGTATTTACAGTGAACATTAATCCGAATATCTTCAAGAGCTCCAATTACATACATCTAGAAAAAACAACGAAAATAGTAAAAAAAATATATTAATATGTCAAAGATGGTTCCTTTGTGTGATAATTAAGAATACCTGAAGTATAACATTTTCAATTCTTGAAAAAGTACCATTAAGGTGAAAAAAGTACTTATTAAGTTAAGGTTCAGTACCATTTCAAAATCTGTATTTTCCATCACTGATCCGCAGCAAAAATATTAACCACCACTGACAAGGTCCTGACAAGTACCGAGAATACTGAGTATAAGATATTTCTATCACAACAATAAAAAAAGAAAGAGTAAAAAACTTAAAATTTATACGTCTGGCAGACGTACCTTATCTACATATATAGGGTTAAGAAGCCTTAGCGGCAAGTTCGGCATACAAAATTTGCCGTTAAAGTCCACGTTAACTTTTAATCATACATTGTGAAAAGGGCCGTATGAAATTTAATTAAATATTTGGGCTTAAGTTCGTTTTTAATTTAATTTTTCAATTAAACTATTTTCTATTTAGAAAGAAATTGTAAAGCATTGTTACAAATGTTGAAATTGAGATTTTCGCTGTAGGGAAGGTTTGACTTACATCAGATATTTCGTGACCAACCAAGATCTCATAATCAGAATTGAGAAATTAAATTAAAAATGAACAGTTGATTCTGCGGATTTTTATTTTCAGTTGCTAACAAACGGAAAGTTGCCTAAATCATTTTTAAAGCTGAATTTCTGCTTGTTTTTTATACATACTTCTTCCCTATGACAGCCTGAAATTCAGGCAGAAGTGTATAATGGGCTTAAAGCGTAACAAGTTTTTGAAAAATTTGTTAGCACTTTTTTTGCGGTTCGCCCTACTGTGCAAAGTTTGTTGATAACTTATTTTTAGGAGATAGAACTAAAGAAACTTTTTTAAAATTTATATAATTTTTTTGACACAAGTAAGTGCATACATCCCTGCAGATAACGTGACTACTCCATACACTCATGTAAATTATACTCCATAGAGGACTAGGACTAGCCCAAAGGTAACCCAAATGTATGAAGAAAACATGGTCGATTTAACAATACGATGTCCTAGGGCTGGACTGTATAACCCAGCTTTGCCTTACATCGGAGTAGTCTCAAAACTACTCTATGTAACTACTTGATGGAGCACCCAAGTGTTCGTTTTTTAACGATTGCATATAAATTTGCAATCGTTAAAATACAAACACTTGTCGCTTAAATACAAACTCTTCTTTGCAAATAACATGGTCCATGCCTGCATTACATTGGAGTTGTCTTAAAACTACTCTATGCCAATATTTGATGGAGCACTATGTGCAATCGTTAAGACACGAGCCGGTTAACTACAAACTCTTGTTTGCATATGATATGGTCCATGACTACATTCCACAGGACCATGTAGCAACTAGTCCATTTCAACAAAAATGGACCACGTAGTCCAAAATTATCTGTAGGGATACTACATACTTACATATATTCATATGTATTTATGTATGTATGTATGTACATATGCATTATGTACATAGTTTCCATAAAACATGACTTTATACTCGTACCAAAGTTTTATTTTTATACATAAATCATTAATGTCACTGCAAACATTATTTAGTAAATTTTGTTTATTGTTATTGATATTAGTATTGTTGTTGTTATTATTGTTGAGTTAATTTTAATCATGGAAAAATGTTTTTAATTTATACTTGTTTACTTCATATTTTATGCACCATTTCCATTTTAATCTTACTTCGAAGAGTTGTATTCTGCTATTCTCATATTGAGCGAAATTTAACTCTCGTAAATCACTTCCTAGATGCGTGATTAACAAGAAAATGCTATAAATAGTATTTTATATTTAACAGAAAACATAATAAAATAAAAAAACAAATTTCATATATTTAATCGTGTTCTCTCGAGGAATCCCTGACAAAACTGTCAGTTAAAAAAAGCGTAAACAAATTTTTTGTTTACAACGACACGAAACAGACAGTCAATATCAGAGACGCATATTCATACATATGTATGTACATACCCGGTTGGCCATGTCTTTCAGATATCTTGCAAGACCGATGCATGAAGATGTTAAAGTGTCGATGACCTGTTGGTGACAGCCAAAGCAGATCAGTGAGGATAAATGGCTGCTAAGTTCATACATGACAACATGAGCGTCACTGTCACCCATTTTTCATTAATGACGATTAAATGACAACATCCTCCGAAATGTCCCCATTACATTTTTTCATTTGTTTCTTTTTATACGTTTTCTACAATACCAATTTGAGGAATTTATCGCTTAGAGGGTATTTAATACAAGAAGTTTTAATAGACATTGTTTAACTGAAAGTTCATATCACGCGCTTAGTGCGTTTCATACTTTCGACGCGTTTGTAAACTCAAGTTACATGCAACGCTGTAGTGTAATTTTTTTTTGTAAATTAAAAGTATTTTTTGCAAAAAAGAAATTTGAAATTCAGATTGAAAAATATCACTGAGTTTATGCATCAATTGCGCTTGCTTAATTAATTGATAAAATTAATAAACATAACAGAGATGAGACACAGTACGTAAAAGAAGTCAATAACTGCAATGCAAATTTTGTTCATGAAAAAATTGTGGTAAAAAATTTACTTTCATGCATTTTATTCTTGAAAATATTTGTAAACTTTATTACGAAAGTTTTTTTTTAATTAAAAAAACGTTTTTTAAAGAAAAATATAGAAAAAACTAATCTAAGACACAAACATATTTATCGATAACATTGAAAATAGAATATAGTTTGTCACCCATGGCTATCAAAAACAGCTGGCATTTTTTCATGGTGCCGGTGACGCATACAAAAGTAGAAAGTAAACGCACTTTTCGCGTTAGACGTGTTTATGCATTTTACACTTTGTGTTATGTAACTTGTCACATACAATTACACTGATTTTAATTTTTTGACAGACGCTTATAACGTGTTAAAGTGTGAAACGCGTGTTATGGACTTTCAGCTTAAAAGAACTTTTCATCAGCTAAATTTCACTAAATTTTAGCAAGCAGAAATGTACGAGTATCAAAATGATTCAAACTGGTGACAAACTAAGGCACAATGTCCACAAGAAGTTCGTTTGCTGGTATACGAAGAGTAGTGTTGTTTGCTGTAACGAAATTATATAAAACTTTAAATTGAACGTTGCAAGACTAGGTTGCGCACAATATCTACCAACTAGTTGCCATGACCAGTTGAGCAGTTTTTCTTTTACCCATTCTTTGACTACGGTTTCTGTTAGATTGTCTTAAAAGAAACTGTAAACGACAAATATCGTGCATGACAAATGTCGAAGTTTCCTTAAGTAGTCGTTGATAAAAATGTCCTCTACGACGAGTTGGCCAACCGGGTAGATACATACTTTCAACATATATACATACATACACACATATACACATACATACATACTTACTTACACATGTAAATAATTCTGTAAATACCCAGTGCAAATTTTTGCCGATATGTCTGAAGTTTAATCAGAAAATCATGAGCAGTCTGTAACGCTCTTAAGCCCGTTACTATAACTATGCTTTAAAGTATACTCATAGAAAAATGCATCATCGCATTGATGACGCTCTGTCATCAGAATTCTGACATCAATGCAATGAGAAATGTGATTAATAAAACGAAAACAGACAACAATCTGATGACAAACGTCATCACAGAATTTTGTCATAGTTTAAGTGTCATCAATGCTATGACTGGAATGACATCAATATGATGACTTATTATTAACGTGTAAAATATGTATGTATAAAGAAATAAGTGAACAATGCTACGAGTATAACGTTTGTAATTTGTATTTTAATACACATGTTATGTATTGTTTTATTTTTGTGTTTAAACGCATTTTTAGAAAGTTAAAAACATGATATTACATTAATGTACACTTATCATCATTACTATGACAGAGCTAATAATAAAATATGCAAGTATTTTTAAAAAGTAAGCCAGTACAGCATACAAGCACAGACAAAACATTGAAGCAAAAGACAGTATGACACCTTTTCGTCATATTGATGACACTTAGCCATCATATTGATGAACAAACAAACATTCACACATACTAGTATTTATAATTATCAATGATAATTCATACTAGAATAGAGAAATAATAAAAAAAGCTTAACACAAAACAAAAAAGTGAATATCAATAACTATCAAAGGAAATACAACTCTAAGACTGACAGTATGAATTGATTAAAAGTAGATGATATTCAACTTTTGACTGCAAACCACCGACTTTGGTCGAGTGGTCTAAGCGGTAAAGAACTCTGATGAGATTAGCGGGATCTATCGAAACGTCAGTTCATCCCTCCACGCAGTCAAAATTTTCTTTGTCTACATACTCCACATTTATCTCTAAATAAAAATATAATTTAATTGAAAAATTAAATTAAAACCGAACTCAAATACATACAGTTCGACTAAGCTCATAACTTAATTCTTAGTCATCATATTTATTACACTTAGTCATCATATTTATGACACTTAATCATCACATTGATGACACTTAGTCATCATATATATGTCGCAACAATAATTTTGATGGTGACATAGCTGAAATGGTAGAGGGGTTTTTTTTATAATTGTGCGATGAACTGAGCAGCCTGGGATAAAAACCAGCATTAGACGAAAAAATAAAATAACAAAAAGTAAAACTAAAATGTAAACAAGTAAAAGTAAGAAAATAGAAATATGTATAAGTGTTTCAATCGTTCCATTGATGATAGCTGATGTAAAGGGTGACATCACAATGATGTAAAGTGTCATTGGGTCAAAAATGAAGATACTTGACATAGCATTGATGTCAAATTACATCAGCATAATGAAGATTTTTCAATTAGTCATATCCCTGATTTCAATGTGTCATTGCATTGATGATAGATTTGTCACCACTGGCATTGATAACCAGCTGATGTAAAGGTAGGCATCACAGTGATGTAATGTGTCACGGGTTCAAAAACGAAGACACTTGGCATAGCATTGATGTCAAATTACATCAGCGTTATAACGGTTTTCTATCAGTGTATGTTTTAAGAAGTAACTATAGCTAAAGTGATGATGAAAATAAACTAAAATTCGTAAATATTTAATAAAAAACAAAAACACATTCTTTTCTAGTTTTTTCTGTTGAAAAATAGATTATTTAATTATACTTTCCAATATTTTCACTGTTCACTGGGTACGTATGTTTACATACATACATATGTACTTATATGTACTATGCATTTGCTATTGTCCAGATGTAATTCTACATTCGATTATATCGAGTTTAATGTACTCTACAGTGTATCAGCATTTTAGCTTGTAATACGTAGTTTTGTAGGCGGCTGAGGTAGTTCAGTGATTGTCCAGGGCCAACTTACGGATCTACAAACCTTAAGTGATAACACAATTTATTCACCCTTTCTGGGGGTTAAAATATGTATTTTCTTTATTTAAAACTTTAATAATATTATGTGATATAATGTTTAAATGCTAATAGCTACGATGATAATGGGAGTCGGCTTCTCGGTGTGCTTATTCTGTTCGAAGTAGCAGCAGTAATTGGTTTACGAATTATGGGTGGTAGTCGGAGATGAAGTCGGCAGGATTCGGTTGTCGGATGATCGGAGGCAGATGTATTAAACTCCCCTTTTCTCCTTGTATCCGCGCCTGTTCTCTATAACCAGAGACTATACAGACATGACACGAGATGGAAAATATTTTCGAGTCACACACACAAAACTGTTGACCTATCTAAAACGGGCAGCAAAAAAAACTGATTTTACCAATTTTCAACTCTCAAAGTTTAGATGTCTGTATAGCTTGTGCTATAACCAGCGTGACCGTTTTTCGACTAAAGTGGCAATTTGCCACTTTATCAACTGCCTTGCCACTTTTACATGCCCTTTTTTAAATGACCTAGATCTGCCACCTTTTGTAATATTAGGCCCCTTTTTGCCCCTTTTTATGAAATGATGTTTCTTGTTTTAATAAAAGTTTTTTTTATGGCACGAAACTGTTTTTATAAAAAATGTCTCAAGACAAAAATGTGTTTTTAAGGCTATAATGTAAAGTCTTATGAAAAAAAAACTATTTTGAAATAGCTTAAGAGTTAAGATCTATAGATATTCATTATTGTACTAAAATTATTAGAAACTAACACCCTGATTCACTAGCACGAACAACCACGTCTTTTTAAATAATGTTCAGTGACATAATGTCCAATTAAAATAAATTAATTAAAATTGTTAAGAAATTTAACTTTTACTACAAAAGATTCTTTGCGTAAGTGGCCTTCGGACGGGCTTAAGTATGTTTTCTTCTCGGTATATTGAAAAGCGGCTTCGCTGAGTAAAGATCTCTGCATAGCCGGCCGTCGGTCGCGCTTAACGTTTTTCTCCTCTCAGTATAACTACTCAGCGGCTTCGCTGATAAGAGACTTTTGCATAAACGGATTTTGGCACGACTTAAGGCCGACCAAAGGCCGGCTATGCATAAATCTTTTCTTAGCGAAGCCGCGTTTCTTTTCGATATACTTTACTAATGTGCTGTTCCATAATGCAAACAAGCGACTTGAGTAAAAAAATTTTATGGAAATTGCTAAAAAGAAAGTGACTGCCTTTCACATAAATTTTATACAAACAATGCGTGTTTGCATTGTTTATCTAAAATTTATATAAAAGCACTTAGCTTTTTTTAACGAAACAACATCAAAATTGATTCATTTTATTTCAAAAGCATTATATGCCCTAGAAATTCATTAAATATAAGAATTTTGTTGAATTATTACCTTTTCAAAAAAGTTGCCCTTTTTTCGTCACTTTTTTACTCAAAATCCCCTTTTTGTGCCACTTTTTAAAATTATTCAACGGTCACCCTGGCTATAACTGCCCAACATACCATACAGTAATCAAAATCCAATATAACTTGAGAATAAGCTAATATAAATAGTGGGCCTTAAGCTTTTCTTAACTTCGCTTATAATAATGTTTATAATCACAAGCAGTTTTTAACAATGCTTGAGAAACTATTATTATACGCAACTGTTTCTAAAGTTTGCTTATAAACGTCATACATATACTCAAGAGAACAATATAACGATTGAAAAGGACTTATCTTTTTCAATACATTCTACAGCGGCATTTACATCTAGTTTTAAATTGCAAATTGGGTACACGTGTAATTTTGTAAATTACAACATAAAAAACAGAAAAACAGTTGCATATGTATGTAATATACAAATGAAATCGAATGAATTTGAAGTAAACAATAAGAATTTTCTTTTTCAACATTAAAAAATATGTTATTTGTGAATTTTATTCTTCAAAGCTTATAAAAATATTAAGACAAACTAGGTTTTCTATACAGACGTTAATATAATATTGTTTTCATAAGCTTATTCTACAATTGCAAGAAGAAGCTTATAGTAAGCATAATATTTTCAATAGGGTTCCGTTTTGATTTTTCTACAATTGCACTATAGGCGAAATCGCGATTTTAGCGGCAAAATATACTTCCCGACAAGCTATCTTCACCAAATTTGGTGTGTAGACTTGTAATGATAAAAAAATCGATTTCAGAAAAAATGGGCGGGCCACGCCCCCTTTTTTCAAAGTAGTGGCAAACGTACTTCCTGGCAAGCTAGCTTCACCAAAATTGTTATACGGACCTCTACTGACAAAAAAGTAACTTGAGAAAAATGAGCGGTCCATGCCCCCTTTTTCGTATACCAACATCCCCTACGCCTCCCAACAAAAAAACTTGAGACAAAATGGGCGATCCACCCCCACTATTAAAAACATATTGAATGCTCCCAAGAAATTCATTTATTTTTTAATTCATATATGTATTTATAATTTTAAAGAAGTTATAAATGCTTATGGATTATTCTGAAAATAACAAAATAATGGATACATATCCTCAAAAGATATAGGGCTTAATTAATCATGGTCTGTTTCTACGTTTTCATCCACTTCTAATTCCAATGAATAATTATCTAATGACTCTAAGCTAACATCAGAATCAGAACTATAATTGCAGCTGGAGGCTTCTTGAGATGTTGACGGTAATAACAGTTCTGGTGGTAGTTCAGGCATTTTAAAAAGATCAATGACTTCTCGAGGAAACGGACATTTTTTTGAACTATTTGTACGTTCTTGCACACATAAACTAGAAATATATGGGTCAGAGCTATCCATAGCTCTATGATACATGTCAAGGATGTTGTGCGCTCTTGAATCCTTTCGAGCGTGACCAGTTCGATCTTTTTTATAATATTTGTTTCGCGCCTCAGATACATTTTCTGCAAGGCAACCTACGGGTACTACTGAAGCCTTAATTATTTCTGACGAATACACTAATATTTTGTGTATTGTGGCAGACATCGAGTACCATTCGTAGTTTTGGAAAAATATTTCACTGGTTTTAATGCAATGAGTACGAAACTTTTGAGCATCAATTTCAAATTCAGAGGAGAGAGCAATTAAGATTATGTGTAAATGTTTCAAAAAATCAATATTTATACCAGTAATAGGTGCTAAAAGGTCCGAGCGAGAAAATGCTCTTCTAGCTGTGTTGCCATCGTTGGTGTTGCCGCTGCCATTTGCTTTCGGCTTATCAACATGAAGCCCCATTTGAAGCAAAAACTATTTTTGAATTTTTTGTTTTTTTTTCTGCCACGATTCTCTTCTCTTCTGTTCCACGGACTTGCCATTTTTTCAAATCTAGCTTGTATGAAAGTTTTAAAACAAACTCGAAACTACGAATCCACGCATGCAAGCGGCTTATTCCATATTTCAAAGTGCTGGCCTTGGCTTCAAAATAAGGAGAATCAAAGTTTGTTATAGTTTGAAATTGCTTTGGACCGGCATGACAGATGGGGCATTGCTGTGCACTTTTAGTTTCTGTCAACACATTTAAGACTTTTCCATCTATTAATGTCATATATAAATTATATTTTACTTTAATTTTTTTCCCATTACTTAGTGTGTATTGTAGTGGTTCCAACTTCTTAATCTGTTTATTTATGTTGTGGTTTTCAGTTAAAATGTGCTCTTTTGTTTCTTTAACAAACTTCACTTTTAAAGGTCTACAAAAGCGTACTGACTGAGGTGTACGGTTTACCCAAATATTATCACCTGCTGATGAAATTATTTTTATTGGAATGACTGATGTCACAAAAAGGGACTGATCGAAACTTTCCGAAGTATTTTCCACAAATTTTTGTTTAAACAAGCTGTGACCGGTAGAACCATCAAACCCGTAGCTTAAAATTAGGATCGATTCTTCAACATCCATTGCACACAATACTTCATCTTGATATGCAAGAATTCTTTTAGTTGTGTGCTCTACCAAATTTTGCAACGATACTTCGACAGAGCTTTCATTCGCTTTGATTTCATCCGGTCTACATTTCAATTTGCTTTTATAAACTTTATCATAAGTCGGATAAATACTACTATTGTGTTTTATGTTTAATTGCCGCATATTTATGTACTGCTTTTTAGTTAATCCGTTTTCTAACAAAAACATTAGAGCTTCATCAGGTGATACTGGCGTAACTTCTTTATGGATAGTATTAAGAACTTCTCAAATTTTAGATGGCCGATTTGGAGATTTAGCAACTTGTTGTAGGACAAATTTCAAATCCGTTGCGTGGGCTTTTTTTTGGCAGATATAGAGGCAGCATGAACTAATAATTGAGCATTGTCTCCTTGCTGGGAAGCTAATTCGGAAGCTAATCTCCTTTTATTTCTTTCGCTGCTATCATCATAACTCATTTTTGGTCGCCCGATAGCATTAATCTTTTTCGGTATAACAAAAATTGTTTCTCGACCCAACCATTCCTTATTATATTTTCTAAATGCTTTCTCATTTCTCGATTGTTTATCCCATTTTAGTTTAATAAAATTAGATAAGTTACGAGCTTTAGTGCATATTAATTTACTTAATTCACTGTCAATTTCATATGGAATATTTCCTTTTATGTAATTCGAAACATTCCTGTTGTTTCTCAACCAAAACTCAAATATTTCAGAATTTTTGAACCTGAGTGTTTCTACAAAAATATTATAAATTCGTTCATTAGCAGTCAAATGCATACACTTTTACCATGACATAAAACTTGAGTTTTCTACAAACAATCACATGTAAATAGTTCCAATGACATTTTTAATTTTACTCCACGAAAAACGATAAAACTCTTCAGAATTTCACAAAAATATACACACAAAAAACCACCAAAATAAGTACGAAATACAAACATTTAGCAAACTATATTTGTATATAGTAAAAATACTCACCTCGAGTATTACAACTCATATTTACAAAGTTTTTTTTATAAGAATATATTATTAAAAAAACTGTTTTTAATTTTATAAAAATTTTGCTGCTCCACTTGTATTAACATGTGCTAAAAAATATGTAAACATTAACAGCTGCTTATACATAAACAGGGTTGCCAACAATAATTTTTTTTAATATTTTCTTATCAATATGTTGGATATTGAACACCATCAAAAAAATTGTAAAAATTTAAAGTTGAAAAATTGACTTTTTGCCGCTAAAATCGCGATTTCGCCTATAGTGAATTGTTACGATAGCTTTTTTCAATATATTTTCAAGCTTAAGGCTTATGTTAGTAAGCTTATTATAATATTTTTCTCAAGCCATTTGGTATGTTGGGTAATCTTACAATACATACAATATTTATTACCTATTCCAAAAATATAAGCTAAGAAAACTAATAAATGAAGTTGTTGTGGATAACAGTCGGCCGAAGGTGCTGTAGAAAACAGGTACCCGAAGGTATTGTGGAAAACTGGTAGCTGAAGCCGCAGAGGCAAATAAATAGTCGACCGATCTAGTATGCTAGGAGCAAAACTGGAACGAGCGACGCATTTCGTCCAACACAACGATTTCGTCGGTAAAAATTCGCTGTGTAAATTCGTCGTATGAAGCACAATAACGAATTATAACAGCTGTTATAATTGATAAAGTTATTTAGTCGCAATTCACACTATGCAAGATTTATTTTTAAGATTCGTACCTTTTAGAGGAGAGAGAAAAGGGGAAAAGCAGAGAGTACGTCCTTTTGTGTACTCTTGTCATTCGTAATGTAAAAAACGCACAAATTCATTCACATTGTACAGTGGGGCAGAGTCCAAATATTAGGAACATCAATCAGGCATTTCTAAACAAATAGTCTTA
The DNA here is from genome assembly GCA_956483635.1 of Panzeria rudis. Lineage (NCBI taxonomy): Eukaryota > Metazoa > Arthropoda > Insecta > Diptera > Tachinidae > Panzeria > Panzeria rudis. The sequence goes on along the minus strand of OY101451.1, from coordinate 72,647,638 downwards.
TTGGAATAAAATTTCACATGGAGGCAGCAGATTGTACTCCTATTTATATTTTAAATATCACCTCTCTTAATTGCTCGGGAGATATTAACTCTCAAATTACGGCATTTCAGCCATGTACTTTTTTTTACTGCTTGCCATTGTTTTGTTTCTCATCCTATTTCAAAGTTTTTTTTGTGTATTATAGCCCTTGATAGGATCTAAAAGCCGCATGTTCGGCTGTGCACTTATCTCTTATAGTTAGTGAAAACTGAAATTTCTCAATTTTTCAAAATGTTTAATCTGTTAGTTAATGAACAAAATTTAAAAGAGTTGAAAAATATAAAATTTTGAATTTTCTAAAATTTTTGCCTGACATTAAGCGACTAAAAGAAAAAATTTTTGTTACCACTTATATATTAAAGATAGGTCTGTTTAATGAGGTTTCCCAAAATATTTGTGGGGTCTAAAAGAGGTATTTTTTGCTGCATATTTTCGTATTTTCTCCCAAGACAACATATGCAAAAATTACATCGTTTGAAAGATCTCTTCAAACTGCATCAAATGGTGTATTGAACTTTTCCATTCACACCATCACCAATGCGTTATTCCATAAATACCACGATTTTAAGGGTTTTTATGCAGCTGCTACTTATATTAAAATAAATTTTACTTTTTTGTTAATATTGTATAATTTGATAATTTATTAAAAAAAACAGTATTTGCTTTTTACTTAAAAGTTTGTTTTAAAAGCTAAAATTCTTCGTTTTATATTCAATAATTTTCAGAATTTTGTGTTTTAAAACAAATTTTTTAGTAAAAATCAAATACTTATTTTTATTCATAATACCCATTGTTTATTTATTTCTGTTCTTAAGCTGTTTTTAGACTATTATACAAGCGGTTCGACTTCTGCACAAAATGCAACCCTGATATAAGGGGTTGTTATCATGATACAATAATATAAAGGTAGAACCACATTTGATGTAGAAAATAAATTTTGACTTTAGTGCCGATTATTTGATTACTGATTTTTTGTAAACGTACAAAACGTAAACGTTGCCATCCCCATATAAGGCCAACTTATATTTAGGAATGCTTTTTGAAATGTGTAATTTGTATTTCGAAGTTATATATGTATATTTGTATTTTAATACATACTTGTTAAATTTTGTATTAATTGGACATGAGGACAAGGAAATTTGACATACAAGTTCTCAGTAAGTATTTGATTTAATTCATAATGATAAAACCTCACGGTTAGGCAGAAAACATTTATTCAGTGAAGCTACTCTTCGACATACTCAGGGGAGAAAATCATTTATCCAGGCCGAATGCCGTCTAGGCAGAAAGTCTTTACGCTGAGAATCCCCATGTCGGATCTAGGTAATATATGTATGTATGTTATGTCAAGTACCTACCAACAGCTGCAACTACATCAAAATAGTGCTACAGCAACAATTGCGACATTATTTCATCTAAATATTCCAAAACAATGCCGCCATTGATTGGCGGAGGCCGGCAAAGTAAAAAAATCATGGGGAGCCAACAACAAAAGGATGAGTTAAAACGTGCAGGCTGAAAATGGCGTTTGGATGCGCAAGATAATCTTGCTTCCTAATTGGAACATCTACAGTTTTACTTCCATAGCATCGTTCCTTGTTATCATACAATAAAAAACACAACCGGTAGATGCATTTGGTATGACCAGTTAAAAGCTTCATAAATAATATGTATATGTATATTAATGAACAGTTCCAAGGAAATTCTCAACTGCACAGCCTTACAGCAGTCATTCATTACACGTTCCAACAGCGAAAACTGAAGCGTTTAACTGGCCATACTAAATGCATCTACCCGTTCAGTTTTCGCTGTTGGAACGTATAATTAATGACTGCTGTAAGGCATTTACACGTTGTTTTTGATGGGATGACTCAAGGCCGAGTCAACTAAAAACGCGGCTGTAGAAGTGAAACTGTAGATGTTCCAATTACGAAGCAATCTGATCTGGCGCAGCCTAACGCCATTTTCAGCCTTCACGCTTTAACTCATCATTTTGTTGTTGGTTCTATATATTTTGAATTCAATTTACAATCAATGAATTGCGTTTGGCCAGCGTATCTTTGGTATTGTAGCTTCTGCTGTTGCTGCTGCTGTTGTTCTTGCAGCTGTTTATTGTGTTTTATTGATATATTTATATGTATGTGCACACAAAAATAATTTAAAAATTAAAGAAATAGATATTAAAAAATTATTATTATTAATTAACAAAACAGTCAAAAAATAAGCAAAACTCGGTAGCATTATTATTCAGAGTAAAATAATCGGGAAAAACGTTAGAAGGTTAATATGGCGACGAAAAGAGGGAGTGGCTCCATATCTATATTATTGTATCCAAGGCGAATTCATCTTGATTGTATCATGGTTGTTATTGCTTTTCTAAAACTTTCCATAAACTCATTAGATCAGGATTACATTGTCTACAGAAGTGAGATAGTCTAAAACAGGCATTAGAAACATGCAATCTTTTGCGGTAACTAGAAACAGAAATAAATAATGATTTAAATTACATAATACTAAAAAGAAAAGTGAAATTTATTTTAATATAAGTATCAGAGTCTGACAATAAGTACTAAAAAAAATATACTTAGGTATTTACTCTTAATTTTATTAACTGTGTATAGTCCCCAGGGGTACATTAAGGAACCATGGTATTTTCACTCTATACACCATTGGCGCTAGTGACAGGGTATACCAAACTGCAGCTACATCTTTCTCCAGACACTGATAGTTGTAACAATTACTACTCACTGTTCGGTCGGTTATTCTCTAACCCTAAGTAATGCAGGAAACTTGTTTTTTTCTACGACAAAACTAGCACCGCTACAGTACATTGGGATCAGTGTTCTGTATGGCGTTAAACCCGTAGGTAGGTAAAGGTAATGCAGACAGGGGTCAATTGTCACCTCCAATGACATCCCCATGTTAAATTCGCCACTCAAAAGCATGTTAGGTAGATTGTGGCGGGACTAGCGGTAGTTCTTAAAGAGCTAGCGTATATACACGTACAGAGCTAGTACGCTATCCCAGTTAGCATTTTTTAGAATTTTTAATCAAATTCGAGTCTTTTTTGATCCATCAGCGCGATTCAAAACCAGAATATGCGCTCTTTTTCTGATTATAAATGATACTTTCGTCGGGAGAAAATGGTACCCTACCCGCGACTCTTCTGGAAGAAACATTTATGATTCCTTTTTTTTTGTTAGTTTATAGCCATTTCGACCCTTTTCTAATGGTATTTATAGTATTTTTCGAATCGTTTTCTGGTCATTTATCAGTCTTATTTCATATCATTTCTGAGTCTATTTCGAGTCATTTGTTAATCATATATCTGATCGCTTACGAATATTTTTGAGTCATTTATGACTAATTTTTTTGTTAGTTTAGAGTCATTTTCGACGCCTTTCTAATGGTATTTTAAGTCTTTTTTGAATCGTTTTCTAGCAATTTATCAGTCTTATTTCATATAATTTGCGAATCATTTGCGCTCCTTTTTCGAGTCTTTTATCAGTCGCATTGCTAATCGTTTTTAACCCTTTTTCGAGTATTTTTTCAGACGTTTTCTAAGTTTCCTTAAAGCGGGCTTACACACGTCATGTTTCCACGATCATGTCTTAATTCAGCTGGGAGAGAGACAGAGAAACTTGTATTCATTTCTCTGTCTCTCTACCAGCTGAATTAAGACATGATCATGAAAACATGACGTGTGTAAGCCCGCACTTAATAAAAATAAAACATTAAATTTGTATTTTTATACATATTTACATAAGTATAATAATACTTCAAATAATACTTTTAGGAAGTTCAAGAAATACTTGTTAATTTCAAAAAAAATTTGTAAAAAAAAAATATAAGAAACGAAGGTTTTCTATAAATAATTTTTACGTTTAAATTACTATATGTACATTTACAAACATAAAAAGTTCCTGGTTATAGTACATTAAAGTCCAGCTTTAAAGTTCTTTATATTAGAAAAATAAGAGCTATTTATTTACTCTAACAAAAATGTAAATAAAATAAAATATATGTGCATTAAAATTTTTACTCTCTGAAGGCACAAAAAATCGTTTCCATTAAAAAAATAAAATTTAGTTATCAAAAAATAAGAATTAAAAATCTAATTTATTCGTTTCCGTTTGGCTACTCGATCTTTAGCATGCACAAAATGCTTTTGTAGAATATTATTAATTACTTTGTCAATGCTTTTGTATTTAAGATGACAGATATCTGAAACGAAAAATATGTTTTTTTTTCTTTTTAATAGCTAGTCCCCTTCCAGGTATACAAGGAAGCGAAGTCATCCGAAAATAATTTTCTAACTGCAGCTCTCAGAAATTGTGCGGGTCCTTCACCGCCTGCTTTTGCAATAAATTCTTTCTGAAAAAGTTTAAAGCTTATTAGGAATTTGTACGACTAATAATTAGTTAGTTATTAAGTTTAATCGTTTGTTTGCTTGTTTTTTATATTTACTATACTTACAAATTGTTTGAGGTTTTCCACATTTTCCTGCACTAAAACATCGAAGGCATTTAAATCGCTTATGAGATTGAAGGGCAGTTTTTTGAAGGTCTTTAAATCCATCCACCACTATGATGTCGCCATGGTGCTTCCGACCTTCTAGTTTAACGGCAATAGCTTCTTCTGTTAATTTTATAAAAGACCTCTTATTACCTTCTTTTAACTCTTTTACTTCTTTCTTTAACTCCACAATTTCAGTTTTTAACGACGCTATTTCATCGCGCAATTCAATAATTAGGCTTTGAATGTTGAAGGATTGGGGGACGTCCACATTTTGCACTGGAAATAAGATTTTCTGCATAAAGAGGAAAATAAATTTAATCAATGTTTTACTTACATGTTATTATGTTAATTGATCTTCACATTTTTGCAAAGCATTTAATAATGTTCGCATTACGCCTTAACATACAACATGCATGTAGTCTAAAGAGCACTGGGAAACTATATCTATGTTTAGCTTTTCTAATGGCGAAATAGACTGCCTCAAATGATGATCGGACTGGAAACGATTTCTGAAGGTGTCGTTGGTTCTAATCGTACACTCGCTTTCGGTCGGGAAAATAAGACGATGTTTAACTATTTGTCCTTTTTGGGTACAGCGACAACACGAAAAGTAGCCACTATGCCCCTTGGTTCCTAAAATAAAGGACTTTGCTGGTGCATCCATAACAAAACACCGTACTTTAATATTAAAAAACTTATCAGCAAAAACCAATCCTTCTTGCATAAGAGCGTTAAGTTCCATTATAAATTCTTGTAAGAAATCATTTGCGCAACTGGGTTTTGAAATTCCCTCATATACACCAACAAGGAACACATAGCTTGATTCTACAACACCTGCTAAAATTGGCCAAACGTGCTTACACAGAAAAAAATAGACAAGAATTATATTCAATAAGACCATGTTATTAAAAAAAATATGAATTTCAATAACATTTATCTTTAACATAATAAAATATTTCGTTGTAAGTATTTCTTTTCCATGCCGGTTATTTCATTTCTTTTTATACATAAGTACTTAAAACAAGTTGTATCCCATAAAAAAATAAATGGGATATGGCTCAGCTAGAGAGTGTATGCTTTACGTCCGGAAAGCCCGGGTTCGTATTCCAGCCATGTCAACATTTTTTTTAATTTATATATATATTTTTATTTTGAAATAATTCTGTTATCAATATAGGGGAATTCTTTATCACAGGAAATTTGAAAAAAAAATTATTGAATACCGGGATTTTTGTTATCAAAAACGAAACTTATTTTTTTCTGTGTAGAGCTACTTTTAAATAGCGGCAGGCCGTCAATGCCAAAATCTAAAGTTATATTAAGCAATTTCCAATCATTTCTTACCAAGAAATCGGTTAATCCGGTTTTTAGTCCATAATGAATATATGTGCCATCACCAACCTTTCTTTCAACAATAGAAATAGGCGTTTTTAAAAGAGTTCTAGCGTCTTTAGGAACTTCTATGTTGCATTTAAGTAACAATGATAAAAGTGCATTAATTGCAACAAAACTAACTTGAAATTGAATAGCCCATTTAGCAAGTCCTTCACAGAAATTAAATTGATTTTCTTCACTTTCACCATTATCACTTGAATCGTTGAAATTGTCGCTATCAAAACTATTTTCACTAGTATTTTGGCTTGATTCTTTATATTCCTCGGCGTTTCTTTCTTTTTCATTCTGTATGATTCTCTATGATGATGAAAACCAAAAATTTTCATAACAATCTAATTTATTTGTCTTAGTTGGTAAAAAGTTTCATATGTGTTAACTATAATCATTAAAATGGACTAGTGGATCTCTGATACCAGTGTCTCCATATGGTCCCATAAGAACCACCTAGTCTACAGTAAGTCAACAGTTCCGAGGTCAGTAGTGGAATCTCAATGACAAGCACATGTTAAATGTCTATAGCACAGAACAATACCTGGGTACAATTAGTCAGTAGTACTGGTGACAAAGTCAATAGTGAATCAGTACAATTTTACTATCGAAATTCCATGCAGGGTGAAGATGAGCAAGAGAATGCTGCATATTTTTCGACATTATATGATTACCCCTATCGCGAATAACAAGTGCAATTTATGTTTCCATAAAATTTTAATTTCTCTTCGAGGGAAAATTGATATCTTGAAAATTTTTTTCCCGCTATCAGTTCTCAGTGAATGTAAATAAGGAAGAAGCTTAATAGTATGTTTCCACCAACTTTAAATTACGTAGACTTAAGAAAATTATTTCGAACTGTTTCCACCGAGCTTGTGAGTGATTTGGTGTTCGAACTTTCGTAGTTAAATGATGCACTTATTTTACAAGGTGTGCGCAGGAGCTATAATTGATTTTTTTCCATATATAGTTTGACATTTAAAATCAATTGAATATTCCTTAATGTAATTTTTTCGAAATTGTCAATCACAATTGATGGATGACCCAGGGATGAAGTTTGTAATTTTAAAAGCAACACGGGGTTGCATAGATAAATCCACTTCGAAAAAGAGTATTTTCGACATAATTTAAAATAAATCACCTACTTTGAGGTGATTTGGTCGTATGCCATTTTGCATGGCAAATTATTATTATTAGTGAATCTATTCCTGATAATGCAGTTCTGGATAACCTTGCGAATCTCGGTAACTCATTTTCTTTCTCTTGCATTAATGTAGTGGAACTTTTTGATGCTTTGAATAAGGTTAAGTCAAAGTCTGTTGGTGTAGATGGAATATCTATTATATTTCTCAAGTTAGTTTTCCATTTTTTGTCCGATATCTTACTGCACTTTACAAACTCAATCCTGACTACGTCTACCTTTCCTGCAGCATGGAAAATAGCTCGCATTGTCCCTATCCCGAAGACAAGAGTTGTTAATAGTCCCAATGATCTCAGACCCATCTCCATACTTCCTGCGCTATCCAAAGTGGTTGAGCATATATTAAAAGACCAGATGCTGCACTTCGTTTCTAATAGAATTTCTGATTCGCAATATGCTTTCCGTATTGGATTAAATACGACATCCCTCTTGTTGACCCTTACTGACTCAATAAGGCGTAATATTAATGATGACAAGCTGAGTGTTTTAATATCCATGGATCTTTCAAAGGCGTTTAACTCTATTAATTTCTCTAAAATGATTTCTAAGCTGTCAGATGAGTTCTTTTTTTCTATTACTGCTTGTAGGCTTTTAATGCCATACTTAACTGGTAGATCCCAGTTTGTAATGGTGGACGGTGTTACATCAGATACATGCCCTATCTCCTCTGGTGTTCCTCAAGGTTCCTTGCTAGGCCCTCTGTTATTTATCCTTTATATAAATGATCTTTCTAATGTCGTTGATCTCCTGAGCTGCACTCCTTATATTTTTGCTGATGATGTTTTTCTCCTATTTAATGGTGATAGGGGGTCTATTGACTCCTTTGAACGTAAGATTAATTTGTGCCTAGAACGTGTCTCGGATTGGACCCGTATGAACTTCTTAACGGTCAATACTTCGAAAACTAAGGCTATGATATTTGGCCCCTCGCCACGTTTTTCTACTGAGCTAGTAATCAAGCTTGGTAATGATATGATTCAATTTGTTGACCACCATAGATGCTTGGGTGTGGTTCTTGATTGTAAGCTATCGTTTAATTGTCACATTAATGCCTTGTCTGGTAGAATCTTTAATGCGTTGCGTAGGCTTTACTGCTCCAATATATTTCTCCCTCTACATGTTAGAAAAAGATTAGCACATGCAATGCTTATGCCGCAAATTAATTATGGTCTTGAGGTTACATCTGGTATTGTTGGTTTCCTCCTTACCAGATTAAAGCGCTTGATAAATGCTATTACCAGATTTGTCTACAGGGTCCGACGAAGGGACCATATCTCTAGTTTCGTGAATGACTTCCTGGGTTGTGGTTTTGATGATTATGTGCGACTCCGTACTTTGTGTACATTCAATAGGGTAATAAAAAGTGGGAAGCCTATTGTTCTATGTAACTCCTTCCTATTCTCACCCAGAAATAGAAATCCTCATCTCAATTTGCCAAGAATCTCTAGGTCTGATTTTTCAAGATCTTTTCTCGTTAGTCACTAGTTCTTGGAATGGCCTGCCATTAGAGCTGCGTATTTTTACGCACTCTAATAATGTCTTTAAGCATAAGCTTATTAAACATTTCTCTTCCTAAATGGTCTTACCTCATTACATGTATGGTAGTATTAGTTATGGCTATGCACTTTACCTGACTGGAGTGTATATATGTATATATATATATATATATATATAGATATAAAATTTACTATTTTCCATATTATTATAGGATGTGTGTATTATGCTTGGGGGCAAGTAATGTGTTAATTTCTTTAATTTGTTAAACAACTCTTTTTCTTTAAATGAAAAGGCAAACAGCTTATTGTTATATACAGTTATCCAAAAATTTATTTTATATATTTTTTTCCCTTAATTTTTTTTATAATTACTTAGGTACTAAGCCTGTGTAATATATATTCATATTGGCCCTCATGGGCTTTGTATATTACGAACTTGAATGAATAAATAAATCAACATGATTTGCTCAAATCACCATGATTTGTCTAAATCATGCCGGTGGAAACATACTATAATAAAATAAATAAAAATCAAAGAAAATTTTTATTAGAAAATAAAACAGTGCAGTGCAAAGAATTGGAATTATCTTTGCGTTCCATGAGGAATCTAAACAAAATCGAATTGTTCGTGCAGGATTGCTAGATGCATTCAATGCCTTGGTGTTAAACAAAATTTTCTCAACAGTGAGTAAAACTGGGTTTTTATATATTGTGGACGCGATGAGTGATTCTCTACAGACGTAAAAAAAGCATTTGCTATTTCATCACCTCAAAACTTAGTTCATGTGTGGTAGAAAGGTGTTGCAAGGAGTTAGCATTAAAATAAATGTGTTAATATTAAGATAAATGAACACTATTTACTGATTTTGTCCTAAGAATAAATATTTATAAGTTTTAATAATTAATTGGAAGGACAAAATAGCAATTACATGATGTATTTATCCATTTCGCGTGCTAAAATAAAGTGAACAAAAAATATATTTTAATTTTTTTAGATTATGTTATGAGCTACTCTATAAAATGTTGAACGAAACGATAATAATTAAAATGCTCCAAATAAAAAATTAAATGTTTTAAATAATCAAACTGTACGCTAATTTGTACAAAAATATATTTTTTCTTTAATAAAGTATGTAAAACTTTAATAGCGCAGTCAAATAAGCAGAAAAAGGTGCCAACTGCGGAATGAAAGATAATAATCTGGAAATTCGTATACACCTTCATTTTGGTATTCTACAAGTTGTCTCAAAAGTCTCATAGAATCTTATATCTGCGCCGTAAGTTATTCAAGGTCAAAGGTCACAAAAAATCAGTTTTTCGCGATTATCTCGGTTTCTATAGCTCCAATGATATTAACAGTTATTATGGATTGATTTTTCTTTTCTGTGTACCTACTTTTTGTAATTAAAAACTCATTAGATGAAATATTTATTGTATATTCTAATTTTATATTAGTTTATTTAAAGTAGATTTGAAGTAGAAATAAAACGGGTAAATATATTATTATCTCTCATTCCATAACTTTATTCAAGGTATTATTCACTGAGATTCACGGTTGACCTTGCATTACAGTGAGTATGGCTGAGCGCTGCGGGCTCTCTGCTCTCTATCTCAGAAACGGTTGGGGGTATGAAAAAATGTTTAGTACAAAATTTGTCTCAAATTTTGTGCTCTACATATAACTGTTAACATCATTAGAGCTATAGAAACCGAGATAATTGCGAAAAACTGATTTTTGTCATCTTTGACCTTGAATAACTGACGGCGCAGACACGAGATTTTATGAGACTTTTGAGAAAACTTTTAGAACACCGAAATGAAGGTGTATAAGAATTTTCAGCTTATTATCTCTCATTCCGCAGTGAAACCCTAAAATGACTGAGCTATAATAGAACTTGACATTTTTAGCTTTCCAGACAAAAAATGTAAAAAATACCGATTAAATTCAAAAGTTTTCCGATTTACTTGAATAGTTTCCAAAAGTAGAACGAAATTGAAGTTTTACTCCGTTGTTCGAGCAATTAAAAAACTTAAATTTTTATTAATCGAACAATTGCAAAGTCGCTTAAAATGTTAATACCCCAGTAGAAATCATTATACTGCAGTTTTTTTTAGCTTTTGACTAAGAACACGTAATTGTTATTACGACTATGATGTTCCCATAATGGTGTAAAACTTTCAGATGGAATTAACATTTTTTACTTAACAAATGATCTCCTGTTGCCAATATATTGTAAAACATGGTACATACATTACATACATATGTATGTATATGAGTTATATCCATTATTTCTGTTAAATAATCATATTTTTACACACAATATTATTTAGGCATTTTTTGGCCACTTTTTAGCCATTCTTTAGTCACTTATATAAATATTTAGCCATTTTTGCTTATAAATACATATCTGGCATCACTGGTCAGCAGGCAATCTAGACTGCATGTTTTCCGTGCAATAGGTACTTACCAAGGTGAATTAATTTTATCAGGTGGTGTTGATTCTAAAACAACTACAACATTACAATAACATTTGACATCTCAGCCCCTATGCGAACATGTACAAATTTTGACATCCGAGCATCTAATTTGCGGAAAAAAGTAGAACAACTGTGCTTATAATATCACCTGTATAAATCCACCTTGGTACTTACTCTTTTTTGTATTTCAATCATGGTGAAATAAGTATACAGGTGGCAGCATAACGTCAGCTGATTATTTTTTGCTCTGCTAGTTTGGTGCATAATCGACGTCCAGCACGTATATATATATTTTTGACAAGCATCATCTATTTTTTTGTTGTATTGTTGTATTTGTTTCCCTTATGCGGTCACCTGTATACTTATTTCACCATGATTTCAATCATAAATACGTCTGGCTGCCATCACTAAAGGCCGGGGCACATAGAATCCGTCGTACGTTATACGTCAACTGACATTAACGTAACGACGGAGGAGGTTGACACAATGAGTACTTTGTTGACGGATATAAAAACAACTGTTTTTTCTTCGCATGTTTCTGCAGCTAAATTTGATTTGATTTTATTTATTTATTTTATTTGTTTTTATTGTTTTATTTAATTTTTGGTGCCAAATAGCAGAAAAAACTAAATCGAAACAAAGCAAAAAACCAACTGATACCTTAAAAATACTCGACGTACGTTAAAAGTTGGCCAACTTTAGTACTTTGCGTTGACGGAAACGTACCGAATGTGACTAAGCTCATAAGAAAACATGTATTTCAACTTAGTTGTCAGTTGGAAAAGGCGACGTATAACGTACGACGGATTCTATGTGTCCCGGCCTTAAGTCGCAATTTGGCGATGAAGTTTTGTGTGAGTACTCGTATATGGGTAAATCCTGCGTGACGAACGCTACATTCGTACGCGTTTTCAGATTAAAATATAAACATTACAACACTAAATAATCTTTTACAAGCCAAAAAAGAGATTAAAATAAGCTAGTTTACAAAAAACAATGAACCGAGAAAACAGATTTTATAAAGCTTATTTGAGTCACTGAGTACGAATATGAATTCATTCCTTTTAGGAGTTTTACTTTTCCCGTCCGAAAATAAAACTGATCATATGAGTACTTTTGTTTTTTCCGTCTAAAATAAAACTACTTTTGTTTATTTTCTTTTTTTTTTACTGTGTTTTGTTTTTATTGAGTCTATCTGATATAATGTTTGCAGTAATTTATTTAATTAATTTAACGAACATATTTTTTTTTAATTTTCCACACAACAGTTTTAACGCAGGTCGCTCAATATCAATTTAAGTGCAGAGAATGTGTTGCAGGAATACACTGTACAGTTTTTGCCAATTTATATAATTACGGATAATGTCAATTTACATAAAATGCGAAATAAACTCCCTTTTTAAGAGTTTCATCCGACCTTTTATTTTTACGTTGAAAATAACTGTCTTAGATGGATTTTTTATTTTAAATTCACAAAATAACTGTTAAAAAGTTATTTTTTGATATCGATAACTGTTATTTACGGTCCCTGGTTAATTTAAAATTGGATATTTTCGATTAACTATTAAACCGGTTAATATTAGTTTTCATTTTCTGTAGTATTATAACATATTTTTTGTGTGGTTTAATTAATTGTTTCGTCTTTCTAAGGGCCGATGTTGAATGTGAACCACACCTAAACGTCAAGTTTTTTCTGCAATTCATTTGACATTTCTCAATTTCAGACTAACTCAATTTGAACCATGGAAAGATACACAATCGAGCAACGCGTTAAAGTTATTCAGGCTTATTATGAAAATGGGCGTTCAAATCAAAATGCATATCGTGCACTTCGTGATTTTTTCGGTCAATTTAATCGTCCAAATGTGCGTACAATCGGAAAAATCGTGCAAAAATTGTGCATTTGGGCGAATGATAATCCAAGAGTGATTGCAGTGCCGAAAAACCAATGCACCCACAAAGAGTGACTGTTTGGTGCGGTTTATGGGCTGGCGGAATCATCGGGCCGTATTTTTTCCAAAATGAGACCGCTCAGGCAGTCACTGTGAATGGTGTTCGCTATCGTGAGATGATAACGAACTTTTTATGGCCCGAATTGGAAGATATGGATGTAGACGATATGTAGTTTCAACAGGACGGTGCCACTTGCCACACAGCTAACGAAACAATGGCTCTTTTGCGCGACAAATTCAATGGCCGTGTTATCTCCCGCGGTGGCGATGTCAATTGGCCGCCAAGATCAAGTGATTTGACACCGTTGGACTTCTTTCTTTGGGGTTATTTGAAAGAAAAGGTGTACGTCGATAAGCCAGCAATAATTCAAGAGCTAAAGGATGAGATAATTCGGCACATTAACGGCATAGAACCTCAATTATGCCTCAGCGTCATCGAAAATTTGGACCATCGTATGGATGGTGGTGTGCCGCCGAGGTCGCGGCGGCAATTTGGCCGATATTTTGTTTCATACATACATAATTGAACCATACCATATTATCATAATAAAAAGAAATTACAATAATTTCCTAAATAATTTGTGTTTTATTCAAAATCAACATCGGCCCTTAAAATTTAACCACCCTTTATCTGTACAAAAGGTATGTGGTTAGAAATAATTTGTTCATACAAACAAAAAAGTGTGTTCAGTGATCTTAACTTAAGTAATACTCAATTTATGAAACAATTAAGTACTAATTGCTCAATTTATTAATTGAAGTCTTCTATGCAGCGTTGCCAAATGTGCAGATTTATCTGTATTTTGCAGTTTTGTAAGAAACAAGCAGCAAAGGTGATGCACCAAAATCATATTTAATAGTTTGTAAACAAAGTATTTTCTTAAATTTTTGTTTATATGTAATTTATATTGATATTTAAGGCCTTAGATTCGCGTATGTACATATATGTATGCATGTATGTATATAAAACGAATAAAGTTCAAAAATTTAATAAATGTTTAATAAACAAAACAATTCTTTGAAGTACAAACACAAACAGATAAACAGTGCAGGAGTTTTGGAAATGTGCGCCCCTTTCTGTCATAACTATGCTTGCCACACGTACTTTATAATAAAGTATTGTACGTTATTTCGGTTAATTGATTTGATTATTTAGAATTCAAAATAGATTCAGATTAAGCAAAGCATACATTACTCCAGTATACTGTCACAGACAAGTGATGTTGAATCGTACTCGAAACACATACCATAGAATCATACTGGTGTAATATTCATTTCTTTAAAAATTCTGTACGGATGAGTTGTTGTACCTAGTGCGCACCGCATTTATTTTTAAAACAAAAATTAAGGAAAACGCGGGTTTTTTTACTAAAAAATTATTAGGAATGATATGTTTTATTTCAGAAATACTTTACAATACATATTTTCTACCTTTTTTCTTAATTTATGAGTAATTTATTCGAGTAAATCTGTGTTACCCCGATGTTTACTCTTTGACAACTTTTCTCGACTGAGCTAAATTCACCATACGCAATACCACAAACTGGTGCCATCAGCAAAATATCAAACTCTGTTTGACATCGCTACACAAATTCTACAATCACACCAAATACCCATACACGACCCAACCACTGGCGCCAACACGTGATTGCGCGTGCATACTGGTGTAGTGTATGGGGCCCTTTAGATGAAAGTTTATTTTCTTTTCTGCAAAGTATACACTGTGTATATATGTATATTTGGTCGTGGCTATGTGTGTACACTCATGTACATGCATATATACATACGTACGTACATAACAACATACATATACGCACACACGAAATTTATACGAGTACATTCTACGAATACATATGAGTACTTTTTGCAGCCCTTTAGTATACACTGTTGTTCTTTATACCTAAAAGCATGATATAAAAAAACAAGGTACTTCCACTTTAAATTGTTTGCAATTACCTCCTCCACAAACTCCAAAAACTCACAATTTGGTTTGAAGAGCCCACCCTCTGAACACAATTCTTATTATCTTTTGAAAAATTATAACGTATATTTTTTAATATTAAATAATAATTCTGCCAAAAAAAATCGAGTTCAGGACAAAGAGCAATATACTTGATGGCCTTTCATATAAACAATTTTGAAAATCGGTATGCAAATGGAGGAATTGTGCTCTAATAAATATTTTGGATGGCGGCGTGGAAGACTTGCCCCACCGATTTTCGTAGAAAATTTATGCGACCAAACTCTAAGCATTCCATTCAAAAAAAAAAAAATTTTAGAAGTCGGCCCATAAATGGAGGAGCTATGCGATAATCAATATTTCGGGGGAAGGGGGAAAAATTATGGTACCAACCTGCAAGGGGGTTTGCAGCAAATTTCCCAACTGATTTCCAAAAAAAAAAAAACATATGGAACAAAACTGTATCAAACCCTTTCAAACAAAAAAAAAACATCGGTTTACAAATGACAAAGTTATGCATGGGGGGAGTACGTTTCCCCTCCCATTTTCGAAAAGAATTGTGGGGCCAAACTACTAGCTAACCTTTGCAAACAACACAGGAATTTTGCAAATCGGTTCACAAATGACATAGTTATTGATTTAGGGGGGGTTCGGCGGAAAGGGGGAGCAAATTTTCCCCTTCCATTTTCGAAAAGAATTATTGGGCCAAACTGCTAGCAAACCCTTTCAAGCAAAAAAGAATTTTGAAAGTCCGTTAAAATATAACCGAGTTATGGATTGGGGGGAGGAAATTTCCCCCTCCGATTTTCGACAAAAAAATTTTATATACTTATACCATGCCTAAAAGTCTATTTTATACATATTTTTAACGTGACAATTTTTTAAAACATTTTTTCGAAAGTCATGACGATTTTGACGATTTTTTCATATTTTTTTTTGGCGATTTTTTGGAAAAAAAGCCTTATAGCCCTGGTTACAAGTTGTTAAGTTTTCTTCGGAATTATTTAAAATAAAACTTTCAATCAGTGTCAACCTGAAAGCAGACTGCATTTAAATATGTATCACGAAGTGTAAACTGGCATACAGCTTGCAAATAAAAAGCAAATGATTTATTGTTGTGGCTACTTTTATATATTCTAATTGTAAACAATTTTTTGTTTTTAGTTTATGGATCATATCAAAGCCTAGATTATTTTTTTATAATTTGTATTTTTTACAGCTACAAATGACCTGAATTCTCAAAAAAAAAAAAAAAAGAATCTTGAAGCTCCAGTATTCTAAATACATTTATTTTTCTTCTAGCTTAAACAACTGGGTTTTTCAGATAAACCTTGTGCTTGTATTGAGTCAGAATTATTTATGCTGTGTTCAGTCAGACAGACACTGTTTGTATGAAATAAAGTCTGTTTATAAAAGTTCATTATTTCTTATCGTTGCCTTTGTTTTAGGCTGCTATTTATAGAGCATAAGTCCTAAAATATTCTAAAATTGGCCTTGACATTATTTCCATGCAAATAAGCATAACAACAATATTCGTTAAAAATAATTCAAATACTAAAGGAACGCTCATGATATGTATGTATGTAGTAGGAAGTTGATGTCATGAAAATTATACAGCGCAAAATAAGCTGAAAAGTATATAGAAATGAACTTTGGATACTCTTTAAGCTGTTTTTAGACTATTATACAAGCTGTTCGACTTCTGCACAAAATCCTACCCTGATATAATGTGTTGTTATTGCTTTTTTAAAACGTTCCATGAACTCATTAGATCAGAGTTGCATTTTCTACAGAAGTCGAACGGCTTGTGAGATAGTGTAAAACAGCTATTATTACCAATATTGCATGCGAAGTTATTGTGTGACGTTAACGGCCCTTTTCACAATGTATGATTAAGAGTTAACATGTACTTTAACGGCAACTTTTGTATGCCGAACTTACCGGTAAAGTCCACGTTAACTTTTAATCGTAAATTGTGAAAAGGACCGTAAGTCTAGCTTCTCTTAAAAAAGAAGAAGCGGTAGTAGAATTTTGTCTAAATATCTATTAAAAAGTGTGCATATTATAATGCAAAAGTTTACAGTGCACTATGGACGAAAAACGTTCGAGTCGCGGCAAAAAATATTTACCGATAAACTGGATACACCAAATTTAGCATCCAAGCTCAGACTGCCCATATACAGTGAACTCGCGAAAAACTAATTTTCAGCCATTTGGTGGTGTATGTTGCTTTCAAAATAATGTCCATATTCAAGTAGAAAAATGTTGGAGTAGGAGCGTTGAGAAAGGTACCCCACACACAAAAACATGTTTAGTTATACTATATGTATATGGATGTGGTTGCCATTCGCCCTCTTTTAGGGCGTCCGGGGTAGTCCTCCTACGTTTTTTAGCAAGTGTCCGGGGTTGTCCTACTTTTTACACTTTTCTTCATATATATATATATTTTTTTGAGATGCAGGCGATACCGATATATCGGCGATACTTCAGATTTTCCGATATATCAGTATCGGCGATATTTTTACTGTCGATAAACGATACTTTTGTAAGTATTTTAATAAATAAACGTTAACCGATATGCAGTTTTTGAAACTGCTTAATTATTTTCAAGGCTTATTTTTCTGCTTAATAACAACTGCGAGGCGTTTTCTGTAATAACGAGTTAGATAACAAGCTTATCTTCCTTGAATAATACACAAAAAAAAACTAACAACTGAAAAATGGATAATGATATATATCTAATATTTGCGCCAGTTGCTGCATTTTTTTCAATATTTTCGGTAAAGGTGTTTTAAAATAAATAAAAATTTTGTGCTAGGATCCTAGCGACGAAGGAAATAAAAAAATAATAATAGTGGAAACAAGACTTTTCAGACAGAAGTGATGCATTTTTAACTTAATTTTATTTTATCATATTTACCCAGCAAAATCTTCCGTGACAAGAAAGTAGTTTAATCATGTGTTTGAATGACGACGAAGTGGTTCGATTTAGGTGAAACATACATGATTTTAACACAGGCGTGACATTGGAGATCATGTGTTTACATGAAAATTTAAATAAATTGATCTCCATTAAAATGAATGAATTGAACCCATGCAAGTTCCCTGATTCGATGAAGTTTTTTCATGTAAATATAACAAAATTAAATTAAAACAAATATTGCCGCAGCAGGGATACGAACCATGCTCTTCTGACTGTTAAGACATGCTCTCTACCACTGAGCTATTGTCTTCTTATTTTTTGCTGGAGCTAAGACTTGTTTTATGAAAATGTGCCAATGTAATGATTTAATTCAGTTTTTGCATGCCTTTTTCAGTGGATATTTTATGCAATATATTACCTAGTGAAATCGCATGCGTTTTTAATGAGTTCAAAAAGTATAGCTTTCTTTATTTACGATTTACGATGGTATTCAGAATGCATTCGAAGAAACAAGTGCTCAAGAAACCATGAAACACTATTTCATTTTGAACGCATTCATTTATATTTTGCTGGGTAATTATATTTTGCACTTTTTCTTACTACATATTGATATAACCTGAATCTATTTTCAATTCTATATAAATCAAATCATGCGAAATAACGTACAATACTTTATTATAAAGTACGGATGGCAAGCCTAACTATGTGACCAAAACTTGACTTTTTTTCTAAAGAGAAGTGACACAATCAGGCAATTAATGGCTACTAGTTAATTAATTAATGTGTATGCCTTCTTTCGGAAAGGATAGTGTAGAGAGCACAGGTGGTGAAGTAGGAGAGAGATAGAAAGCTTAATTCATTTACAGCTCTGCAATTGCGCATTTTTTTTGTAGAGCAGTGTTGCAACCCCCTCTGGTGTAAAGTAAAGGCAATGAATGAGTTGTTTTAATCTATATAGCCATTTTATCAGTTCTTTTATTTCGCCGACGGTTCTGCTACAATACCGATAAAGAAGTGCGCTGTGAAGTGCATTAGGCTATGTTAGTATTAATCGCTGCCGGTATAGCCAAAGTAATCAGTGCTATGAATTCATCACTTTTAAAGTCTAACAACAACCAACACAATAACTCACCAATGGCTTGCCTGAAACTAGTCTTGAAATCGTGACCTTAGGGTTTGTAGTCAAATGCGCTAACTACTCAGCCAACAGCACCCTAATACTTAGGAAGATCTGAACTACTACTGGGTATGAATAGGAAGATACCAGGAGTCTTGGTAGATGCGTTTACTGATCACTGCTTGGTCAGAGCGAGAACTAGCATTAGGGAAACTGGGACTGCAGTTTTCTGTAGGATGGCAATGCCCGAAGTTGCAACGCCATAAGCTTAGGTAGCTGAGCAGACATTTTAATGGGAGCATTAGTAATATAGCGAAGTGCAAACTGGAAGACATCAGGGACTTCATAATTGGATTTAAATGGCTTAATGGCCGGCAATAGAAGTTTTCTGGGAACAAATAGGTTAATTTGCTAACGGGTATAAGTAGAAAGGAATCACAATGAATCCAATCCTTCCTAACATAATCTAACCTACTTATTGTTTTTGTACATTTTCTGTTGATTTAAATATTATATGGCAAATATGTACTACTTTGAAATTGCACAATACATACATATTGTTCGACTATTTTCTGGAAATAAGTAACAAAATGTGAATTGGGTATGTTCTGAAAACCATTTAGTTTTCAAATCGAAAAAGTTCAAAACGAAAATCAGTGTTTTTTAATCGCATAATTTAGTGCATTCGATGTTAAGTTCGTATAAAATATCTCAAACATCTAAAACATAAAAACCAATTAAAAAGCTGCAATATGTGAGCTTTTTAGCTGAACTCTTTCTTGAGATTTGGTGATTTCAAAACAAAATTGTCTTAGAGCATGGAAGTATATCTTTTTTTTTAACTTACATATATATTGACAAAAGTTGGGGTGGTGCTATAATTATGACAAGCAGTATATAATTATAATTCGGTATGTTCTTTATTTCATGTGGAATTAAAATGTGTGGAATTATCAAAGCATTGTTGTTGCAAATTAATATTTATAACAATAATGCTTTGATAATTCCGCACATATTAATTCCACATGAAATACAGAACATACATAGATATAAGTACATACATATGTATGCAACAATAAATGTATGTATGAAAGTGTATAAAACTGTAAGGATTTGTAGCCTATAGACCTAAATAAATAAATAAAATGAATCATTTATGTATATGAAATATAATTTTGGCCCTATTAAAGTTATTTTGGCACTATTTCGTGCCAAACTCGGCCCATAATCATAGACTTCAATGGTTCCAATAGAAAAAATGTAATTAATCTGTATCCTCAAAACTTGCGATTCGATTATGAAACAATGTATGTAGAAATCATAGAGAAGGACCTAAGCTTTAAGAATAATGAAACATCGACCGCCCTGTTGAAACACGCGGTGATGTACAGGGTGCCAAATTTGACTACTTCGGGCATGAAAAACCTTGCTGACCTCATAACTTTTACAAATATTATCAGATATTATCGGGTATTTCCGAATCCCGTTTTTTATAAGCAAGTTTTGGAGCACTTAAGGAGTTAGCTATTAGTTTTCTTACAAGCAAAAGTTTTTTTGCCTTAGAAAATATTTTGCTGTTGGCGTGTTTTGGTTTTTTTACACATTTCGGTGTGGCAAGGGTCCCATTATTTGTTTCGAAGATTGAGGGAGGGGAGCGGGGGAATTGCTGTCCCCACGCTTAACTGTAATTTGTCTTTTTGGTTTGAAAGGGTTTGCTGCAGTTAGGTTCCATAATTTTTTTCCAAAATCGCTGGGGACTATGCTCTCCCCCATTCCTTAACTCTGTCATTCGTGAACCGATTAAAAAAATTTTTTTTTGTTTCAAAGGTTTTGCTTACAGTCTGGTGCCATAATCTCTTTCGAAAAACGTGGGAGGGGAGGAGTGGAATTTTCGTCCCCTACGCATAACTCTGTCATTTGTCAACCGATTCTTAAAATTCTTTTTTGGTTTGAAAGCATTTTTTCCAAAATCGGTGGGGACTATGCCGGCCCCCTTATTATTTAACTCTGTCATTTGCCAACCAATTTTTAAAATTATTTTTTGGTTTGAAAGGGGTTGCTTAGTCCCATAACTTTTTTCGAAAATTGGTGGGGACCCTCCTCATCCAATGCTTAGCTCTGTCATTTGTAAACTGATTTTCAAAATTCTTTTTTTTTGTTTAAAAGGGGTGCCTAAAGTTTAGTCTAATAATTTTTTATCGAAAATTGGTGGGGGAATTTTTTTAAAGGCTTTGCCTGCAGTTTTATTCTGTAATATTTTTTCCAAAATCGATGGTGAAATTTGCTCCCCTCCTCCCTATGCTTATGTTATTTGTGAACCGACTTTAAAAATTATTTTTTTGTTTTAATTGTTTTGCTTGCAGTTTGGTCCGATAATTTCTTTCGAAAGGGGGGGGGGGGGGACTTATGTCTCCCACGCATAGTTCTGTCATTTGTCAACCGATTTGAAAATTCTTTTTTTGGTTTGAAGTGCTTTGCCTGCAGTTTTATTCTGTAATATTTTTTTCAAAATCGATGTGGAAATTTGCTCCCCCCCATGCTTAACACTGTCATATGTGAACTGATTTTCAAAATGCCTATCAAAAGAGAAACACAAAATATAATAACAGCTGGTGAGTGTTGGATTAAATTAGATGGGGGAAATTTCGGCTAACTAAATTGAGTTTGAAATAAAATGAATGCAAGAATTCACATGAAAAAAGTTTTGTATTCTATTTCGTGACAAAAATTAGTTAAATAGTTCCTTGTAAAAAGCATCCACCATCATAAGTGGTAAAAGTGAACGCTGATGAGACGGTGTAGCGAAATCAGTAATATGTAC
This sequence comes from Panzeria rudis, assembly GCA_956483635.1. Classification (NCBI taxonomy): domain Eukaryota; kingdom Metazoa; phylum Arthropoda; class Insecta; order Diptera; family Tachinidae; genus Panzeria; species Panzeria rudis. The sequence continues at coordinate 72,625,750 of OY101451.1, read as the reverse complement.
TTATCCGTTCTGCTAATCTGATTTGAATATTCCAGCACTCCACTCTTAATAAAAATAATTTGAGTTTACATTAATTCAAATATGGAATAAAAGCCGAAATAATAAATTTCAGAATTATAGCTTTCATTTCAAAAAATTAAATTGCCTAAAAAACTATTTTTGGATCTCTTTTCAACTAAGCTGTAGTCCTAGGGGGTGACTCAACTTTTTTTTTCGAACCACCTTAATGTATATATTTATGATTTTAGTACTTGCAACGAATACAACAGTTATGTATATATGTATTACCACTTTCTGAATTCTTTTATTATTTTATATTTTAAGGAGCTAGCAAAAGCTTATATTTTTATTGTAGTAATGTGGGTCTAGGCCACTGGAATGAATTACGGTATTTTTTCTGAGCATAGTAGGGTCTACAAAAAATACAATACAAAAATGAGACATGAGACGAGAGCAGTCAACTTTAATCGCAACAATAAATAATCCTAAATGCACTGGCGCTAAGTGTAGTTGAAATTTATCAATAAAAATTCCAACTGAGTTTTAAATCAGACGGTCATTCAACGTGATTAAGTCGTGATTAGGATTTGCAAATAGTCGCAGATTTGCATAATAGCGATTACGATTAAAAAATATGCAATATATATATATATAATATAATAGTATGTATAATAATTATAATATATATAATATGCATACTAAAAATTAGAAATATGCAAAAAATGGATATAAACCCATACAGTTCGACTAAAATTCATAACTTAAATATTCCTTTATAATTTTGGAAAATACTCACCACGCTTTTTAAAAAATCGATTTTGAAAGGAAATTTTTGAACTAATATTCGTCTAAAAGTTTATAGTAATTCACTTAAATTTACATGAAAACACTGTTTTGTGTTTAAATTCGCATAAAATAAACAAATTCGCATAAAAAGAAACACTGGTGAAAATGTGTAATTTTTTACCATTTTTCCTAGATATCATTATAGAACACCAAAAAGGACAGTTTTCTTAACATCGCACTATGTAATTTTTTGCTATTTTACACGTGACATATCTGTGGTCACAAGCCTTAACCGCCTAAGTCGAGTTACGACGAAACTGAGTTATTAGTGCTATCGTGTTCGGCATGTATGAATCTATTTGCTTTCAATTTTTGGTATGACATCTATCCAGAAAAGACCTAATAGCTTAAGTAATTTTTTTATATTATTGGTCTGGATTAACAGCTTAACTCATAATTCACCGACGTTAGTTTCCTAACTCAAATTAAGTGTTTCATAATTCTATATTCATACTTTGGCCTAAATCAATTTAAGATATAATAATTAGAAACATAAAGATTTTATTATTGCCTAAATCATACTTATGTCGTTATTCCGCAGTAGAAAGTAAACATTTTATTATCCTAAGTTGAGTTACTTTATTATTCCGAATTACAGCATCGATTTTTGATAGGCATAAATTGAGTTGAGTTCTTTTTCCAAACTAAAAAATCACTTTACGTAAATATTATTTCAAGTTAAATTCTTATTCCAAATTGGAATTTAAAAAAAATCGTTGTTTAAGTAGACTTCAGTCTTTATTTCAAACTATGAATATTGAAAATTTTTAAAAAATTAGTCACTAAGTCGAGATATACATACCATTGAGGAGAATTCTACATCTTGGTGATTGATTTCAGAGTTTTAATTTTTAACAATTTTTGTAAAAAATTATATGCAAAATGTCTGACAGCGCATTAAAGAAGATATAATTAGAAAAGCTTCAGGAAGAACGTTCTAAGGAAACAAGTAAGTGGATAAAAGGTAATTTATTGGTATTTTTAGATTTTTTTTTAATTTAATCTTCATTTAAGAACGAGTATTGTTGATCTGTAAAATATATACTGATGTCACATAACTCTTACGACAAAAAAATCCTTGTAAAACTTTTATTTTTAAATTAAATAAAAGGTGTTTTTTAAATTAAATATCTTAGAAACATTTTTTATGTTCAAGGAATTCAAAGTGAAAATATAACATAAGTCGACAAATTATGACTTACCATTAAGGAATAAGAACTTAACTCAACATGAGCGATAAAATCATACAAATGTTGACATAAAATAAAGACTTAAGTTGACTTAAGTGCACTAAAAGTTAGTTTTTTCTTGTGGCACAGAAGCCTAACTCAACTTTAGCATTTTGAATTTTTTGTACTCAATAAGCCATAAGAGCCTAAGTGTCTTTTTCGCTGTTATCTCTTGACTGCAACGCTAAAGAACTATTTTTTTTAAAGAGATGATTAGAAGAATAGGCTTCCTTGGAATCTGTAAAAAAATAAACAACAAAAAGCAACTCCTGATTTGTAGTGAGGATTTTAAACTTTAAACTGCTTTCCTGAAAACCTTGGAAAACAGACTTAGGCGGTAAAATGTACCGTTAGATCTGAATGATTGCTAAAAGTTGACATTTAAAACTCTTGAGAAATACAATTCGAACGCAAATTATTATTATTACGTTGCAGCGGACATAAAATCGAAACTACTGGACGGATTTGAAGAATGTCTTCAGAATTTGAAAGGCTATTTGTTCTCTAATTGAACAATGTCAATGAAATATCTGTTGGAGGCACTCCTTCAGAATGTGCCTTTGAAAATTCCTACAAATTGTAAGTGTATAACAATATCATACAATTCTATTTATTACTTAATAACGCCCTCTGCAGGCCAAGTACCTACGTATGCCAAAACCCACAGTGTTCTCTTTATATTTGCAAACAAATTTCCTGCCCGAATGTGCAGCTCCCGGAAAAAGATTAAAAAAATGTTGCCACTTTCCAATTTTATGCGTTAATGCCATCAGAAAGTTTTGCTTAAAAAAACGACGTTCCGTATATATAAGGCAAGCTTCGCGAAACACCGAAGAAGACTACGACAACCGTAATAAGGGCCATTATTTTTTAATTTAATTAAATTTAACTTATTTATGGGTCGATTATCGATGGCAACTTCAGTTGGGTTGCCAGCTGCTAAAAATCATATTACGGATGGCAACTGGCTACTGAGAGCTGTACGTTTCAGTTGCTTTTTATTGCTTTTTTGTTATTTTCAGTTGCGGGCTGGCAACGCAACTGAAGTTTAGTTTAGTTCCAGAAAACTTTTTCAACTTTGTAGCGCATTGACATAAGAAAATATACTTCAAATTAGAAATTTTTAGAAATACACAGAACAAGAAAAAGCAAAAATGTTGGCAACCACTCGGCACTTTTAAAAGCTGCAAAAAATAGTCAGCTGTCGGGTTGCTGCCACCTGGTATGAATTTGCCTTGGTCGTTATTTTATTTTGATTTTGTTTTTAAGTTTTCTTGCATGCAAGAAATGTAATGTTTTTTATTATTCTTTTATTGAATATTTCTTTATTTTTTATATTTTTCAACCCGAACCTTGCTGAATTTTAGGGTTCAACGGGTTCGGGTTCAAAGTTTTCATAAACAACGAACCTGAACCCGTTTGAGTTCAGGTTCGGGTTCGGTTTCAGTGCCTGCAAAAAATTTTTTTGGCGAAGGCGTTTGACATAAACTCGTTACTTCAAAAGGGTAATATTTTTAGTCGTAATCGAGCGATTAATGGGTTCGATTACGATTACAATTAATTAAAAGGTGAGATTAATCGCGATTACGGTTATAATTGCTTTGCAAACCCTAGTCGTGATCTAGTTCTTATTAACGAAAATAACAACAATGTTATCGACAAGCAAAGCCCAGTGAGCAAACATGACTGATTGAACAATTATTTTATATTTACTCACAACTGACAGGCAGAATTGTTGATTGGTCAGATGAGTACAGACGTGGGATAACTAAAGCAGGGCATACACTACTCCAAAATACTGGCACAAGCAAGTGATGTTGAATAGTGCTCGAAACACATACCGTGCAAGTATACTGGTGCAATATTAATTTCTTTACAATTTTTGTACGGATGAATTGTTGTACCTAGTACGCACCGCATTTATTATTGATATTGTTTTGATCATAGAAATTAGGGGAAATGTGTGGTTTTTTATTAAAAAATTATTAGAAATAATTTTAGAAAGACTATAATATATATTTTGTTCCTTTTTTCTTAAGTTATGAGTAATTGCGTCCCGAACAAGCTGGTCTCCGAAGCGGCAGATCATGTGTCGATCAAATCAACACACTTAGGATCATAATTGAACAAGCGGTGGAAATGCAATCTCCTTTATACATCCTATTTATAGACTATGAGAAAGCATTTGATTCGGTTCATAGAGAGTGTAAATGGGCCGAACTGATAAACATGGGAGTTCCACAAAACATAATTTCCATTATACGCAGCAGTTATGACAGCTTTCAATGCACTGTACTGCATGAAGGAAAACGATCGCTGGCGTAAGACAAAGTTGCTTGCTATCACCGTTGCTTTTCCTTATTGTTATAGATGCAGTGTCCCGTAGAGCAAATAATAATGCAAGAGGAATTGTTTGGGAACCCCTCCGACCTAACACCCGGCGCGAGTCGCTTGACTACGCCGACGATAAGTGTGAACTGTCTCATAGGCTTTGCGACATGCAAACCAAGTTAGACCGCCTTTCTCGAGAATCCAACAAAGTTGGTCTCAGAATAAACACCTCAAAGACAAAGGAGATGCGCATAAATCCCATATCAAGTGAATCTTTGAACCTTATGCAGACTGCAGTGCAGCGGGTGGAAGAGTTTCAATACCTTGGCAGCATGATTACAGAGAACGGTGGAACGGCGAAAGATGTGGAAAGCCGAATTAAGAAGGCACTTGGTGCATATACACAGCTGCACAAGATATGGAACTCGACCGCTTACAGCCTCAAAACAAAAATAAAAATATTTGAAACTTGTGTTCTCTCTCTCTCTCTCTCTCTCTCTGTGCTCATTTACGGATGCGAGACTTGGTTTGTTTCAAAATTCATTCAGAGCAAATTAAAAGCTTTCATTAACAGATGTCTTCGAAGAATACTTAAAATATTTTGGACCAGTGCAATCAGTAATGAACAACTTTGGACCAGAACAGAGGTTGGAGACATTAACACTGAAATTCGAAGAAGAAAGTTTAGTTGGATAGGCCATACCCTCCGCAAGCCACCTGAAGAAATATACAATTACGCCCACAAGGAAACAGGAAACCAGGACGGCCAAAGAACACCTGGCGGCGATCCACATTAAAGGAAGTAAACTCCATGTCTCATAGTCTTGAAAGAACGTTCAAGAAGATCGGAGAGCTAAAAGTTATATCGGAGATGGAGACAACTTATAGACAGCCTATGCCCAGTATAGAGGCAGCTTGTAATCAGAAGACGACGAGCAAGGCATTATTATTATTATGAGTAATTTATTAAAGTAAATCTGTTTTACACGATCACGTTTTTCTTTCAAGTTTCACACACACTGCCTTCCAAATTGATAGCTGTGACGTAGGCTGCACGCAACTTGAAGGCAATATTATTTTTACAAGAAAATTGTAATCAGCTGTTTTCTTAAACGTAAATTGAAACACTTAACTTGAAATAGAAATTGATAGCAAGTTCGTTTAAATTTTCAAAAGTATGAGTGTTTTGGTAAAAAAAAGTGTGAATGTATACCGATTTCAAAATTTTTTATTTGAAAGGACATGAAAGGCTTGGTACTATAAAAAATTGCGGACGAACGCACAGTTAGTAGAAGGACACATTATTTGACCTAACGCATAATTGCGTCCGTGTTGTAGTCTGTTCCATGTGATCTTTGTATAGAAATCGGTTTTTTCGCAGAGTTATTTCTACTAGACCCGATAAACGATAAATATCGCATTAAGGACTTCCCCTCAAAATGTTTAAAGCTCGTGCATCGCCGGGTCGAAAAAAGCTAGTTTAATAACATATATAGCAGTAACAACTTTCTTAATGTTAATAATTTGACTTACTTAATTTAATATGAATCGATAAAATAAAATACGTGTTCCTAAAAATATCGACCTTTTTCTATAACTCAAGTTGATTAAAATCGTCTCGATTTGGCAAAACTAGTGCCACTAATGGCAAAAGTTTTTCAGTCTTTTTTCAAATTTTGTATATTTAGAGCCACAAATATCATATCTGAACAAAAATTATCGCATTTGGGTGATTTTTTTCCAACTGCCATATTTCATGCCTGCACTGTTCTGTCCTAGGCCCAAATTCACAGTCATTAATTAACTAATGAAAATAGTTTAGCCGATGATATTTTATTCACACTTCATTGTTTACCATTAGTTAAACCGCCAAATGTCATTGGTTAACAATTAGTTAGATGCTTTGGAACATGGTATAATAAGTATACAGGTGGTAGCGTAACGTCAGCAGATTATTTTCTGATATGGTAGTTTTGTACATAAGCCACATCCAGCACGTGCATTTTTTTGACAAGTATTATCTAGTTTTTTGTTGTATTTGTTGAACTTGTATACTTATTACACCATGCTTTGGAAATTATTATATGCATATAGGCATACTTTTAGGAGCGAAAAAAAATAATATTTGCTCCATTAGCTTTGTGTGTTTTAAAATGTTTAAATTGCCGCTTTAAGATCTGAAGTATTCTTTATTTTATTTTTTTTTTTGCTTGTTTATTGATATTTAAAGGGTTACCATTCTTTACCTATATTAAAATTATTAGCTAAACTAAATACTGTGAATATAAAGTTTTAGTTAAACAATAGTTATTATTTTAGTTTACTAATAATTAACAAATGAGTGTAAATTTGGGCCTTAGGGGTCATAATTATTAATCTATTAATGAATGTTTTATATAATTCTGACCTCATAAACATATTCCATACTTTTTTTATATTTTTTTTTAAATTGGAAACTGAAGTCGACAGAAAACTTGCAATAAATGTCACCTCCGTGGCATGTCCTAACCTATAGTTTATCTGTAAATTGGGTGTTATTTTTCGTCCCAACAAATAATTTGAAAAAATTTTCTTCCATATTCTATTGTACATACATATATAATAAGACTTACAGCCTATTTTTCGAAAATGACTTAGTTTGTTCGTTCGTTCTTACAGACGTCAAAATTTTATATTGTCAAAAAAGATGTCATTTGGCACAGCAGAAACATGAAATTTTTTCCCCACAGGCAAATATTTTTTTACCATAGTACTTTTCTACCATTTGACACACGCCCTTAATAATGCTCTCATGAAAACTTGCCGAAATCGAGTTTAGCTGTTATTCATTGTGGGCACAGAAATGTAGTTTGTATTCGATTACTAAATTCATGAAATCAAATATTGCACATTTTTTCTTTATTAAAATAATATGATATTGATGAAACAGAATATTTGAAAATATTCTAAAAAATTTCAAACAACTCGTTTGTTAAGGCTGTACGAATAATCGCCCAAGTGAAAATCGTCCGAAAAACAAAAATATAGAATCGCCAAAAATTTTTTGTTTAAAAAATTGGCTGATTGTTCATCGATTTTGGGCGACTAAACATTTTTAGAAATTTGGGTATTTGTTCGTTATGAATAAATGCCAAAATTTTGTAAAATGTTAAAAAACCCAAAAAAAATTTTTTTGGGCGATTATTCATTCCAAATTCGGGTGATTTTACATAATGAACAAACACTAAAAAAATTCGGGCGATTATTCATTTTACACTTTTGGGTTATTCTTCACTTTTTTTGGGCGATCGGGCATTGTTTTTTGGGAGTTTCTTCGCTATGACGAATCACCCAACAATTTTGGGAGTTTCTTCATTTAGCTGTTTCGGGCGATTTTCACTTACGCGATTATTCCTACAGCCGTTTGTTAAAAACAAAAATTTTTTGTTTTCAATTTTACCACATCGTCGACATTTGATTTAATTTGAACTTGAAAAACTTATTTAAAAATATTGAAAAAATTTAATGATGCCTATTAGGGATGGGCAAAAAATATCGATATATCGATATTTTCCAAATATATCGACAGTATCAAATTCGATGTCTTTTTAGCTTTGGTTTTGTTTTTCGTGCAATTTTTAAAAACATTTCGGCACAGGTTTCATCAAATAGAATGTTACTAACAAGATCTTTTATTTTATTTATAATATTTTGCCTATTCGAAAAATTATAATTCTTTGAGTGTAATTTTGTTGATGTATGTTCCATGAAATATTGGTGGAACAGTAAGGATCTTGGAAATTAACTCTTTCCATCTTAATTATTTATAAGAAAAGTACTTTTTTGTTTTATTTTTGAAAAAAATTGGGGACTACTTATGAATTATCATTGTTTGAAAAAATATCGATATTTCGATGTATCGATATTTTTTATTCGATATTATCGATGCCGATCGATATTTAAAAATATATCGATATATTTTTTCACTTGCCCATCCCTAATGCCTATTGTTAAAAAATAGAACACCAGCTTCAAAACCTCTTCCATATTTTGTATATAAAACTAGGAAGTTGCTAAAAATAAAAAGCATTTTCATATTTTCAGCAGGCTGCCAACATTGACGATAGATAAATGAAAAGAAATAATAAGTCAAACAAAATTACTCATCAAGCCAGATAAAGACAATTATAAAATTTTAAATCAGCTACAAAAACATGTTTGTTAAAAAAATAAATCATAATATATTCTGTTGACCAAAGGGCGCCGAAATCAAATCTCTCTCCACCCTGGCCAAAGTGGTAATAATACAACAAACACAATATCAATTCGCCTGGTTGGCCGTATCTGTCAAAAACAGAAGAAAATTTATTTAAAATGTACTTTTGACAACAGATACACAGAATTCTCACTTTTGACAGCTAAAAAAGGTTGTTCTCATGTGTTATGCAGTTTTACATATTGTTGTTGTGTTTACTAAGATTGTATGAATGAGATAGTCAATTAGAAACCACGGTAGAAAATAAGATTTGCTTTCTCTTTCATTCAATCTTCGTAATGTTGTTGTATAGTGAAGGGTCTAGTTAGTTGTCTATGCTTTTAAAAACTGTGATTACAATTCATATGCCAAAAAAAAACCTTCTCAAGGTCAATATATAAGGTGTGTACATCAGTCCATATGTTCGGTGTAATTTTGCTGTCAAATTGTAGTGTATTTTACCAATCCACTCACATTTTAATATTCGCTTTGATTTTTTCTCATACATTTTTTGACACCACAATTCCCAAAAAAAGTTGCTTTGTATTATCAATTCGTCGATAAGTATACCTTATAATTAGATCTACCTTGTACCTTCTCTTGTTTATTGCCATATAAGTGTCTATGCCTTGCTAATCATTTAAAAACACACGATTAAAATACAATTGACAGATACAGCCAACGCGGCGAAATAGTCATAAGTATGTGCTTTCAACACGACCTGTATTATTGGATCATGGCTAGGGCCGGCGCTGGACACCGATACAGCAAAGCATGCATTCGCACAAAATGCACATACACGACCAAATCAATGGCACCAACACTTTATTGCGCGTGCATGCTGGAGTAGTGTATGTGGCCCTTAACCACCCTGCAGGAAATGTCGATAGTAAAATTGTAATGATTCACTATTGACTTTGTACAAGTACTACTGACTAATGTCATTGAGATTCCACTACTGACCTCGGAACTGTTGACTTAGTATAGACTAGGTGGTTCTTATGGGACCATATGGAAACACTGGTTCCAGAGACTCACTAGTGCATTTTAATGATTCTAGTCAACACATATGAAACGTTTTACCAGCTAAGACAAATAAATAAAATTTTTTATGAAAAATTTTCAGCCGCATTATATTTTCAACATATCAAAATGAGCCCATAAAAAATCGTTTTCTAGCTGTTAAAAACTTCTCTTCTCATTAAAGCTAAAATAAAAAGTGTAGACGATTCGTTGACAACGTCACAAAAAAGTCACCAAACTTATCGACAAAAGTGGTGACTTGGAGACACTTGGCCCCTGGTTTTCTTCAGGGCACGTAGTGGTCAGAAGAGCAAGAGACAAGCGGCATATGTTTTTGTCTGCACATTTTCATTTGTTCTCCAAGTATTACTATACATAAATATGTATATTTTTCATATTTTTTATAGGACAAAGTCTAGCGATGCTGTTAATAATCACTCTACTCTCTTGAATGTTTGTTTTTTTGCGGTAATTTATTTTTGTCATCATACAATATGTTGTTGTCATTAATGGTGCGTTTTTCTGCTCCAATTTTTTCGTCAAGTAGAATTCTGTATTCTCCAATTTTTTCCTCAAGTAGAATTCTGTATATTTGTAGCAGCCCAGCCCATTCGTTTGCGCGTCTTGAACTTTTATGATTCTTGCATATTTTAGTTGTTGATTAATTGTTTTCCATACAATGTTGCACATTGTTATCACTTTTTTTTATTAAGTGTTGTACTTTTATATTGTTTAATTAAAAAAGAATAACAATTCAAGTCGTTATGTACTCCCTTTTGATTTCTTGATCTGCTTACAAATACAAAAGTAAAAAATAAGAAATTATTGAAAAAAATTAAAAGTGATTGACACTTGCGGCTGTTTGGCGCCATTTCTGTAAGTCTTTTGCAAGGAAAACTGTTGCTTTTTACAACGCATGCAGTTTCCAATTTGCACAGAACTCTAACGTGGAAAAACATATAATTAAAAATAAAATCGATATGAGGAATTTTTTCGGAATTGATTTTAGTCCATAAGCTTAAAAAGTTCGCAGGAGTAGCTGCGGATGGTGCACAACGAGAGCCTTGACAGTAAATCGTTAAAGGTACTTGGATATTATCGGATTATCCTAGAGCTTCAAATGTATCTTTGATTTGTAGTCAACAGTATTTTTGTAAAATATCTATTTGTGTTGTTACTAAATATTTTAAAATGGTATTTTTTACAAATAAGAATAGTTTTTTGCTTACATTAGCAGTCTTAGTTCCTATATTAAAGTGTTTTTTAACCAACAAAAGTAGTGCATTAATAAAAATTACAACAAAAAAAACAACGAGCGAAAATCCTATTTAATTTTTTACCAATTAACAAATGAGTCGCCATCTCGAAACTATTCTCAACTATTATCGGAATAAATGTTCGGAACTTCACTATTTTTCCTTATCACGTTCAACTTTTTAATCTTTTTTGATTTCTGCCATTACGTTGGTTGTTGTTGCCTTCGCTGGCACGGTCGTCTAGGTAGAAAAGAGCTCTGATGAGAAGACTGTGGTGGTCTCGCAACAGCTTGTGTCACTTCAGCCTTCCGTACAGCCAAATTTTTCTTTGAATGTTCATGCTTTAGAACTTCTTTCTAAAATAAAAATAATTTAATAGAAAGATTAAATTGCAAAACGAGCTTAAGCCAAACTAATTAAATAATTTTGGAAAAAAATAATTATAAAAATCGGTTGACAAATGACAGAGTTAGTTACGCGTCGTGTGGAGCGAATTTCGCCCAAGATTTTCGAAAAATAAAATTATGGGACCAAAATGTAGGCAAACCCTTTCAAACAAAAAAATAATTTTAAAAATCGGTTCACAAATGACAGAGTTATCCCTGTAGAAACATGAAAAAATACACACGAATTGATAACATCCTTCTATTTTGAAATCGGTTAAAAATTTCTCGTGAGTTCGGGGTGTAAGAGATACCAAAATTATAAGTTTTTATTAACGGCAAAAAAATGGAAAATTTTGTTATTCAGTGTAATGAATAATAATTAAACGGGCTTATAATTGAATTTTCATTTATTTTAAATTACAATTTCAGTTAATTTTACGTACAGAATATATTGTTAGTGTGTATCTGTGTTATTTTTATGCATGCACTTATTTTGGTACTTGTAACATAAACAATGGACAATATTGAATGCAACCAAAAATCAGTATTAATGTATACTTAGTTTTTTGAATTACTGTTAGAAGCAGTTAAAAATAAAATTGTTTAGAATTTTAAATGTTTGTTCATTTGAAAATTACTATATGGATTACTTCTTGAATAAATTACATTCCGTTTCTGTAATAATACTGTGAGTATACTTGTATTAACGTCCGCGTATTAATGTCCGCGTTCATAAGACGTAGCTGTTGAGCTCAACTGCTACTAAACTGTTGGTAACTGTTGACTCCAACAGTTACGTCTTGGAATATATGTATGACAAAATGAACAGCTGATAAATGTAAACAATTAAAAATAGGGGCAAAAGAAGTAATTTAAATTAACTAATTTATTTAGTTTACTACTCAGTTTCGATTGATTGCATATCGCTTCTACGAGGGCGGATCAATAAGTCCGTGACTTTTTGAATGAAACACAGTTTTTTTTGCAAAACAAAAATTTATTTATCAACATAATCTCCTCTTAACTCAATACACTTAGTCCAACGTTTCTCTAGTTTTTGTATCCCTTCCAAAAAATAGGATTTTTCGAGGTCCCTAAAATAGGCATTTGTTTAGTCAATAATTTCATCGTTGGAACTAAATCTCTTTCCACCGAGCCATTTCTTTAGGTTTGGAAATATGAAGTAGTTACTAGGGGGTAAATCCAGAGAATATGGCGGATGAGGTACCAATTCGTAGCCCAATTCATAGTTTTGCCATTGAGACTGCACACGTTTTACGTTTACGTTTATGGTCAATTAAGAGCAAACGCGGCACCCATCTTGCAGACAACTTTCTTAAACCCAGCTGATCACTTAAAATCGAAACCACAATGCTATATGAAATGCCTACGGCATGAACAATCTGACGCACTTTTACCCTTCGATCGGCCAACACCATGTCGTGGATTTTTTCGACATTTTCAATTGGCCGTCCAGAACGTTGAGCGTGATTTGTACTTGTGCGATCACAACGAAAGTCAGTAAACCACTTTTTTCCATTGAAATTGATGGTGCAGAGTCCCCATAGTATTTATCTAGTTTTTCCTTGGTTTGATTGAAGGTTTTTTTTCGCAAAAAAATTTTTTTTTAATGAGCACTCGAAAATCACTTTTTTCCATTCTTAGAAAAATACACGAGGCTATATGTCTTGATCAGCTGTTAAACGCAAAGTAGATGACGACACTTGCTCAAACATTGACAGTAGTCTAGCAACAGGTGGTACTTGCATTTCAGGTGGTGTTGCATTTCATATAACTACGAGGGAAGCTCGAAAAATCACGGACTTATTGATCCGCCCTCGTACCATGCTTCTAATTTCTGCTTGTCAAAAATTTATCTATTGTGTCAAAAATTTTGCCAGCTCCCAGGGCTAGTGAAATTTTATTCACCTCAGAAGTGTAAAAAATTTACTTACAATAGTACTTTGCTACCGTTTGACACAAGCCCAAAGCAAAAAAAGGCTACAATAAAGTAACAAGGCTGCGCCGATAATTTTTTTAATTTAACGCTAAGCCGTCACACGTGTTGAAAAAAACATGGTTCAACATTATAGTGAATAAAATACGATATAATATAATTAAACAACGCAATAAACATATATGTGTTTAGTGATTTTAGTGTTATTTTAATTATATGTATTCCATTATTTGTTTACTTTATCACATTTGTAACAGTTTTGATTTATGGTACAATTGTACCAATTTTGGTACAATCGAAAGTTGAGTGGTGCGCTGGTACACTCAACATATTTCTGATACAATTTTCAAACTTAAAAAAAATTTTTTTTTGGTAAAATTTTTTGATTTTATATCTTCGCAGCAAAAAATAATCGAGATTTTGGAAGCAGTACAGACTTTTCGTGTTATACAAATGCGCTTCATAGTAGTGACACATGTATTGCCTGAATATATGCACTAATGTGTGGCAAGAAATGCTTAAGCTTCTTAGATTTTTCTTTTTCGTCCACTTAAAAAACAAAGTTTTGCACATTCACTTACAGTGGTGCATTCAAGGAAGCGCTACTGTACGGCAGAGATTATAAAAATATACATGTTACGAAGAATGACTATGAGTTACGATCTTAAAACGACAAAACAATAGTATGATTTTATTATATACTCAATGCGCTGAAATAAGCGTATAACGTGAAATGCTCCTAAGTGGGACATCGTGAACAAATATCATGCAATACGAAAGCATGTTTGTAAGCTACACCAACAAAACTCTCCTTTACAAACCTGCTTATCGCAAAGCAGTATTTTTTGCTGGGTTATATATTGTTCCTTTAGACAATCACCTGGATTATGTATGTCGAAGTTTTTGTGACCACGACAAATTGTTTTATACTACATTTACACCAGAGCGAAATGTATTAGATTTCAATTGAAATCTATTTTACAATCTATTCCGTTTATACCATGCTTTTTGGAATTTTTTAAATTTCACTGTTAAACTATATAGAAAAATTAAGTTTCCAAACAAAAATAGCTAGAGGATGAACCTAATAACAAATACACAAACCTTATGCGGTTTATTTTTTAGTACAATATGAAAAAAATCAGAGTTGTAGTTCCCATATATAACAATATTTTGACAAAATCCAATTGATACCGGTATTTAATATTAAGCGGTATTTAACCGGTAGCGGTATTAATTACGGTATCTGTTGCCAGCCTTGCAAAAAACTAAAGTTTCTGACTTACTGCACGTCTCCACGCGCAATATTTATTTCCGAACATAAGAAATAACGTCGGCAGAATAACAGCACAAATATGTTCATGTATAGGCTTATGTTCTGAGCTATAGAACACGTATTGTGGTATTGGACATAAATTTAAAAAATTCACTGTGAATGGATCGATGTTTTTTGTGTTTATTTTAATTTATTTAATTTTGTTTCAGACTATTTTATTTTAATTTGCTTTATTTTATTTAAAAAACTTTGTATTTTTACCACAGCTACAAGTTTGTTTTGTTTAATTCACGCAAACAACAAATGCTGATAAAATTTGACAGCTTATGTTCAACATTATTTCTTGAACATAAGTTTGAACAATTATGTCGCAATTTATTTGCAAATAAATGTGTCTGCGGTCCACACGTGAACATATGACGTTGGAAATAGAATTTGACAGATGAGAACATAATAATTTCCAAGTTTATTGGTCGTGGAGACCCCCAGTTAAGATCTTAATACTAAACGCCAAAGATATGTATATGCTCCAAGGCGAATTCATACTAGGTGGCCGCAAGAGCCCAAATGTGTAAACATTTACGTAAACAAATGTTTACACATTTGGGCTGTCAGCAGTGTTAATGTATCAGCTTTTTTGACAGCCCAAATGTAAATTCTCCACGGCGAATTCTCTTGCGACTACCTGTTGTTGATCTACCTTGTATATGCTCTATGTTTTTTGCATTACTATTTATTCTTAAGGTTTTATGGTTTATGCATATGGCAACAATATTGGTTGACAAATGTGATAGGTTGGTGTCTGGAATAATGTCGCGCACTTTAAAATCGCAATTTTTAAAGTAAACAGAAGTAAAACAATAGTCGAAATAAAGTAACACTGAAGATTCGTCACGTATATTGGGCTTTACTGGCATAAGCAGAGCAATTGTATTAGGTCATAAGTAATTCCTATTATATCAGAAAACAATTTCTGGTCTTCAAAAACCTACTATTGGTATCAGTGTCATTGGTATTGCAAATTTGACTTTGGAATGTGTATTAATAAACCGTGTTTTCGCTAATCATGGCTTCTAACTTTCAGTTATGTTAGAAACTATTACGGGATCTGACAATATACTAGATACATTTTTTTTTCAATTTCACTCTATAAAGCGTAGTATGCAGTTCTCACTGAAATTCACTTTTGGAGTTTTGCATTTATTTCTACACGGAAAAATAATCGTGTAGAATTCTATACAGAATTTTGTTTGCATACACACAAATTTATATATTTTTTAATTTACAACACACAAAAACACTAAAAATTAATTACAACGTACGAAAAATTAGAAATGTCAAAAATTCCGTGGCCAAATAATTGTCTGAACATTAATTTTTGTTTCAGTTGACGGAAAAAATTCTCCACTTATTGTTATAACATGCCTGTAAGAGACAATAAATGCCAAAATTCCGTGTACATTTCTTTTGGAACTGCGTACTAGTAAACGGAAATTTCTTTAAGAAATTTACCAACCTGAATTTCAGCTTGTTTTTTTTACACATACTTCTTATGACAGCCTGAATTTCAGGCAGAGCTGCATACTACGCTTAATGTGAGAATAACTTCAAAGTGCCGGAATATCCTGGTCTGCAGGAAAAATCCCCTTTAAATAAAAATATGTGAAATATATAAAGTTTAATGCGAAAAATTCAAACCCGTTTTAAGTTTTTTTTCTATCACGCACAGATTTTTCTTAATGACCCTGACTAATATTTCCTCCAGGTACATTGGTATATTTCACCAGAACTCAGGAACGGCCTATCCGATTTGAATAAATAGTCCACCAAAAGATTTTTTTTCTTTTTTTTTGGGTATTTATTGTATCTTCAATAAAATTGAACTCAGAATAAGTAAACTAGGCGTACGGTAGTGCGCCAGGCCAAGTTCCGGCCACACATTGTGTATTTACAGGAAACCATTCGAGCTGTTTTTACCCCTTCGTAACTTTACTCCACTCAATAATAAAATAATGGAACTTGAATCATAAGGTCTCCCTACAGAGGTAACAACCCAGCAAACAAAGAAATAGACAATATGTATTGCCAAACGTATTGCCTGATACTACTGCGAAATATACTTCCTTCGGGAAGAACGTGTCTCGATGACAATACTCCTAAGCAATACGAAAGCGATTATTCTAGGTGATAAACCAGCAATATGGCCAGATAACCAATTATAAGAAAATAGGAAGATATCGCCAAAATATCATTAGGAAGATAAAAAAATTATTTTGCATTTTGAAAAACAATCATTTTAAACGAAAAATTTTTATTACATATTTATAAAAACATTTTCTGACTTATAACAGATTAATAAAACATATTTTCATACAAAAATTCATTTTATAAGGCTCTTATTAATCAAAAAAATTTTTGTGAATTAGGTTGTTATTCTTTATCCGTAAAAATTTCATGCATACATTTGGCAGCTTGCCTTTTAATTATGTAGTTCTCTTATAGCTTTAAAATTCATATTTGAAGAAATTATTTTTTGAAACAAAATTGCTGAAATAAAATGTTCTCAAAAATTATAAAAGAAAGAAAATAAAAATATTACCTTGATTATTTTCTTCTAAATGAAAATTTGAAGATATTGCTAAACTATTACCTAAGGGGATATCTTCCATTTGTTTGTAGGGAAGCTTACAGGTTGCCTAGAAATGAGATGGCGTTGTACTTATCAAGAACTTAGTTAGTCCTTATTTTGATCTCAGTACTTTTTACGACCGAAATTTTTGCATAGGAACTTGTCCTTATTTATGTTTTTGTGTGTATCAAATCTTAACTCTAACACCCATAATCTAAGCTCTATGGCAAAATAAAAATTATAACAAATGACAATTTTTACATTGCTTAAAATGAAGGGCTTAGTGCAATAACTCGGTAGGCCACATGCATTCAAAAATTGCATTTATGTGCTCATTTCCTTGCTAAGTACCATAGCTTTGTATCCTAGAGAAATTTTTGGATAAATTCTAGTATGTTGCAACTAATTATGCTGCGTATTTAAAGTTCTAAAAACCATACAATTTTAAATTTTGTTTAAAGTTAAAAGTCGATTTATTCCATATTTTGTTTTTGTGGCTTATCGAGTTATTGCACTAAACCTCTCAAATATAAAAATTTTCATTTGCTATAATTTTGTCATTTTTCACGAGATTCAGAATAAGGGTGTTAATTTTAAATCAGTTTAAATACGTCCAGCCAATGCCAGATAAATTGTTTCTGCGGTTATTTCTTAGTTTGTCTTTTACGTCTCTCGTGTTCGGCTGAAAGCAAGAGTGTCCCTTCTTCTCAGCCGAGTGTGCCCTCGATGTTGCTGGCTAGGGTATTTGGGTGCAACTCGAGTTTTTTTTATATATCTTGTCTAGAGTTGTGCTTTTCAGCTCTTTTGAGTGAATACTATTTTCAGCTCAGTTTACATTACTGAGCTAGGATGCTCTTTTAGTTCAGTTACTCAGTATATGTATGTGCACTAGGCAATCATGTTTGTTGCAAGATGTTTGTGCTAATGTCATGGTTGAATATCAAAATTTCTTTACTTGCTTTGTGCTTCTGACTTTGTGCAATGATTTTACAAAAATAAAGTATTTGTGGTTTTTGTAGATTTTGTACTCGTTGTACTACCGAGTTTACTATAATGGATGCGCTTTCGCAGATACGATTCTTATCTATAACATTAAAAAACTTTTTTATTTTTAAGCTGAAGGACCTTGAGCTTAAAAATAAGAAAGTTTTTTATTGTTATAAACAATGGTAGTTCGAAGAAAAACGTAATTTTTATAAATTGTTCGATTCTTATCTTTCATATAAGACATGGGTTTTGAAAATGGTTTAACTGTACACATTTTCACCAAAATTTTATTTTCCCCTGGCTCTAAAGCCCATTGGCACTTTGACAGTAATAAAATTGGTTTGATAGCGCGGCTATCACTTTTTCCAGTGAAAAAATTTAGTCTCTAATGTTCACTAAAACTGTCAAAATAATACATTCTCACAGTTACGGGTGCAGAAATCAAAAGTGAACACCGAAATTGGTGAACACTTCAAAATTCATCGTTGCGGAATCTGGCGCCAGGGCTCGGACTTTCATGCAAATGCTTGTTTTTGTGGTGATAAATAAATACGTATTGAATAATTATCTATGCGAATCATAAAATTTTAAGTAATTTGGCATCGATTTGTAGTTGCAAATTTTTGTATATTTTTGCAATAAATGCATAATTTTGGAGTTATAAAAATGTTTTTAATGCATATTTCTCAAATTTTGAAAAAAAAAAAATATTAATAGGCCGATTATGCATGGCAACCGATCCTCAGTTGGGTTGTCAGTTGCTGAAAATTATACTGCTGATGGCAACTGGCAACCGAGAGTTGTCAATTTCAGTTGCTATTTTTAGTGCCTTTCTGGCAACCATTAATTTCCAGTTGCCGACTGACAACTCAACTAAAATTCGGTTGCATTAAATAATAGAACCAATTATGGCTGTTTTATGTTATTTTCGCTAATAATAATAAAAAATTAAATAAAATATTTTCTTATTATTTTAGTTTTGGTACTTTGCTCGTAGGTAAATCCACATTTTTCATTTTTAGGAGCATTTGTTGAGCGCTTAAAATAAATTTTTAGATGCATGAAAGTCCGAGCCCTGCTTTATGATATACCAAAAAACTACACACATTTGTGTGAAAAATAACACTAAAATAGCTTTCCAAAGTTAGTAATTACAGTAAAATTGGTTAAAAAAATAAATGAGTTGTGTTTTGACTTTTTGTTTCTTATTTAGAAATAGGGCGGGCGGTCACGCTAATATATTTCGGTTTAACCGATTTAAATAAATCACATACAAAAAGATGAAAAATTAAGCATATTTCGCGAACCAGAAAAGAGAGCGTGCTTAGATTTTGCATTAATACTAACTATGCTAGAGGCATATTCGTACCAAATTTTATAAAAATTAGAAAGTTCAGGGAGAACTGGTTTGCTAGGTATCCCTTTTCGACCTATGATTTTTTTTGCAAACATTTCTTAGAATTGTCCGTAGATTATGTTTCTACTATACGATCTTTTACAATGCAAACTTTGAATTTAAATTTATTTGCTTTGAAATTCAGTATTCCAAAAAAAGACGAAACAGTATTATTTCATACTATATATGTATATTATTTCAACAGTATATATTGGGTGTTTTTTATTGAGGTATAGAACTTTAAGTTGGCATCACTTTTTTAACTGGCGGCCATTTTGTCAGCTGTCAAGTGATTAATATTTAGTTTGGTTTGCCATTTCATCATGAACAGGTTGACAAAAGAACAACGCTTGCAAATCGTGCAAATTTATTTCGAAAATAATGGTTCAGTTCGCGAAGTTTACCGCAAGCTCCGTCCATTTTATGGTCGACATATTCGTCCATCAGAGCAATTAATTCGGTTAACCATGGATCGTTTTCGCACTACGTTTACTCTATGTGATAATACGCATCCGCAGAGACGTCGAACAGTGCGCACCGAAGAAACAATTGCCGCTGTAGAGCAAAGTGTTGAAGAGGACCCGAATGAATCGATTCGCCACCGTGCACAGCAATTGGAGCTTTGTCCATCAACTTTTTGTTTCCGAATTGGATGGCATGAATGTGGATGAGTGGTGGTTCCAACAAGACGGCGCTACATGCCACACAGCGCACGTCACAATCGATTTATTGAAGGAAACATTCGATGAGCGCATAATTTCGCGGAATGGACCTGTCAATTGGCCACCAAGATCGTGTGATTTGACACCATTGGATTATTTTCTTTGGGGATATGTGAAGTCGCTCGTCTACGCCAACAAACCAGAAACGTTAGGGGACTTGGAAGCCAACATTCGTGGCGTTATTGCCAACATACGGCCCCATATGCTCGAAAAAGTGGTTGAAAATTGGACCTGTAGAATTGGCTTTATTCGAGCCAGCCGCGGCGGCCACATGCCCGAAATCATATTTAAACATTAATGGCATAAAATTATCCTTCCAATAAAGCCAAATTGATGGACATTAAAACGATTTTCTTGTGTTTTATTTCAATTCGAAGTTCTATACCTCTAAAAAAAACACCCTGTTAGTACGCAAACCCAATACATATATAGTACAATACTATATATTATAGTACGGTTGGCAACTCTAGGTATAGCTCTCATATTAAATTTTGTTAGTGTGTTTGTTTTTATTTATTTTTTGTGACTTTGTCCAGCAAAAGTGTCAATAAACGTTACATTTTGTTTGCGATTTTCTGTTTATTTTATTTATTTTTGCTTTTTAATGTCTCATAAATAGTCTTGCAAAATGGTCAGCGTGTGATAAGCGAGACAGACGCTAGTCATTGCTGATTTGAAAGGAATTCGTTCTTTAAGTGGAACGAAAACACAGTAAAATATACTATTTACATATGTATTTAAATACACTGACTAAACACGATATGTAAAACACTTTTAAGTTGAATCGAATTAATAGTATGTTTCCATGTTCATGTTCATTTATACATGATTTACCACACATTTTGCATACAGCCAAATCACCTCAAAGTAATTGGTTTATTTTATAGTGCGTTTCCATATACGTAATTTCGGCCAAAATATTTGATTTGCCCAATTGAGGTAATTTGCGAGATGATTTCCCATATATTTTTCATATTGGCAAATTATCTCAAATGGCTTAATGTGCTCCAAATTATGTCGAAAATACTCTATACAACCCTGCGTTGCTTTTAAAATTACAAACTCCATCCCTGGGTCATCCATCAATTGTGATTGACGATTTCGAAAAATAACATTAATAAATATTTCATTAATTTTAAAGGTCAAACTATATATGGAAAAAATTCAATTACAGCTGCTGCGTACACCTTATAAAGTAAGTGAGACATTTGACTACGAAAATTCGAACACCAAATCATTCACAAACTAAGTGGAAATGCTTCGAAGTAATTTCCCAAATCTACGAAGTTTCATTAAAATGGAAATGTACTATTATAGTATTTTTCCACCGGCATGATTTCGACAAATCATGGTGATTTGAGCAAATCATGTTGATTTATACATGATTTACCCTACATTTTGCATACGAGGACATTACCTCAAAGTGGGTGATTTATTTAAAATGATGTCGAAAATACTATTTTTCGAACTGTATTTATCAATACAACCCTGCGTTGCTTTTAAAATTACAAACTCCATCCCTGGGTCATCCATCAATTGTGATTGACAATTTCGAAATAATGACATTAAGGAATATTTAATTAATTTAATTAATTAATTCGAAGTTATTTACCTAAATCTACGTAATTTAAAGTTGGTGGAAACATACTATTATATTATGTCGAAAATACTATTCTTTGAACTTGATTTATCTATTTATCTGCATTGCCTTTATAATTAAAAACTCCATCCCGGGGTCACCCATCAACAGTGATTGACAATTTCGAAAAAAATACATTAAAGACTATTTAATTAATTTATATTTCAAACTATACATATATGGAAAAAATTCAATTACAGCTCCTGCGCACACCTTATAAAGTAAGTGCATCATTTGACTAAGAAAATTCGAACACCAAATCACTCACAAGCTCGGTGGAAACACTTCGAAGTGGTATACTTAAATCTACTTGATTTAAAGTCGGTGGAAACATACTATAATAGTACATAGTGCAACTTGAATACATGGGGTAGAAAGCGTTTGAACACCATCGCATCTGTCAGTTTTGTTGAGCTGTCAGAGGTAGCGTCGTATCACCTATTTCGGTAAGAAAATTTGTATTTTCTTTCTTGCGGTATATTCTTACTAGATACCTCGCAGGGCAATGCAATTGTTTTTGCCGAATGGAACTCGTTCTCTTCACTTGGAACATTAAATAATGTATCTTCCAAGCCATTGCTCTTATCATATACCACGATCAGTCATAATGTTCTACAAATTATAACCTAAAATAAATTAAGTAAAGTGCGACTTTGGCTCGCACACGAAGGGTTCCGTACGAATACACATATGTATATCCCTTTTTGATTTTGCCCCATTTGTCATTTTGTCAGTTTTTTCGTTGTGCTTTCTTGTTTAATTATAGTTTTTTATTTTTTTAAGTATTTTTCGTTGTTTTTTTTGTTTTGGCGCTTTTCGTGATTTTTTTTTTAAATTTTTTTCTGGTGATTTTTTGTTTATTGCAATTTTTTTGTTTTTTGCCAATTTGTTTAGTTTTGGCGATTTTTTGGCTATGTCATTTATTTAACGTTTTCACTTTCTGACTTATTTTCTGATTTATTTTGGTTGTGGCAATTTTTTCAGTTTTGACGCTTTTTTCGTTTTTGGGGATTTTTTCGGTTTTTTGTGTTTTTTTAGTTTTAGCGATTTTTTTGTTTTTACACTTTTTTCGTTTTCGCGATTTTTTGGTTTTTGACGTTTTTTTTTTAGTTTTGGCGCTGTTTTTTTTGGTTTTTGTGTTTGTTTTTTCGTTTGTGATTTTTTTCATTTTTTGGCGATTTTTTCATTTTTTGATGATTTATTTAGTTTTAGCGATTTTTCGTTTAAAAGACTTTTTCGATTTTTGACGTTTTTTTAGTTTTTTTGGCGATCTTTTTAATTTTGGTGATATATTGCGTTTTAGCGATTTTTTTTTATTTTTCCGCTTTTTTCCTTTGAGCGCTTTTTTCATTTTAGAGTTTTTTTCGTTTTGAAATTTTTTTAATTTTGTTTTTTTTTTAGTTTTAGCGTGTTTTAAAATTTCAAGATTTTACATCTTACGGTTTCCAAGATACAGCCTATTGTCTCAATTACATAGTGAAAATTACAACAACTAATAGAATACCCTTTAATTTTTATTGTTTTAAATATCGGTGTTAATTGGTGTAGTCTATTCTACAGACTACACCAATTAGCACTTACTTTGAAAATTTAAAGTGTCTATATATAAGTGTCTGTATATTACATAAGTATTTCAACATGTTGCGTTGCTCGCTTTAGAACACCCTTTCATTTTTAAATGTCATATATTAGTTGTTGTACCGGCCGAAGTTTTACATATTCTGTGAAAATTTCAGGTACGTAGATAGAGCAGATTGTCTAAATTACATAGTAAAATTACATTGACTGATAGAACACCCTTTAATTTTTATTGTTTTAAATATCGGTGTTAGTTAATTGGTGTAGTCTATTCTACAGACTACACCAATTAACACGAACTTTGAAAATGTAAAGTGTCTATATATAAGTGTCGGCATATTACATTAGTATTTCAACATTTTTCGTTGCTCGCCTTAGAACACCCTTTAATTTTTAGCTGTTGCAGCGGCAAAGGCTCTACGTATCCTGTGAAAATTTCAGGTCCGTAGCTCTTACGGTTCCCGAGAAAACAGCCTGTGACAGACAGACGGACGGACAGCGTAGCGAAAACAATAGGGTGCTTTACACTTTTGGTGTATCGGAACCCTAAAAAAAGATGCTTCAAGTAAAAAACTTTTATTTTAATCATTTGCATACGCCGAAATCGAATATAATATTTTTGTTTCAAAAATACTTTCCGCTTTTAAGAAAGCTAAGAATTTAAATCGACTATGGCCCAAAGATCGTCCACTACATCTATATCGCAATAGTTACCACAGTCTTTTATTGGGTGTTCCGCTTATATCAATTGCGCTATTATAGAGTACTTTTTGAGCATTGCCACCTATATTGACTACTTATCACCTGCTCTCCTACTCAGTAAATGATTTGAAGCAGCAACGCGTTGTACATTATCTATCATAACTGACCCTCAGCATCGGTAGGATATTTTTGAGATATACACTGACGGAGCTATATCAGGAGGCGGCTTTTTTCATTATCATGTTTCCATCAGAGTGTAAACTTCAGACTACTTGGCCAATGTAATTTAGATCTGGCTGAAATTTCTATGTGGCAAGGCATGTAACCGTCGGAACGAAGGGGATGTCGACCAGTTGGCATGTTTCACTTTGAAGTACGGCGAATTTCTTATACATAAATATGTACATCAGGAATATTTTACAGAGATCAAGTGGTCCATAGAAGCAACATGTATAGTTTGAAGACCCATCTGCAACTAGTATAATTACGCAATATCTCTCTGCTGCTACAGTGAGCCTCCCTCGAAAACTACCAAGAATGCTAACCTTAGCCTTGATAGGGCACTATCCTAGCGCTGCATGTGCTATGCGATTCAATTTTTCACACGATGACTTCTGTAGAAGTTGTCAAAACTAGGAGTAAGAAACTGCTAATACCGTCTTTTAACATCCCAGAGATTGAAGAGATTTATAAGAGATTTTTCCTTTTACGTTGAACTTCACAGTAAACATCATTTTGCATATTCCAAAGTAAAAAACGATGCGATTTTGAGCTCAAGGCCAACTACATATACTACACTCCTATAATCTGTGACGTCTCTGCTTAATGCGTCTATGATTTCATAAGTCAAAGTGAGATAAACTGCAGCATTAATACTGAGCTGGCACTGTGGCTCATGAACCCCTATTTCGGAAGACAAAAAAGTTCTCATCAGCTATTTTCTCAAACACTATACTAATTACTATGAGCTTGGCACATTTGCTATAGTAGATTACCACTGTTTTCGTGCAAACTTAAATTTGAGCCAAACAATAATGTAGATACCAGTAGATGATGGAAACAAGCACAAGCTGACTTGCTTGGAAGGAGTGAACACCATGGTTCCTATTGTGCTCAAGGATCTGCTTGGCATTGGTAACATAGAATAGGAGCGCATTTATAATGACATCGTATTGGTTTTACCCTGGTGATTTTGCATAAACAGAAATCTGTATTATCGCAATAGAGCAATAGCTGCTTATGTAGCCGATGGGAGTGCCATCCAACAAAAAAATTTGTTGTTCAACATATGCCATTTGGCGCGTTCAGCAGAGACAGTTTGCTCAACAATCAGATGAACGCATTGATTACTGAGCTGTTGGTCAACATGTTGAGTAAACGCTCACCATTTTTGGTAGCAATGAAAAAGTACGATACATTTTATCAAATTACGATACACCAGCTCAGGTTGACTTTTATATCGAGTTTCATAGTATATTTTTAAATTTTAATTGATTTTTATTTCTCAAATAAATATAATAATATTTTTTTGACAAATTTTTGATTAATTTTAATTAAAAAGTCTAATTTTTTGCTTGTATAATAAAAAAAAGTGAACTTATCGTTCAGAAAACCAATAAAATAAAAACTGCTACAACTCAACTGTTTGTAGAAGGGTTTTCTGCTGAACGTGCGTGCCCATTGTACCAATTAGCGTATTCAATCGGTTAGCCGTTAATCGGCTAACCGATAAATTGCTACTCGATTAACTATTTGATTAATTTAAAATTGGATTTTTTCGATTAACTATTATATCGGTTAATTTCAGTCGATTACCCGATTAATCGAATAAAAAAATATTTATATATCTTGTAGCTATTTTATTCCACAATTCAGGAACATTTCTTTCTAGTTACATTTTTTAATGTAAAAACACAGAAACTCAGAATTTGTAAAGAAAGTTTTTTGTAGAATGTTCCGTGCAGAAACTTGCCAAGATGAGTCTGATGATAAAATAAGCTGTCAAAGCTAATGCAAACAATCTTCTAACAGACAAAAGAGGACTTTAAGGACATATAGAAGGATTTTATATGTTTAGGGAAAACTAGCAAGAGCCCTGAAAAATTGATTATTACCTTTCTCCAACGCAAAACATTTGCCAAAAAACTGCCAAAGATATCTCATTTAAATGTCTTATTTAATTAATTAATATATATATTTATGAATTCATTTTCTGTCTGACTTAGTATAAGAATTGTAATGTCGCAAAATTTAGCAAGCTGGGCACCCTGGTAAAGATTAATTGGAGTACGCTAAATTCAATAGTGCTACCCGTTTTTCGAAGTTAAGCTCGTATTCGCGACTAGAAATTTTCATAGTAAATTAACATAAAAACTACTTTTTTATACTTTTGGGATTATTTTAAAATTTAAATTTATCTAATTTGATTAAATGTTTACAACATAAAGACTATTGGCCAATTCACAACCTCTTGTATGTGTTGTAGATCGTATATATGTTGTTGGTAATTTCCAAATAAACATTTGCTTAGAAACATGTTTATATGGAAATTACCAACAACATTTTTACGATCTACAACACTTACAACAGGTTGCGAATTGAGCAATTGTTTGACTTTTCTCGCGAAAACTAAAATATTTTTTGCGAAATTTTTTTGGAAACTTTTGATTTTGCGCCAATAAAAATTACAGTGTTATATTGTTTTATGTAAATTTAAGAGAATTTAAATGATTAAAACTTAAAAGTTGTAAAGGTTACATTATATGTATGCACTAAAATTTTTAAGAAAAAAGTAAACTCTTCGCGAAAAATCACAATGTCATGTTATTTTGTATTTATTCAAACGATTTAAATTCGAAAATTTTCACATATGTACAAAAATATTGTTTTTATAGCACTTTATCATATTAATTTTAAATTACGGATACGAGTGCAAACTTCGAAAAATGGCTAGGACTAATGAGATCAGCATATTCAAATTATCTATATCAGTATACCCCCTACTTGCCAAAGATAATAAATTGCTAATTAAAGCATAGTGCTTTTCTTTGATGCATCTTTATTAAATTAATTAATTAATCCAAGGAAAATTTTATTATTCATGCTTAAGTGCATTGAATTTAATATACAATTAAATAATTTTTATTGATAAATTATTTTTCAAAGCATGTAATAGTTGTAAAAGAACAAAGACCAATTTCTTGATCTCGAAAACATCGATGCTCAGTTCAACCCTTACAAAAATCAGCAAACTGGCCTTTGTTCTTTTTAACCGACTTCAAAAAAGGAGAAGGGGTTATCAATTCGTCATGTATTTTTTTTATTTTTTTTTTAAGTATGTTCCCTCAAAACTCTGCCATTTCGGATTTTTTTTTAAATTTAATAAGGGTGTGCTTCCTGATTGGTCCCGTTGAAAAATGGGCAGGCCCATGCAAAGTAAATTCACATAATTTTCAACTACTTCCACGAAACCGATTCTTAAGAAACTTTGCACACACATTAAGGTTCTGTTTGAATATTACATCATGATTAAAAAAGTGGGCAATGCCACGCCCATGCAAAGTAAATATTCTTTTTCAACCACTTCTACTTAACTAATTCTTATGAAACTTTACATCACCTTTAGTTATCGTTACAACACAACATTATGTTTAGAAAAGTGGGCAGTGGCACACCCATGAAAAGTAAATATGCATTTTAACTACTTCTACTTAACCGATTCTAATGAAAGTTTGCATACACATTTAGTTATATTTACAATACATCATTGGGGTTAGAAAAATGGGCAGCGCCACGCCCATCAAAAGTAAATATTCATTTTAACTACTTATACTTAACCGAAGTAAATTGTAAAACTTAAATATACCTAGAATTCACAAGTTTGGTCACTTCATTTTTATTTGAATTTGATATAAGGCTCTAATAAAAAGTTGAGTTTCGTATTTAAATATAGCTACTATCTCCAACAATTTTGATTGTTGGTCATTTAAGTTTAATATAAATATGATTTAGTAGGGCTTATATGGGCAATAATTTTGACTGTTGCCCTTTACTTTACATCAGGGAAAAGCAACCTATACTATTACATTTTGCGATTGTCTTACTTATATACCATAGATTATACGTAGATAGTCAACTTTCGACCCTTAAAAAATGGCAGCTCACTTCACACGGATAAGCACTGTGTATTCAAGTGACATGAGCGGGGTAATTCAACACACATCACAGAGCGAAATTTTTGCACTTGAGAACGCACACAAATTAATTTTTTTCAACACACAAACACAATTAGATTTTAATTAATTTTTGTATACATTTTGAAAAAAAATTTATCTCTCTTCTTTTTGTAATTTTAAAATATTTATTTAATTTTGTTGACATTTGCAACTTGAAATTTATCAATGTTTTTAACCATTTTTCATTCAGCAGAACTGCATTTTTTATACTATTTGCGATACATTTTTTTAGTACCAAATAGAATAATTTCAAAAAAGTGTTTAGAAAATCAATATTTTTTAGCTTAAATGTATTAAAAATGATTCTAAACAATATTTTCATTAATTAATACAAAAATAATTGTATATAACAACTAAAAATTCATGTTTAAAACATAAAAATTTTGTAAAATGCTATTTATACAACTATGTATGGTTTTAGTGCTGTGGTGGAATTTTTATTTTACACCAATACTAATACAAAATGTTCTACTAACACATTCTTAATGATGAAACAGAACAGGGGCTGGACATTAATCATACGCCGTAAAAATCAGTCACGGGATAAAATCTATTTTATTTTGAGAATGTTTTTTCTCATGCTCTCAGTTTCAGTTTTAGCCACACATTCTCTAACAATGTTGCCGTATTTGAATAAAATTTCATATAGTTTTCATACGAAAAATAAAAACAAAAGAAAACAAATAATAACATGAGAGCATTTTGAAGCTACTGCCATCGATTTAGTTTCGGGCCTGTTTATTTGGCAGCGTTTTTGCCTGAAGTTGAAGACTTAGTTCTGTTTCATCATTTAGACTTAGGTTTTTGACAGCAGACTTAGGTTCTTGAAATTTTAGTTGACTACCTTCGTACCAGCGATGCCATTTTTACCTCTTTTTTACGATATGACAAAAAACGATATGACATACTGTGTTGTCATATCGTAAGTTTTTTTACTATATGACAACACCGTGTGTGGCTATCTTAGTGTTGTTACATCGTAAAAAACTTAAGATAGGACAACACAGTATGTCATATCGTAAAAAAGAGCTAAAAATAGCATCGCTACTACGTACGTATATTATATACTCTCTCCGCTCTCACCACGAATCGGTGTTGCCAGTTTAATATACCCAATTTAAAATTTGTAATCTCCAAAAGGTAAACTTATTTTTGATATTGCTAATTGCAAAGTATTGGTAAATCAGTCTTGGTGTGCATTATATCTTCAATATTTATTTCATATGAAAAACGTTTTATGAGTACTAATTTTCTAAATGTTTATATGTTTGAATATGTTTTATTATAGAAAATGTTGACTAACATTCATATGTATGTAGGTGGATCCAAACATTGAATATAGTTTTAAAATTAATTTTTTTTACTTTTGGGCAGACTACGAAAAACGCAGTCCGCTCTTTTTGCTCTTTTTTGTGCTTTACCTAAAGAGCGAAGCCAATTTATTATTGCGCTTACGCCGCGCCAATATTTTCGCGCTGCGCATAAAAGGAGCAAGCGCAAAAAGGTGCATTTTCCTTTGCGCAATGCGCAAAAGAGCCAAAAGCACATGAAATGCGCATGTCGCATTTACAGTGGTAAAAAAATTTACAAAAGCAATGGTCGTTATTTCCATGGATGGCACTTCCGATTTAGGGGATGGACCGGGAATTGGGTCGGTAGTGCAGTTTATATTTTCGAGTGCAGTTTATACTGTTGGTTTAAGGACTAGACCGAAAATTGGGTCGGTAGTGCCGCTCATATTTCCGGTTCCGGTCTGTACCGGAAGTTGTGTCGGTAGTGCAGTTCACACATCCGGTGCAGGGACTATACCGGAAATTGGGTCGGTAGTGCAGTTCATATATCCGCTTCCGGTATGGACCGGAAGTTGGATCGGTAGTGCGGCTCATATTTCCGGTTCCGGTCCGGAAGTTTGACCCATCTAGGGGCATCATATTTGTATGGGATCAAGAACAAAAAAGAAAGGAGAATGATATAATGCTACAAATCCAAATGTCTTAAAATTACGTCACTACGAAAGAAGTATGTATTTTGCAGCACTGAATAAAATCAAAGTAAAAACTGTTGGCATAAAAAAATACATGCGCAATGCGCCGCTCAATATGCACAATGCGCAGCGCAAAGCGCTAGACAAAATGATAAATGCGCATTCCGCAAAGAATGCGTTTGCGCTTTGCTAACCGATTGATCCTTTTTTTCGCTCCACTCCTTGCGCTTGTGCGCATTTTTAATACGCTTTTAAGAAATGCGCAATGTGTAATGAGGAAAAGGAGTGCGCAAATCCGAACTCTGCTTTTGGGTACATAAAGTGTAATTGGTCCACCTAAGAAAATTTTACAATTATGCCAATAATTGTTTTGCTTAAAAATAAATTAAAAATTAGTTTATAAATGACGTTAATTTACAGTGCTATTCTCGAATTTATTATTATTATAATTTTTTCGCCTTTTCTGCAGAAACACCACAGAAGAGAAAACAAAATGGCGCCGCGCCCGTAATTTGACTTTCACTGCTTTACATGCTGACAATTTGTACATACTTGATAAAGAAAAGATATTTTTTGAAGAGTTTGCGCAAACATGATGCTAAAATCAAAAGATAAATCTATACATTGGGAAATCTCATTAGGGTAATGACTTTTTGCATTTTTTGGAAATATGTATCAAATTCTTTATCGCATAGCCGTTATAGACCATGCAAAAATATAAAGAAATGATATATTAGTTTTTCGCGATCGTTAAAAAAGCTCCCACAGCAAGCGCGATGAAGTTTTGAGTTTTAGTATTCTTTGGAGCATAAATAATTCTTGCAAAAAAAAACCGACTACAAAATAGGCGTGGCACTGCCCATAATTTTTATCATAATGCTGGACTTTCACGACAACTAATTGTGTGCGTAGTTTCATAAGAATCGGTTAAGTAAAAATAGTTTAAATCAATATTTACTTTTCATGGGCGTGGCGCAGCCCACTTTTTAATCATGATGTAGTATTGAAAGAGAAGCTTAATGTGTGTGCAAAGTTTCATAGGAATCTGTTGAGTAGAAGTAGATGAAAAGGCAAGTGTACTTTCTTCGTATGTCGTAACTCCCCCCCACCCTCCACCATCTAACGGGACCAAACTGGAACTACACCCACTTAAATAAAAAAATCCTCGTCCTTTTTTTGGAGTCGGTTAACAATAAATTAAATTAATTCAAAGCATTTTCTATTTTCTTACAATTATAGCTAGGCACATATTTATTTAATATGTAATATAAAATATATAGCATTATATAGCATAATATAGCATAATATAATACCATAAATGTTTCAAAGATAATAAAAAACATATTTTCGGAGAGTTTTAGAAATCGCATTCGGTGTGGAAACTTATTTTTTTTTACCAAAATGACTTAACTAAAAAAAATATTTTTATTATCAGTACAAGATTGCCCATAGCGTACTGCATTGAAGATATTTTGGACAAAAAAGTCCTACCCTACTGTACAATGTACATGCTTAAAATAGATTAAAACAGATTAGGAAATGGAAAATAGTCTTTAAATAATGAGGCCTATCCTGTATTCTACATATGTGGAATGAAAATGTTCGGAATTATTTTTGTTACTAACTAATGTTTATAATAATAATGCTATGACAATGCCGACCGTTTTTATTCCAAATGGAATGCAGAACATTCCAGTATAATAACAAGTAATACAAGAAGTAAACAATTATTTTATATATTTTTTTAATTTCTTTGTTCTTTCATAATTTACTGATTAAATCGATTCCTCGAAATCTCTGGCAGTGTTAATCATTTGAACTCTCTTGCACTAAAAATAGCATCATTAATTGATGATGTTTACTTTATTTTCATTCCAACCACCTTATTTTGTCTTATATTCAGAAAATTTGATTCACTATGGTTTTATACACTAAATACAAAAAGATAATATGCTGTTGAAACTGTTTTTGTAGTCTAATACCCAGTTGTAAAATCAATAGAAGTCATCGAATGACTGTGAGTGTATGCTCTAGCTGATTGGTAGCAAGAGGTCATGGCTTCGATTTCCCCCAAAAAACTTAGGCGTGTTCCGTAAACAAACCATATCGCTTCGATGTTTGTGTTTGGCTTACGAAATCAAGGTTGTTCTATTCTGCTGCGTAACATAAAAAATCAAAGCTTGTTCACACAGTTCTCAACAAAATTCAGGAGTGCATAATTTTAATTTTTGCGAGGCAAATTTTAACAGACATCAGTCTAATTCCAGATAACAAATAAATAGAGTGAGTGTGATTTCCTATAAATTTCATATTTTTTTATTTTAAATTAAAAAAGAAAAACACAGCCCGCGAAGCGATTTACCTTGTCTGTGCAGAGTCTATGGCGGGAATCGAACACACGACTTTTTTTATATTTATTTTTTAACAAACAACCCGCGAAGCGATTAGATTGTCTGCGGAAAACAGCCAGGGTCTGTGGCGTTAATCGATCCCACGACCTCTGGACTGACAGGCTAGCATCCCTACCACTCAGCCACAGCGGAACCCACATATTTTTGACAACCCGTTGTACCTTGAACATCTCACCCAAACTACCCACAAATGCAAAGTCGCCTTAAAATAACTACATGGGCGTTATGTTTTTCCTGTAAGAACTCTTTATGCTGCTACTGTATTTATTCTTGCGCGTGTACTTATCATATTAATATTTTTATAATTATTGAAACATGTTGTTGTTTATGTTAAAAACGTAATCGGAAGTTTACCGAAATACGCTAAATAATAAAAACAAAATAAGAAAAACAATTAAAATTTAAAAGCATGTTTTCATTTACATACATATGTACATATATATGTACATACCTACATACATAAATACGAGTACATATTATGTACTCGTGTGCATTAGAGTGGCCCTTAAAACCCAATGTTTGATTTTCTTCCATATTGTTAAAAAAAAGCTTTAAAAAAATTAGAATCTACTAGTGACTTCCCAGTGGTAAAAATACCCATTACGTAATCGCTGATGTCAGCAATTCTTAGTAGCTGATAGTGGTGACGCTTTGGCTTATTTTCCCACTTAGATTTAACATAAGCGTGTCATAGGCTGTTTAATCGGTGAGCGCTCGTACAAAATGTAAGCTACGATGTCAGTACCTGTCGCTACTGTGCGTTTACATAATAAGTGGAACTTTAAGCAAGTTTGTTTTTGAAATATAGTCCAAAAATAGTCCACAATTTTTTACTTTGTACATATAATGGATAAATTCCATGAAATACAACGAAATTCTCATATACTCAATGCAAAATAATCGAAGCTATTATTAGTAAATGACATATTAGATTACACTTGAACATAACATGAACATGACGCCGACAGAGCAACTGCAAAAAATTCAACTTCTTTGTTCTATTAAAAATGGTTGTTGACAGCGAATCTCATGGCGAACATTGATGCTCAGCCATATGTTCGGGCATTGATGGCAGAGCATGGACGAAACGTGGATATGAGCGGTCTACATTAGCCATATGCGATGTCCAACATGATGTTCATAACAACTTCATGGCTAATGTAGACCCCCAGTTACAATCTAAGTACTTAGATTGCTCGCTTAGAACGTTATCCTGCCATCATCGATTCTTATCTAGGTACTTCGTTTCATTTACCACTAGGTTGCTGCAATTTTGCAAATTTACTTGAAAAAATCATACTTTAACTGAAAATAGAGATTTTAGCAGTTCTCTCTAAAAATGGGGTTTGGCAAAATCAATGGGCAGTTTGCATTTCAGTTTTGGAGTCAAAAGTATGTAAATTTGTTCTGTATTACCATTGACCTATCATCGTAGCACTAGAACTATGAAGACGTGTATGTACATTAGAGGACTGCAAAGTGTACACAAATGTATTCGTAGAATGTACTCGTATAAATTTCGTGTGTGCATAGATGTATGTTCTTATGTATATACTTATGTATACATGCATGTATATGTGTGTACATACATAGCCACGACCAAATATACATATATACATACATATATACACACATATATACAAAAAACATATACGCATACACACACAAACATACATACGAGTACTTTCGAATATATTCGTGCAGCCCTCTAATGTACATACTAAAGAGCAGCAAGAGTACATTCATTTGTTTGGCTGCACACAAAGAAAACAACATTCATTTAAATATTAAACGCTCAATGGGAACAAATAGAGTAAATGCTATAAAAACACAAGAGTGAATGAAATGCCTGTCAAGCATGTCTGCTTCCTACATGTATAAAATTAATTTTTTTTTATTTTATTTTTTTTAAAGAGAAGTAACACAATCAGGCAATTAATGCCTACCAGTTAACTAATTAATGTGTTACCTTCTTTGGCTAAGGGATAGTGTAGAGAGAACAAGTGGTGAAGTGCGAGAGATATAGAAAGCTTAATTCATTTGCAACTCTCTATTGCGCGTTTTTTTTGTAGAGCAGTGTTGCAAGCCCCTCTGGTGTCAAGTAGAGGCATTGAGTTGTGTAAGCTCTGTAGCCATTTTATTAGTTCTTTTACTTCGCTGACGGTTTTGCTACAATACCGACGAAGGAGGGTGCTGTGAAGTGCATTAGGATATGTTAGTATTACTCGCTGCCGGTACTGCCAAAGTGATCAGTGCTATGCCTTCATCACTTTACCAGTCCAGCAACAACCAAGACAATAACACACCAATGCGCATGAGAAAATACATGATGTTGTTGGCTTGCCTGAAAGTAGTCTCGAGCTCAAGACCTCAGGGTTTGTAGTCAAACGCGCTAACTACTCAGCCAACAGCACCCTCAAATTTGAAAATAATAAACCATAGCACGGTTGTCAGATGTGGCTATTTCTCGCCAAACGTGGCGATTTAAAAACTTGTTTGGCGTCTTAATTTTCGATTCGGCGACATCGCGATTTATGTTTAGTTTGCGATTTTGTTGGCTATTTTTGATGAGCCATGCATTTTTTTTGAGAATCTTAGAGTCAATATGAAAAATAATATTATTTTAATTCTGAATATTTTCAATTCATAACTCATCTGCGAAATGGAATGATATGAACTTCTGGATGCATTATTACGAGTTGTAAATTATATGAATGTAAATAACACTTTGTTGCACTTCTTCTGTATCTTCTCAATAAATGCTGAATCAATTTAATTACCCTGCAATGCTTTAAAAAAGAAGACATTAATGAGTGTTTTGAGGATGAAGTTTATATATAACAATATAGGTTATATATACATATAGCCTGACCAGACATCCCGCTTTAGGCGGGACTATCCCGCTTTTAAGAGGTCGATCCCGCCTAAAATTGGTTATCCCGCTTTATCCCGCTTTTACGAGTTTCAAAATTTATAGTTCTGTTTTTTTAATTATTCCCAAAAATATCGAAAATGTTTCAACCCAGCAAAATGGATCTTTCTTGTGTTGATCGAATAAAAACTCATTGAGTTAAAGGAACTTAAAATTGAAAAAGTATATTTTTAGACATTGCTTCAAAACTCAAGACTTAAAATTTTCTAATCCAATGATACTTAATTATTTAGGCTTAAGTTCATTCAATTTAATTCTTCAATTAAATTATTTTTATTGAGAAAGGAATTTTAAATGCATGTAATAATTGAAAAGACAAAGACAAATTCTTGACTGTATAAGGGCCGAACTGAATACAACGATCTCATAATCAGAGCTCTTGTTATAACTTTCACAGTGTGAGAATGGTGAATTCAATCAACTAAGGCACGTAATATTGAAAATGATTGATTATTGCAAAAATTAAATTGAACGACTTAAGAACCATAGAGTTCGACTAATATTGATACCTTCAGTTTAATATTTTCTCCATTAAAATGAAGCGAAAATCCAGAAATAGCCTTCAAAGCCCAAAGTTGAAACTAATTTGGTGAAGAACACATGATATATAAAATGCTTAAGAACCGACAAAATAGAATACAGTTACTAGAGATTAAGTGAAAAAACTGAACTTTTGATCAAAAATATTCTTTTGACTATAAACTGAAATTTATACAAGATGGCTTCGAATTTTTTCACTCACTGACTTACAACTTTCTTATTTTTGTCGGGTCTTAACGATTTCATATTTCATGTGTTAAAGACAAAATTATCTTAAGGCTTGAAGCAATTTATAAAATTTTTGTTTCATAAAAATTATAAATTTCTTAAAACATCTAAAAATGCACTTTTTAAATTTTAAGGCCTGCAACTCATAAAATTTTCTAAGAACATATCCTTAGCTGAAATGCAAAATTACATAACTACACTGTTTTTAGTTTTATAGGAGAGAAGTAAGACTAAATAAAATACTTTAAGTTACTGATAACAGTTTGAAAATTTGTAGGGACAAGCGATTCGATGTAATAATTAATAATTGAAAATGTGACTTAAAATTTTATGTTAGTTACATTATTTCGCATTTTAGCTAACGACATGGAACTGTGTAGTTGCATACAATTTAAAAAAATCATATATTATCATCAGTGTGCTATAATATATTTTATAAAATATTTTTAATAAAATCCCGTATAATTGGTATAATTTTCTTCAGAATCCCGCTTTTCAACCGCTCTTATCCCGTTTTTGACAAAAACCTTCTGGTCGCGTTAGTTATATATAACAAGGTTATATATAACAAAGTTATATATAACAATATATTGTTCTAGATATGTAATAAAAGTGTAAATATATCCAATTTTTTGTTTGGAGTTTAGTCCTTAGGAATCGATTTTATATTAATTATGAATTAAAAATTAGAAGTGTAATCAAAATTCTAAGGTACTTCATACAGCCCTATAGGCTAGAAATTGCATATAAAGCACGGCTAAATTAAGAAGGCAGAAATTTAATACTGAAATTTCGTTTATTGGATATAAATTACATATTAGACAGGTAAAAAGGATGTATATCTGTAAAATCTATATTAATAAAAGAGTAACGTTATTGAGTGACTGACTGACTGACTGACTGACTGATTCATCATCGCCCAGCCCAAACCACTAAAGCTAGAAAGTTGAAATTTCGTATGTGAGCTCTTCTCAGGATGTATAGATCCACTACGACGGGCTTTTGGGAAATTCAAACGCTAAGGGGGTAAAAACGGGTAAATTCGGTAACCTTATATCTCCGGATCTAACTAAGGTAGACATAAAATTCCAAAAACAGCATAATAAGATAAAAAAATAAGCGGACGGGTGTTCGGTACTTTTTTGAAACTTTTACATTTAGGGGCCGAAAAGGGTAAAAATATAATTTTGGTACTTTTTTGTTAACCGTTAATCTCCTAAAGTAATGAAGATAGAAATTAAATTTAAAATGTATTCTTCTATCCTTCCGAAGCCCTCAAACATGTTTTGGTACTTTTTTGTAATTCGAATATATAAAGGGTAAAATTGGTTGATTTTTGGTACTTTTTTCCATACAACTATTTTTTATGTAAATTGATATACATAGTGAATGAATATGTTTGTATATTTTCACTAAGAAAGGATTTTTGAAAATTTAAATTCTAAGGGGATTAAAAGGGGTAAAAACGGGTAAAATCGGTAACCTTATATCTTAGAATCTAAGTAAGGTAGACATAAAATTCAAAAACCATCATAATAAGATAGAAAAATGTGCGGATATT
Source organism: Panzeria rudis (assembly GCA_956483635.1). Lineage (NCBI taxonomy): Eukaryota > Metazoa > Arthropoda > Insecta > Diptera > Tachinidae > Panzeria > Panzeria rudis. Next base: position 72,587,668 of record OY101451.1, on the reverse strand, counting down.
TGCTTGGAACTTTTTTAAAATCTGTAGACTTAGGGGCCGAAAATGGGTACAAATATAATTTTGGTACTTTTTTGTTAACCGTTTATCTCTTAAAGTAATAAAGATAGCAATTAAACTTAAAATGCATTATTCTCTCCTTACGAACCCCTCAAAAAAATTATGGTACTATTTTCAAATTCGAATATATAAAGGGTAAAATTGGTAGTACTCTTTGGTACTTTTTTCCATACAACTATTTTTTATGTAAATTGATATACATAGTGAATGAATATGTTTGTATATTTTCACTAAGAAAAGATTTTTGAAAATTTTAATTGTAAGGGGATTAAAAGGGGTAAAAACGAGTAAAATCGGTAGCCTTATATCTTAGAATCTAAGTAAGGTAGACATAAAATTCTAAAAGCATCATAATAAGATAGAAAAATGAGCGGATATATGTTTGGAACTTTTTTAAAATCTGTACATTTAGGGGCCGAAAAAGGGTGAAGATATAATTTTGGTACTTTTTTTGTTAACAGTTTATATCCTAAAGTAGTAAAGTTAGAAACTAAACTTGAAATTCATTCTTCTCTCCTTAAAAATCCTTCAAAAACAGTTTTGTATTTTTTCAAATTTGAATATATAATGGGTAAAATTTGTAGCCCTTTATGGTACTATTTTCCATACAACTATTTTTTATGCACATTGATACACATACTGAATGCATATGTTTGTATATATTCTCTAAAAACGAATTTTTGAAAAATTAAATTCTAACGTGATTAAAAGGGGTAAAATCGGGTAAACTCGGTGTTCTTATATCTCCGAATCTAAGTAAGGTAGACATAAAATTGCGAAAGCGTCACAATAAGATAGAAAAATCAGTAGATAGGTGTTTTGTACTTTTTTTGAAATTTGTACAAAATCAACAGTCATGTTACTAGTTGTAACAACACTAGTAACGATACTAGTAAAAAAGGACAATTATATAACTAAATATATCGGGACTAGCAACGATACTAGTAAAAAAGGACACAATTTTCAGATATACGGCTTATTCATAGAACATATTTGTAGCTCTTAAACAAATAAGTAGAGAGTGGCTCAGTGGATGGAGTACTTGCCTTGAAATATGAGGAATGTGTGTTCGTACCCCGGTTGAGCGAAAGCTTTTTGTTAACAAATACAAAACGATAAATAAAAAAACTAGTAAGAGCACTACTTTACAACAACTGGTATTCCAGCTGGGATAAAACTGTATACAAATGAACTAGTTGTATATATGAAAAAAGGACAGATTGACAACTAGTCTGAGTTAAAAAGCAACTAGTATATATCTAAACACATACTAGTAATTTTCGGACCGAAATCGGCAAAAATTATTTGCTGGGATGTCAAACATTAATTTGTAGAACATAACCCTACAGATAGTAGGCACTAGTGATGTTACGAATATTCGTATTCGAATCACCGAATATTCGCCTCTTTCATGATATTCGTATTCGTATTCGCCAAATTCAAGCGAATATTTCACGAATATTTTGTGAATACGTTCCAAAAAATAATACATAAAAAATACTGAAAATTAAACAAAAACTATTAATTTTTACTAAAAAAATGTGTCTATAATGCAAAACAATAATAATAATAATTTCAAATTCCGTCATCGGAATATCATAATAATGTTAAATATCTATAGTATTGTGACAGTTTTTCTCAATTAATTGTTATTGACGCAAAGGGTAGATTTTTTTTCAATTAAATTTGAAATATTAATTGGTACTAACTATTTAGATTGAATATTCGTATTCGTATTCGAATTCGGCGAATATTGCTTCAATTATTCGTTTCGTATTCGCGAATATTAAACATTGATATTCGTAACATCACTAGTAGGTACAACCATGGTGAAATAAGTATACAGGTGGCAGTATAACGTCAGCTGATTATTTTTTGCTCTGCTAGTTTTGTGTATAATCCACGTCCAGCACGTGTATATTTTTGACAAGCACCATCTATTTTTTTGTATTGTTGTATTTGTTTCCCTTATGCGTTCACCTGTATACTTATTTCATCATGGGTACAACATGTTGTTATATAATGCAGTCATGGACCATGTCATTTGCATGTACATGGAAAAATTAACAAAAAATAAATAATTTGTTAAAAAAAATGTGAAAATTTTTTTTTAAGTATTGTCGTATCGACAGTAAAATATCGCCGATACCGATGTATCGGTATTTGTTATATCCCTAGTATGTATGTATGCCGATATGTATGTATGTGTGTATGCATGCGTGTGTGCTTAAATAGGAAATTAACGAGATAACAAAAACACATTTGCTTCTACTAAAAGTATGGAATCAGCCGTTCATTCATTCAAACTAGAGATGGGCGCGTGTCGTGGTTTTTTGTCACACGAACACGTACGACTCAACACGAAGTGTTCATGACAGAAAATCTGATTTCGTTCGTGTTCGTGCCGTGTGGAGCAAACTTGATACGAAAAAACACGAAACGATATGTATGAATGCAGAAGCTTGCCGCACAAGATTATTGAGCGAAAATCTTGATTAGTTACTATTTCTCAACAAAAATATGTAAACAAAAATACAAGTAGAACATGAAACGTTAAAATAGAAGAAACATATGTCTTTGAATATAAAAAATTTTGTTTTTTGTTTTTGGATTTGATTTCGTACGACACAATGTTCCTGTTTTGTAAATTTTGGGCGTGCGTGTCTCGTACGTGCTGGATATCCGGGATTCGTGTCGTGTTGGAAAATGTCTTATAATGTTTTAGAATTCTTCAGCTAGTTTCAGTCTCAAATCAATGTAATAAACTAATTTAATATAATGATAATGTATGTTGTTCACTCACAACTTATTTTACGAATTTTAAAATTTTTATTTGTTCAGTTAGTTACTTACTAGGTTACCAATGTGTATGTATTTATATTAGTGTATTTCATCACATAAATAATTCTGGCAAAAAAACGGACTTCAGTACAAAGAGCAATATACTTGATGGCCTTTCATATAAACAATTTTGAAAATTGGTATGCAAATGGAGGAATTGTGCTCTAATGAATATGAGACCAAACTCTAAGCAAACCATTCCAAACAAAAAAAGAATTTTGGAAGCCGGCCATAAATGGAGGAGCTATGCGATAATCAATATTTCGGAGGGAAGGGGTAATCCCGCACAGATTTTTGAGAAAAATTATGATACCAACCAAGGGGGTTTGCAGCAAATTCCCCAACTGATTTTCGAAAAAAAGACTATGAAACAAAACCGTAGTCAAACCCTTTCAAACAAAAAATAAATTTGAAAATCGGTTCACAAATGACAAAGTTATGCATGGGTGGAGTAAGTTTCCGCCTCCCATTTTCGAAAAGAATTGTGGGGCCAGTCAAACTACTAGCAAACCCTTGCACTCAACACACGAATTTTGAAAATCGGTTCACAAATGACACAGTTATGGATTGGGGTGGGGGCAGAACTTTTCCCTCCGAATACAGAAAAAAAATTGTGGAGCCAACTTCTGGAAAACCCTCTCAGACAAAACAAGAACTTTGAAAATCGGTTCACAAATTATAGAGTTATGCATGGGGGGGGGGGGTGTAACAAATTCCCCCTCCCATTTTCGACAAAAAAAATTTTGGGACCAATTTTTGTCAAACCCTTCCAAACAAAATAAGAATTTTGAAAATCGGTTCACAAATGACAGAGCTATGCATGGTGTGAGCAAATTTCCCCCTCCGATTTTCGAAAAACTGGGACCAAACTGCAGGCAAACCCTTTCCAGCAAAAGAAGAATTTTTAAAATCGGTTCATAAATGACAGAGTTATGCGTGTACAAACATAAAAAAGTAAAAAAAGAACATACAACACGAATTGATAACATTCTCCTTTTTGAAAGTCGGTTTAAAAAGAGCATAAGTACTTAAATTTTTTTTAATTTTGCAGGAGAGATAAAAAACTTAATAAAAAAGCAAACTATTGTTCTTACAAAAACGATTTTTTCTAGGTAGTATTATTAACAAAGTCTGAATTAATGATACTTAGCTGAAAAAACAGTTTTATTATCACAATAGTTCGCTTCTTATTAAGTTTTTTATCTCTCCTGAAAATTTTTTAAAAATGTACATAGTCCCTTTTGCATTTTATATGATGATATACTACACTACGTTTCATATATTTCTGTAGTCTATATGTATATATGTAAACGGAGTTTTCATAATTGTGCTCCATGAGATTAAATGAATTGAAGAGGCCTAATTGACGCCAAACTGCCTGAGCTCCTGTACTTTTATTATTGAAAAATCAACATGTGAACAAGCATCAATTGATCGATGGATTGATTAATTAAGTAAAACAATGTGCGAGCGGAATATTAATTATTTAATCAGAGCGGGGCTGACATGTAGTGGATCAGTTGTATAACGCGTACAGAAATAAATTTTCCATGCTGGTATATTGACCCCCTTGCGCCAAATTATCGTAAGTGAAATTTTTTCAAAACTTGTTTATTGTTGATATATAAAACTTACACTAAGGGTGGGCAGTGGCGTTTTATTCTCCTGTACATGTTGTTGTATTGATGTCGATTTTTTCCTTGTTCCTTGAAATATTGATCATGTCTGATTCTTTCTGAATATAACGTTACGAACCTTAGTTAGAGCCATTACAACTCGGCAATAAATAGTTAAAGGCTGAATTTTGTCGGACGGATAAACAGTTTATCTTTATTACAATTTTATTTTAACTGAAAGTGAGTGATAAGTTAAAGGCAACTTCATCATACTTGGTAGGTTAAAGTAAAATTTTAATAATGATAAATTGTTTATCTAGCCGACAAAATCCTGCCTTTGACTATTACCAAGTTGTAATAATGGCCGTTAGTATAATAATCAGGTCGGAGAAGTAAGTTAATTAATCACATTAATTGAATTCGCCTATGCATACATCAGGAATGGCAAATGAGATTTTTTGAGCTTAATTGCACCAATACAGTTTTTTTAAGCCAGAAACACGATTTTAGATCACATGCCATTTTGAAATCTCACATGTGATTTGCTTCTGTTCTGTAAATCACAAGATTGCATAATGGGTTTAAAATCACCTATTTTCAAAAAGAGCGGTTTTCCAGAAGAGCGGTGTAAGTACTAAAAATATATCACTTCTATTTATATGTATGTAGAACGATCTACTCTCAATAATGTTCCGAAATATTTATCTTTAGTAAAATGCAAATAAATTTATAAAAATTTATAATTTTCAGACCTTAATATGATCAGCAAGAGTTTGGAATTACAGAGACTACGTTTTGTGAGCAATGTATCTCTATTTGACCAATTGAAATATTCCTCCTTTTAAGTCGAACTTTGTTTTCCATACTTCGCATATGTACGTACGAGTGGACGAAAAGAATAAAATATATTATCACAATAAAAAAGTTACAATAACGCGATTTTCTAAAAAAATTAGAAAAGTTATTAATTGTACTAAATAAGCCATTGGTGTACCATTGTACGTTTAAAGTCCGAATTGTACCAATAATGGTACAATTGTACCAATAATGGTACAATTTTGTTATCCCTGATCCACATACAGGTATTTAATTATATTGTACAACAAAATAACAATTTTTATGATTACAAAGTTCTAACGAGTGATTCTGGCAGAGGGCAGCGTTGTGAACGTTTACGTCTGAATTTCAATTTAACGTACGGTTGTTATCGCTTAATTTATAAAAAGAGGACAGCAGAGTAAAACAACCCGTACATTTGCTTAAAAAAGTAGGACTCAAAAATAAACCATAGGTTTTATTCAATAATTTCAATACCATTAAAATCGATGGTGAGCGTATATTATTTACAACATAATGCATTAAAGTTTAATGATTAATGATTAAACACATTCACCAAAACAGGCTACCGACAACAATATGTGAAAAATAGAATACATGTGTGTATACGAAAACGATTATTTTCGCGACTACACGACTACAGGTTGTTGGCCATGTTACTTTTGTCGTGTAGTCAAATTAAACTAATATAATATATATTTTTGTTGACTACAAAACAAAAACAGTGTTGTCAATATAACAAAATATGTAAAGCAAATTATTGCTTAAAAATACTCTTTATTGTAAAATAAAAATGAAAATTACAAAATTTAAATGTTGCAATATATATGTATCGAGTTTTTAAATAATTACAAAATAAATAATTGTATTTCTATAGTATTGAGTGAAGCTCATGTACATGTCTGGAATCATGTATGTTTTTCGGCTTAAGTACGTTTATGTACTTTTCCACGATCATACCCGAAGTTAATTTTAATTTTTGTGGGCGACAATAAACAAATTAGTGCTGCCAACATAATGTGAAATGTGAAAAAATAGGAGCTTAATAAAAATATTCCGAAACAAGTCAAGAATACCAACATTGCGTAAAAATAAAAATAAAATTATGCGGTAATAGCACTTTTTAGCTTAAACATTTTAGTATAATTTTTTTTTTCGGCGCCCACTTTTGTTTCCACACTTACAAGGTTAAAAACTTGAATTTTTATTTATCATAATTCCTACAATATAGAACATATAAACGATATAGCTATCAATACAAAGAGCTCTGAAATACCTTTGCACTGGTATATAACATTTTTAAATCCATTCACCCGTTGCGAGCAAAATGGAGTTTAAAATATTTTTATATGGCTTTTCATGTAAAAGCGCCGTTATCTTTAAAACTGACCGATACGATGGTACTTAAGCATGTATTAAGTTTAATATAGCACTTGCCAAGCTTTAATTTGATATCTAATTGGAAGCTGTCATGTAATTCATAAGCACTATAAAAATGAGATTTTAAAAATAAGTTAACTCATAAACTCATTTCTGAAGTACCATAACTTTCATATATCACCGGTTACAGGTTTCAAAAATACACCAAATAAAAGCATGAAAAGTTCTCTATAAATGTATATTTAGTAAAAACGTATCGCGTAACGCTAGAACGTTCAGTAACGCCTAACTTAAGGAATTAGTTATAAAAAACGTCTCACCCGGATCAATATTGTCAGCTGTTAGTATTGGATTTTAATGCCTTTGGTATTTGTCATTTGCTACGTAAAAATCTACTTTCGGTAGATTTTCTACGAGACAAAAGAAACGATACGTTTTTAGTAAACAGCAACGAGCTTTGTTTATGTTACGGATTTTGCCAGCTGATCCTGACGAGCGCAATACGTTTTTACTAAATAGACCTTAAAAGTGGATACATCAGTGATGGAAAATACAGAAATCACTGATTTAACACCAGTTTTGGAATATAGAATTTATATTATATATATATATATATATATATATATATATATATATATATATATATATATATATATATATATATATATATATATATATATATATATATATATATATATATATATATATATATCTTTATACAAATGTTTCCTCTGGTGATATGCAATTGTTGCGAACGTCGAAGATTTGATATACCAGGCTCATTCGAAATGATACAATAAAATGTTCACCATTGGATAGTCAATTTTCTCAGTTAAAATTTGTTGTTCAAGAGTGTAGCGTGCCATGATTAGGCTTGCCACCCGTACTTTATAATAAAGTATTGTACGTTATATCGGATAATTGTACTCTATACTTTATGAGAACAATAAAGTACGCGAAAATACTTTATTTCGCATGATTTGGTTTATCTATAATTCAAAATAGATTCAGGTTATATTAGTCAGTCAGTTTATATAGTTCACTTTAATCGAACCAGCTTTTGGCTCTGGGAAGTATATACCGAAAAAACACGAAATTATCGTTATCTGGAAATGGCCGAAATGAAATTTTTTTTCTTTAGTTTTCTCGTGTTAATCATATGGTAATCACTCTAAAAAATGCATAAGAAACTTTATACATTTTGCTTGTAAAGCAATGTAATGTTGTTGGCTTTCCTGAAACTAGTCTTGAATTTAAGACCGCAGGTAGTCAACCGCTATTCAACCAAACTAGCGAGTTTAAAACAAATTTTTTATTACTTATTGATAAAGCCTTAAAGTACCTGAATAAATAGTTTGATTTTAACAACACAAACTTGTTATTTACATTTAGCAATATACATTTAAAAAACAATGTTGAATTTAATAATATTGTTAATTTGATGATATTGTAAAACTGAAAAAAAATAAGTATAAATATGGATGATCTTTATGGAGAAATTGCATTATTAAACAAACTTTATGATCAGATATGTATACAGTTCTGAAGGTTTTGCGGAATTATCTACTGCAAGTAAATAGCAGCTGGTATTTAATAAAACTGATGATAATTTATCAAATTTATATAAGGTAATTTCATTTTTACTTTCTATTCCTGCCACGTCAGCATTCACAAAGACAGTTTTTTCTGTAATGAAGAGCAAATATCGAGACAAAAGAAGCAAAACGTCTCTGACTTATTTACTTCAATTTAAATATAGCCTGTAAAGATGCTGTGCAATTGCTTAGCAATGTTAATTTTTGGATAAAACTTTCGAAAAGCAATAAAAAATACGTTTGTAAATATAAAAATAAAGATAAATAATTGTACTTTATTTGTAAACAGTGTACTTTTTTCTTAGCCTTTAATAACCAATGTACTTTAATTGGCAAGAAAAAGGTGGGAACCCTAGCCATGATTATGTCAAAGGTTGACAGCTAATTCTTGAGATTTCATCATTTGACAGCCTATTTACTTCCTAACCTCAAATTCGCCTAACCTTTATATATATAGATATAATATAAAGTTTTTTAGATAACGTTTAAATTTCCCGTTATGTCAAATAAACAGTGCTAAATTGTCTCACTTAAAAATCCATATCGATAAATTAATAACAAAAATAAAATTTAAAAAATTCAAAAAAAAAAAACAAAAAAATTGAGATCACATCATGAAAATTTCCTAAAAGTTGCATAATATGGAGTAGTATTTTTGGAAATTAAAAAAAATCGAAGGGGTCGGACTTTTTAAAAATGTCGATTTTAATTTTCAAACGGTAATACCCAAGTGATAATTACACTGAAAATTGTTTTTTGTTTTTTTCTGAAAGAACGTTATAGATGAATAAAATTATGCCCTACTTTTTTCACATATCAATTTTTACATTGATCTATCTATAATTAAATAAAATTTTTTTGCTCAAAATTTTGAAATATTTGTTGCTCCATCCCTGGTGGGAGTTAAATACTGAAAATTGCTATGGATATTGCGTTTAATATGTGCCAAAACATATCCGAAAATGAACGAAATCCAAGAGGGTCACGTCACAGACTGGCCGATTTGACATGGAATGCCCCATATGTAAATAAATCTCATATGGTATAAAATTTAAATAAAAATAAGTAGTAGAATTAAGAGCATATTGGACTTGAGCTTGGGAAAAAATTTGAGGACATATGTAAAACAAACTTTGGAAAATTTACTAAATTTAAGATCAGAGATGAAAAACAGTTTTTCTCAAAACTCGGCATTTTATAGAAAAATTTTGGTAAAATGTTACTGAAACACAAAAAAGACTTACTATAAACTATTACATTATGTATCTATAGGTTTTCATAAATTAGATAAAGTTTTCCTAGAATAAAATTTATATCAGATGAATAATGAACTAATTTACAGTAAATATTTCACTCTGTTCAAGTAGAATTTTTATCAAATTAGCATCAAATATACTTCCTAACATCAAGACAATTTGTACTAAATTCTTGGAAAAAAATGGCTTTTGCGCCATACGACAACCTTTTTGAACTCAATTTTAGTAAATTTTCTTAAGATTTAGCTCATTTTTTTAGTGTAGGTATTTTTTAATTAAATCAACTATATTTTTAATTGGTTGTAATTTTTTAAATTGAAACAAAAGAAAAAAGAGAACTTTCTCTTTTTATTCTCTTGCTTAAAAAACACAACTACCTAGTGGTAAATGAAACGAATTACTTTGATAATAATCAGTGATGTCAGGATGACGTTCAAAGCGAGCAATCTAAGTACTTAGATTGTGATGTACGTGTAATCTAACATGTAATTTAGTAATAATAGCTTCGATTAATTTGCATTGTCTACACGCAAAGTAAAAAATTGTGGCCTACTTTTTAGCTATATTTCAACGGCAAGGTCGCTTACAGCTGAACTTATTTTGTAAACGCACAGTAGCAACAGGTACTGACATCGTCGCTTACTTTTTAAGCGAGAGCGCACCGATTAAATAGCCTATGACACGGTTATGTTAAATCTAAGTGGGCAAATAAGCCAAAGCGTCATCACTAGCTGCTATTAAATATTGCTTACATCAGCGATTATGTAATGGGTATTTTTACCACTGGGTAGATACATACGTATATACCCAACTAGCCAAAACATTCGAAATAAATATCGCATTCAAATGTTGCGTAAACATATTTCGGACAAAACACTCCAGAACGGCTATCGAATTCGGAAAGAGAAACAGCTGCTAGCCCACTTGACCTGAGATTCGATATAAACGAATGCTCACTAAGGAAAAGAAATTTCGAAACAAAAATGTTCGAATATGATTATTTCGCAAATATTTGCTTGTGAATCTAAATTGATTACTAGGAATATAATCATGACCAATTCTTTCTGAACTAAACGTTACGAACCTTAGCCTAATAATGAATTTAGATTCAGAAGTAAATACGTTCGAAATAATCATATTAACAAACAATTAGCTACTGGATTGAGCTTTTCACATGTTTACATGTTCATACTTAAGTATAAAATCAAACTAAAATAGTTTGACTTAAGTAGAACAAAAATCAGAAAAATGGGAATGAAGAAAAATAAACCAATGGCAATACTGGGAAAGTGCAGTTTAATATCAACTTGAAAGTGACTTAATTCTCGTAATCAATTTTCACGAAAAAGTTGTATATATAAGAATTGAAATCACATTCAACAGAGCCACCTGACAAGTCAAGTGGTGATAAGCAAAATACACGTGAGCACTGATGATGAAAGTGTAGCGGCTTCCGAAAGAGGCGCCGCTCTGTTCTGCTGTGTACGTTGAAAATAATTAAGTTGATATTAATTTTTCCCTTGTTCCTTGGAATATTAATGATGGCCAATTCTTTCTGAATTAAAACGTTACCAGCCTTAGCCTAATAATCAATTTAGAAAAATGTTCGCTATTTGCTCGCGAATCTAAACAACTTCTTTCGATAATTTCTCGAATGTGTCATGATAGCCACGATGACGTAGTGGATGTGTGCTAGTCTGTTAGCATAGACCCACTTGACCTGAGATTCGATATAAAACAAAACTCTTCGATACTTCTTCGCGAATCTAAAAAAAAATCTAATGTTCGCTAAGGCGAACGTCTCTCGATGTTTTTTCGAATGTAGACGATAGCCTAGTGGATGTGCGTTAGTCTGTTAAGCAAGAGGTACCGTGTTCGAATCTGTCTGACTGCATCATTAGTTAAAGAATTAAAATAACTCATACGTACATATGTGCAATAATTGAACAGAAAAATATTTGGCACGTAAGCCTAGTGGATGTGTGTTAGTCTGTTAGCCTGGAGGTACCGTGTTCAAATCTGACTTACTGGAGCATAAGTTAAAGAATTAGAAGATAAATAAAATAAATAAATTAAAAAATAAAGATAATAATCTTAAAAAATTGATTTTGCTCCTGCCTTTTTGCGATATCGAAATTTGTCCGATATTGGCTCACTTTTAATATTGCTAACGAAGCTTCGAAATGGAATTTTTTTTTGAAGCAAAACTGGGCGACAGGTAAACTTTTTTCGATTAATTTTTGAGTGTCATTCTCGATAGTTTTGTACGATAATTGTTCGACATATATTCGAAATTGATATCATTAACGAAAATCGTGGTCAAGTGGGGAGGTATCGTTTAAAAAAACACAAACTTGTGTGCAATAATCGAACAGAAAGAAATTTCCACGAGAGCCTAATGGATGTGTGCTAGTCTGTTAGCCTGGTGACACCTTGTTCGAATCTGACTGACTGTAGCGTATATTAAAGAACTAACAAAATAATAAGATTGACAATAAATGATGTACCATATTATATTTACATTAAAATAAATAAATTAAAAAATGAAGTAAAAAATCTTAAAAAATTAATTTTTCTCCTGCCTTTTTGCGATATCGAAATTTGTTTAATATTGGCTCACTTTTGATATTGCTAAAGAACCTTCGAAATCGAATGTTTTTTGAAACAAAGCTAAGCGACAATTAAATTTTTTCCGATTTATTTTTGAGTGTCATTCTCTAAAGTTTTACACGATAAATTTTTGAGATATATTCAAAATCGATATCATTAACGAAAGTCTTGGTCAAATGGGAGGGCTCACTCATCGCTTAGTTTGTGGCAGCAGATCTTTCGATTTCGATGTTTTGCTAACAAATCAATAGATAGTCTTTAGCAATATCAAAAGTGAACCTATATTGAAGAAATATCAATACCGTAAAAAGGAAGGAAAAAGTAATTTTTCGATATTGTTAATTTTATTTTTTAATTTATTTATTTTGTTTATTTTCGACTATTATTATTTATTATAGACTTAGCACGCAACCGGTAGGCTATCTTCGCAAGTTTTTTCTATTCAATTGTTGCTTTTTCCTGCCTTTTTACGGTATCGACATTTCTTCGCTATTGATTCCTTAGCGAAACATTGAAATCGAAAGATTTGCTGCCACAAACTAAGCGACGAGTGAGCTCTAATAGCTCTTCCTGACTTCGATAGCCGTTCTCGAGTGTATTGCGCGACAAATGTTTACGCAACATTCGAAGGGGATATTATTTTCGAATGGTTTGGTTAGCTGGGTAGTGTTTGTGAAGTGTTGTAAACTATAATTCGTACTATATTTTTATTGTACTTATGACTCAACTGTCTCTTCAACATTTGTACAATAATTTTATGGAAGTACAGTCAATATTCGCGTTAAAAAATTCAATAATGTACACTTTTATGTGTCTTGCACACACTTTAACCCGATTTCTCTGCATTTTGCTGATTTTTTACTAAAAAATTGACATACTGAGATTTGCAGATTTCTATCTTTAAATTGCAGACTTTATACAATGTGATTTCGACAAGTAAAACTACTGGAAATCTGATTTTATATACATACATAATATATATGCATATTACAGCGACACCTCATATGGAAACTGAAAAACGTGTTTTGTTACTTCACCTACAATTAAAAATAGTTTTTTTTATGAAAAATCCCAAAACATTTTGGGGTTCTAGCAATGACCTTTCATGGAATACATCATTTGAAACTTTTTTCAATACGTGCCCTATGAAGAAATAAATCCAAATTTTAAAATCAATTTATGTACTCAATTATGAGCCATATGCATAAAAATTTGTCAAAGGCTTATAAAATAAATTTCATTTGAATAAGGCAGTCTGAAATGAGATTAAATTAATTGCTTTTAAAAATTTTCTTAATCGAAAGAATCAAAGTGAAATTTATGGATTTTTTCATAAACTCTATTTTATAAAAAAAAATTGGTAAATAAAGCCAAAAACATCTTTAATTACACGTATTTTTAGTTTATCAGATTTTTTACAGTTTTAAATAATATTATGCAGATTTTGTAGCCCACGTTTGCAGATTTTAGAAGGAAAAATTCTGACAACAGTGCTTGCACACTCATATAGTACCTAGTAGGGATGCCAAACGGGTAATCCCGAATATTGAGATTTGTAAATCACGAATCTCGGGATTTGTAAAAATAAGTCCCGGGGTTTTTGGGAATTTTCGGGATTTCTTATTTGTCAATTTTTATGTAAAAATACGTATGCATGTCTTTTAATTTTATGGTATTTTTTATAATACGAGTATTTAAAACTCCCCTCAAATTAAAATTTTTTTTTTTAATTTAATGATTATTCATGACAAATTGTTTATAAATTAGTAACAACCACAAAGAAGCTAGCCACTTTCGTACTATTATTTTCAGCAAGGCTGCCGCAATATACAACTGAGTATTATTTTGAAATAAAAAAAGTAATATGAATCTTGAAGGAAAAACATTTCCCTTTTATATATAACTATATCGACAGTGTCTCGTCAAAATGCTGGCTAAAATTATGTTGCTAAGATTTGTATAGATCATACTGCAAAAAAAAGGAGTTTGTGGGTTGGGCTCTTCCAGCAATATAGTTATCTACCTATTTCTGTAGCTCCATTATTATCTGATCTTGCGCATGTCTAAGAAATATAATATAAAGACCTACATAATAAGGCAGTTTGACCCACTTTACGTAATAATAGCTGTAGTAATTAAAAATTTAAAAGGGCTAATCAGGCAGTTTGTTCCCTTGTGCTTCCATATTTTTACACAATTATGAAAAATTATGGGCAAATGTGTAAATTTTTATAGAAAGAAAAATTGGAATAGAAAGGTATTTAATGTTATACCTAAATATTATGTATTAAAATCAGGCTTGGGGGGTTTATGATTACATTTTGTAATTAATTACATGCTCAAATACAAATTACATGTAATTTGTAATTGGTACACTGCACTTGTAATGTGTAATTGTCTGAAGGGCAATTACAATTACATGTAATTGTAATTGAGGAATGAACAATTACAATTACATGTAATGGGTAGTTGATATACTAGCAATTACAAATTATTTTAATTGTAAATGAAGATTATCAACTACAATTACATGTATTTGGTAAAAAGTAATAGTAATTGCTCCTAAAGGGGTAATAATTACTTTAACAATAAAAATTGCTATAATGTATTTTATTACAAATAAAATCTATTATTTATTAAATTCAAAAATCATTCCAGAAAAGGTAAAATTTTTAAAGCTTATCTTATCTCTAAAATTAACTGGAAATTTCTAGAGCTCTAAAAGAGGATAAAAAGTAGAAAAATTACTTACATCGCGAAAATTAAAAAATTTTGCGAACAATTTTAAACAGCCCCTTAAATTCATTTAACATCACTCAAAACACATTTGTTGCGAAAATCGCGAAAATTTGCGAAAAATTTAAGAATGGCCCTAAAATTGCTTAAAAGTAGCTAATATTATGCGGAATGCAAAACACTTGGCAAAAATCACGAAAATAACGAAAATTCGCAAGAACTTGCTAACATCGAAGAAACAATAAAGTTTTATATGAACTAAAAATCGGTAAAACTGTAAAAAATCCAAAAACTGGTAAGAAATCACTATTATCGCGAAAATAGCGAAAATTCGCGAAAAGTTAAAAAATTGCAAACAAGCTAAAATGGTATGAAATGCAAAAAACTGTGAAAAAATTGCGAAAATTCTCAAAAACTTGTTAACATTAAAAACATAGAAAAGTCTTTTAGTGGTTAAAAATCAATAAAACTGTAATAAAGCCAAGAGCCGGTTAAAAAATCAGTTATCGCGAAAATAGCGGATATGTGCGAAAAATTGCAAAACTGCAAGGAATGCCAAAAATTAGGAAAAAATCGCAAAAATTACGCAAATTTCGCAATATTCGCAATAAAAGTAATTTTTTTTGTCAGTTTTTGGTTTTTAACAGTTTTACAAATTTTTTAATCAATATCAGACATTGATATCTTTTTAATCTTACCAAGTTTTTGCGAATTTTGTCGATTTTTTCCGAGCTTTTTGCTTTCCTTACAATTTTATATATTTTTAAGCAATTTTAAGGCTTGTTTGCAATTTTGCTGGTTTTCGCGAAGTTTCCCTATTTTCGAGAAAAAAAATGTTTTTTTTTAGCCAGTTCTTGTATTTATAACAGTTTTACCGATTTTAATCACTCTCAGACTTTTCTATGTTTTTAATGTTAAGTTTTTGCGAATTTTCATCATTTTCGCGAGTTTTTATGAGATTTTGTCATTCCTTACAATTTTAGCGATGTTTAATAAATTTTACGGCTTGTTTGCAATTCGACAATTTTTCGCGTATTTTCACAGTAAAAGCTTGTGAGTATAAGAAAACTTAAGGGATTGTTTCTTATTCCCACAATCTGTAGAAATTTTTCGTCATTTTGGCTATATAAAAGTCTTCCAAAAATTTTAAAATATAATTGAGTATATTGTAATTAAATTAAATTTTCCTTGTAATTGTAATTGCAGTCATGCCAACATATATTACTTGTAATTTCAAATGGTATGATTACATTAACAATTACAAGTAATTTGTAATAGGCTACCTACAATTACAATTATTTATAGTTGTAATTGGTGCTACAGCAATTACAATCAGAAGTAATTGTATTTGGTAGGCAATTACAAATTACTTATATGTAATTGAAGTGAAAATGTAATCATTACTCCGCAAGCCTGATTAAAATAAAAAAAGATATCAATGATAAAAGTTTTACTTTTTGTGTTTATTTTTGGAAATGAAGGTTTCATAAGCTTTTTGTGGTTACATACTTTGATCCCGTGTTGTCAAAGTCAAAACACTTTAAAAATACAAGCGAATATAAGTCTTAAAATAGTTTATTATGTAGATTGGCCGTTGTAATCCACCTCGAGGTTTAGCCCTTTTGACTTGCCGGGACAAGGTAAACAAGACCATATTGACCCTTATAAAAAAGTGGATATTGGCCTTTTTTACGCAATACCGACGTTATCTTAACCCCACACCATAAAATTTGCACTTTTACCATTGACACCTGCTTACAATTTTCTAGGTCTAGAAAATTCGAAGACTATTGTTGTTGTCGACGCGTATAAAAGTGAAAATATTTTTGTTGTCGGCTTGACGTGAAGAGGACAAATGTTTACAGAATTAAGGGCACAATTTTGATTAAAAAAATCTATTCGAGATTGCATGTTATTTTCATTGCAGTTATAAAGTGTTTTCTTTTGATTCGAGTTACATAGTAGATGGCCATCATACTAATTATACAGATAACAAACTAATGATACAGATAGCAAACTAATGATAGAGATAATGATAACAGATAAATTGTAAAAACAGTAATATTTTTTAACAAATTATCTTAGAAATATGGTGATTAGACCAAAAGACATACTTTAAAAATCTGTATTTAATTAGATTATAGAAAAAATGTAATTAAAAAAATTTTAGGGTAGTAACAGCAATTACACTGTGGCCAATGCAACCTAGTGTCTCTGCTTACACCAATGCTTACTTGTCTGTTATTACAAAGTGAAAAAATTTGTGATAATTTATATTAAGAACAAAGTATAAATTCTCGAACGAATTTTTTAAATCTTTTCATTAAAAAAACAGGCAGCTGAAGTACTTTAAGTTATATTATCTACATAAAACCTTTTAAAATATCAGCTTGAGAGTGATTTAATTCTCGTATTCAATTTTCACGAAAAAGTTGTATATTTAAGAATTAAAATCACATTCAACAGAGTCACCTGACAAATGGTGATAAGCAAAATACACGTGAACACTGACGGTGGAAGTGTAGTGGCTTCCGAAAGTGGCGCTTCTCTATTCTGCTGTGTACGTTCAAAAATTAAGTTGATGTTAATTTTCCCCTTGTTCCTTGGAATATTAATCATACCCAATTCTTTCTGAATATAACGTTACGATCCTTAGTCTAATAATCAATTTGGATTCACAAAGTAAATACGTTCGAAATAAGCATATTAATAAACAATTAGCTACGGACTTGAGCTTTTCACATGTTTAAATGTTCATATATACTTAAGTATAAAATCAAATCAGAAAAGTTTGTCTTGAGTAGAACAAAAATCTGAAAAATGGGAATGAAGAAAAATAAACCGATGGCAACACTGGGAAAGTGCAGTTAATATCAGCTTAAGAATGTTTAATTCTCGTATTCAATTTTCGCGAAAAAGTTGTATATATAAAAATTAAAATGACATTCAACAGAGCCACCTGACAAGTGGTGATAAGCAAAATACACGTGAGCACTGACGATGGAAGTGTAGCAGCTTCCGAAAGTGGCGCTACTCTGTTCTGCTGTGTACGTTGAAAAATTAAGTTGATGTTAATTTTTCCCTTATTCCTTGGAATATTAATCATGCCCAATTCTTTCTGAATATAACGTTAGCCTAAGAATCAATTTGGATTCGCAATACAACTTTGATTTATAAGTAAGTAAAAACCAGTTAAAAGTTATTAGATTGTTTTAGATATACATATACAATAAATAAAGAAATATAATAAATAAGGAAATATAATATATAAAAGTAATACTCGCCAATGACAGTTTTGAATCTAAATTTGCAACAAAACATTGCCGTGAAGAATTTTAAATTTATTAAGATTCTTAAAGGTACGTTGTAACCTCAAATAAAAGTAAATAGCATATGCAAAATTTTCTATAAATTAGCAGATACGTGTATCAACAGTTAATTGTAGTCAGAGAAGCTACGAAAAAGTATAGGAACACATAAAGAAATATTGTAATACCGCAAAGGACCGACAACAAAATCATTAAAAGAGTTACGAATCTAATCTGTCAAATTAAATTATAATTATAGGTTTAAATGTCATGTTATATTAAATCATAGCTCATATTAAATCGCATAATATTGAAGTGAATAAATTAAATGATGAAAAATAATTTTAAATAAACAATTATTAAAAGAAATGAAGAACATTTTAAGCGAATTCGTTAAGAAATCGTTTAAAAAAACCGTACCTACATATCGTTGCGATTTCGTACCTACATATCGTTACGAAGTCGTGTTGTAGCGACCAGTCGCTACGAACTCATTACCAAATCGAAATATTTGGTTTGGTGGGTATGAACAAAGCAAATGAACACCAACACACTTTACCAAAATATTATTTCTCATAAATTGAATATGATTTCCAATCGCAATTGTGACATGTTGATTTTAATTGGTATTTTTTCTGTGTTTAACAATTGTCTAAGCCAATACATCTAAATCTTTTCTTATTATACGTTTTTTTCATATCATCCAGAGTTCTCTCACGTCCAGGGTTTGGGAATCAGGAATTCCCGGGAAAAGTTTACTTTTAATTTCCCCATTTCCCGGGACATTTTTGAGAAAATCCCGCGAAAATGGGAAATTAATCGACTATACACGTTATTTCTTAAATATATGGACTTTTTTGACATACATATTTATAAAATGGCGTAAGTGACCGCCAAATTTATTTTGATTTGTATTATAATCCTGTTTTCCTTTAATATCAAAATTCTCAATGTTTTTTTATATATAACAAAAGTTTGTTTGACGAACTGTACGACTAATTTTACACGCTGAAATTGTTTAAGTTCTCTTTTAAAGTTGCTATGTTTTTCATCGTATGTTTAAATACTAATACCCTGTTTATCGATGTCGAAAGACTTTTTTCTTTCTTACAATTCCATTTGAAATAAAAACAAACTCTAAAGCTTTGCCCTTGTTTCATATGTAACTGTATTCATCTTTATTTCAAAGTTAAGAAAAAAGGGAAAAAGAAAAAGTCTATATGAAGCTTACAAGCTAACCATGTTTTTAGCAAACATAGTATTGCCAGATAGTTAATTAGAAAGATGCATGTGAAAGTTACAATAGTTCTCCCACGCTTATTGGACAGGATCTAGTAGATAGTCCTCGAAATAGGCCGGCTCACGTCGTCTGCGAACAGTCCTACGGACAGCTGGTTGTGTTGGTGTTTCAGCGACGACTTCTGGTTGTCTTCTTACATCTTGATCCGGAAGATTCGCCGCATTATGTGGAATCTCAATCAAATCTTGCAGGTCTAGCCTCGGTGCACTGTGCTGCTGGGTATTATCTGTCTGTATTGGTTCAGAAAGGGAAGGAATTACATGTTTTTAAATACCTTTTGCTCTCAGTTGATTTATGTGGAGTTTAAACATATACCCATCATCTAGCTTGATGAGATAGTGTAGATGACCATAATTTTTTAAAATGGTTCCGAGCTTCCATAGATTTTTGTTCTTTGAGTAATATCGAGCGTATACTCGATCACCCACACTTAATTGACGTGCTTTACATTGACCCTTAGAACTGTGACTGGAGACTGTAGGTGGTTTCAACGCATCTAGTTGAATACGAATTTGCCTGTTGAGATACTGCTCGGATGGAGTTTTCCCATTCTTAAGTGGTGTTTCTCGATACCGGAATAGTATTTGCCTTACTTTTTCACGAATGCTACAAGGGTCGTCCGCCATGGCTTTTAGTCGATGTTTTATGGTCTGAACATTCCGTTCGGCCAGACCGTTTGTAGCCGAATGCCCTGGTGCTATCAATTTCTGTAATATGCCAGCCTTTGCACAAAAAGATTTAAATTCATAGCTTGTGAATATTGCTGCAATATCGGACACGATTGCATCTGGATACTCATGTCTCGAAAATAAATCTAGGAGTAGTTCTATTGTAGAGTTAGATGTTGGAGCAGCTTGTGTTATACCGATTTCGGCCCACTTTGATTTTGCGTCCATGACTATAAGATAATAGTGATTCTGAGAAACGCCCGCATAATCGATATGTATACGTTGCCAATTACTTTTCGGTTCCTCCCAAGAATGTAGTTTGGCTTTTGGGGGACTTGATTGTATATTACCACATTGAAAAAAGTTACGTACTAAACGTTCTATATCGTTATCAATACGTTTCCAATACACGTACCTACGAGCTAACTGCTTCATTTTTGTGATTCCCAAATGCGTTTGGTGAAGTTCATTTAATACTGCCTGTTGTAGGGTGTGCGGTATTACTACCCGTTGACCTCTAAATATAATACCATTGTTGATGGTAAACATTGTATCTTCCACGCGATTATTTTGAAGATTTTGTAAGAGTATTGAAAGTTCTTTATCTTTTTTCATCTCGGCTTGAAGTACTTTGAAATTTAATGTAGATGTTGAGATTTGTTGCATAGATGCTTCACAAAGTTGGTTTACTTCCTCATTGATGGCTTTGTCTGTTGAATAGAGTGAATTGATTGGAGCGCGAGACAAACAGTCGGCCTTCACATTATCGATGCCCTTTTTATAAACGACCTTGTAATTGAATCCTGATAGAAAAGTAGCGTAAACGCTGTAAACGTGAAAATGTCCTTCGGGGTAATTTTGCGTGTTGGTGAAAAATTCGTACCAATGGTTGGTTATCTGTATTGAGTGTAAATAGTCTACCAAACAAATATTGATAAAAATGATCAACGGCAAACACGATGGCCAGCGCTTCACGATCGATTTGTGAATACTTCCTTTTAGATTCCGTAAGAGACCTGGATGCAAACGAGATAGGGCGTTCTTCCCCCTCTATGACATTTGACAGTACTTCTGCGATTCCAGTAGGACTGGCGTCACATGCTAGTACAAGTGGTTACTTCTGGTTATACGGAACTAGGACACGATCAATAGCTATTTCAGTTTTGATTTTTTTGAAAGCTTTTTCACACTGGGCTGTCCACTTGAATTTTGATGTTTTCATTATAAGTTTTCGTAGAGGTGATGTAATTGTAGAGCAATTCGGAAAGAACCGCGAATAATACGTTACCATTCCCAAGAATCGCCTTACGTCATCAGCTGATTTTGGTTTAGGCAGCTCCGTTATGGCAGAAATTTTTCTTTTGGCTTTCAAAATTTTTTTTGTGTAATGGTGTGGCCCAAAAATCCAATTTGTTCTTTGAAAAATTGGCATTTGTTTTTGTTCAAATGCAAATCATGTTGTTGTAGTTTTTTCAAACATTGAATTAAATTTTCCTTTCACTCGATTATTGTTGATCCATGGACGATAATATCGTCGAAGTACGCTTCAGTCTTAGGACTATCTTGTAAAATCTGACTCATTATGCGATTGAATTCAGACGGGTCTGTCTTAATACCAAAAGACAATCTGTTCATTTTATACGTGCCACGATGTGTTGACATAGTTTGAATTCGGCTTGAATTTTCATCCACTGGCACATGTAAATATGCCTTGTATAGATCGAGTCTACAGAAAAATTTTTAATTACGTAAAGAGTTAAAAATGTCTTCGATTTTTCGTATCGGACTATGTGCGTCTACCAGGCGTTCGTTAACTCCCACCTTGTTGTCAACGCATAGACGTGAGCCACCATCCGATTTTGGTATCACTACCAAGGGGGAACCCCAATCACTGCTTTCAGTTTTTGTGATTACGCCTGACTTTTCCAATTGATCCAGTTCGTTGTTGACTTTTTCGATCAGTGAATACGGTATTTCACGTTCCCGATTGAATATGGGCGTAACATCATCACGTAATTTTAATGATACAGTATACTGCTTTACGCATCTAATCTTAGGCTGAAAAATGTCATAAAATTCATTAACTAAAAAATCAATTTCATTGTCATTACGGTTATTTCATTGGCGTATGGAATTAATTTCATTTAAATTAATTTTATATCCTCGTATCCAATTACGACCAAGTAAAGCTGTATACTCTTCAGGAACAATAAAGATTTCATCTACTATCGTTTTATTGCCGTATTCTCCTTTGACTTGAATTTTACCATCCGGTATAAAAACGTCTTTTGTGTACGAACGGAATGACATACTTGTTGGTAACAATGGAACGTTAAGTTGAAGTTTCGAAAATATATCCCATCCTCGTCGTCAATTTATTGTATATTTAGCAAACCTTTATGATGGTAAAAATTATGTAGACGTTTTCGATGCGTGTAATATTAATTCATCTTTATTTCAAAGTTAAGATAAAAAGGAAAAAGAAAAAGTCTATATGAAGCCTACAAGCTAACCACGTTTTTAGCAAACATAGTATTGCCAGATAGTTAATTAGAAAGATGCATGTGAAAGTTACAATAGGTTCATTGAATATTAGTTGAATTATTATATGACTCACCCTGCAAACCTAATATAAATTAAAAAATATAAGTGTTTTTCTCATTTATTCTGTTTTTCACAGAGCGGCTATAAATTTTTCGATGCGAGAAACTCTCACATTAGTTATAGAAACCAGGCACAGATATGTATTGCCATGGATGAGTGAGAAAAAAATTAATATCTATTTGGTTTGCTGGGTGATTCATATAATAATTCAACGAAAATTCTATGAATCGTCCTACAAAATATCGGATGACAAGTATAATTATTAATTTGTTCTCGATGTGAAAACTTCTCACAAGTTACAGAAACGATGCACAGGCACTGGATCTTGAATTTTTTTTATAATTTTTTCTTAGTCCATTAATGTGTATTGTTCTGGTTGATGAATTCGAATTGAGAGATATCAATAAGCTTATATGAAAATAGCGTTTTTCGTCTTTAAATATTTAAATATTTCCTAGAACGTCTTGCTGCGAATCTGTACTTGTATTATTAAGAACACATATCGCTCAAATATTACAAATCTATATTTTGACGACAAATTATTCTACTCATTTTAAGGAAGTTATAAAAAATACCCTCTAAACTCCTTTCTGGGAACTTGTTTTTAAAACAGTTATTTGTAAAATGTGTTCTCGACCATATTTTTTTATTTTTTTCATATCAAAAACCAAACACTTCCCAGCAAAATATAATCGAAATTTTGGAAGCAGTACAAATTTTTCATGTTATACAAATGCGCTTCACAGAAGCGACAAATGTATTGCCTGAATATAAACAATAATGTATGGCAAGAAATGCTTAAGCTTCTTGTATTTTTCTTTTTCAAGGAAGCACTACTGTAAGGCAGACAAAATAAAAATATACATTTTACGAAGAATGACGATGAGTTACGAACCTAAAAAGCCAAACAATAGTATGATTTTATTATATATATAACAAGAAATGCTCCAAAGTGGGATATCGCGAACAAATATCATGCAATACGTAAGCAAGTTTGTAAGCTACACCAACAAAACTCTCCATTACAAACCTGCTTATCGCGAAGCACTAGTTTTTGCTGGGTTGTGATTAAAAAATTATGTTTATCCATTTTGATTTTTTATTTGAAACAAAGCATTTTTAACCGACTTCAAAAAAAGGTTATCAATTCGTCATGTATTTTTTTTAAGATGTTCTCTCAAAACTTCGCCATTTATAAACCGATTTCGGTTGCACTTCCAGATTCGTCCCGTTGAAAAGTGGGCGGGGTCACACCCATACGAAGTAAATGTACATGCCTTTTCAGCTACTTCTACTCAATCTTTGCATACACATTAAGCTTCTGTTCGAATACTACATCATGATTAAAAAAGTGGGCAGTGCCAGGCCCATTCAAAGTAAATATTCTTTATCAGCAACTTCTACTAAATTGATTCGTGCGAAACTTTGTATACACATTTAGTTATTGTTACAATACAATATTATGGTTGGAAAAGTAAGCAGTGCCACGCCCATGATATGTAAATATTCATTTAAACTACTTCTACTTAACCGACTCGTATGAAACTTCGCACACAATTAGTTCTCGTGGAAGTACATCACTATGATAAAAATTATGGGTAGTGCCACGCCTATTTTTTTGCAAGAATTATTATTTTCTTCTATTTTCGAAACAAAATAAAATAAAAATCGTTTATGATTTTATCGTTTATGATATTTTCAACTTTTTTCATCGGATGAAAATATTTAATACTGTAATAAAAATGGGTTGTAAGAAAAAAATCATGTTAGGAAAAGAGTAAAATAAAAGACTGGGTGTCGAACAGGGCCAACCGTTCATGGGGGAGCAGGGAGGATTGTAGAGTCTCGAGGGCCATGTGGCCAAAGCTTGACTTAGGCAGATCCGAACTGTTACTGAGCATGAATAGGAAGGTGATAGGGGTCTTAATAGGCGCATTGACTGGTCACTGCTCGGTCAGGGCGAGGACCAGCATTTGAGAGGTTGGCACTCCAGATTTTTGTAGGATCTGCGATGATGAGGAGGAACCAGAAACTATTGAGCATGCTATCTGCCATTGCCCGAGGCTGCAACGACACAGGCTTAGGTGGCTTGGCAGACGTTTCCATGAAAGCATTAGTGATATCGCGAAGTGTGAACTTGAGGATATCAGGGGCTTCATTATGGGAATAAGGTGGTTGAATGGCGGATAGCAGGATGCTCCTTTTCTGGGTTTTAATAGGGGGTATGAATAGAAGGGAATCACAATGGATCCAACTGGGTCACCGAGTGGATGTGCGCCACAGCACTACCCTTCCCAACCTAACCTAAAAATCCAAAAATGTAAGAAAACCATAAAAATTGGAAAAATTTCGCCTATCGCGAAAATTCACGAAAAGTTGCTAACAGCGGCATAACACCAAAGTCTAACATTATTTAAAAATCGTGTAAACTGTAAAGAGCCTAACAACTAGAGAAAAGTCGCTCCTATCCCGAACATTGCGAAAATTCGCGAGAAGTTGCAAAATCGAAAACAAGCCCTAACATTGATTAGAAACCGCCAAAGCCGCATACTGACGAAAAATTGCTTAAAATATTGAAGAAATCACTAATATTTTAAAGAATAACAAAAGATAAACAAATATTTTTCCTTTTTTATTTAAAGTAAGTATTTTAACTGAAGTAATATCGTGCGGCCCGCGGAAACCTTGCAATTTCAAAATTTAACTCTCCAAGCGATTTACGTGCCCTGTTATATACGCTAGGATTCGTAACGAAAGAATTAGATATGATTAATATTGCAAAGGAACCAGGGAAAAACCAACATCAATTTGATTTTTAACGTACACATCAGATCATACCAACGCTGTCTTCGGAAACCGCTATACACACTTCCAACAGTGCTAATGTATGTATATCTTGCTTATCACCACGAGTTAGGTGGTTATATTGAATATAATCGTACTTCTTATGTATAAAAATTTTTCGTGAAATATATTTTTTTATACGGTTAAATTATTTATTGAATCTCCAATTATAAATTGAACTAACAATAAGTCTTCAAATCGTTAATCTAAAATTATGAATAATAAGTTCGGCCAGTGCTAGACGAAATCATTGTTTAAAAAACTACATTACCCATAATTTTTTTTTTTACTATTGCTAAAACTATTACTCCAAACAATTATAAGTAGCGATAGGAGGAGCATTTGTTTTGTTTTGTAGCATTACCTTTTTTAAAACTACTGCTACATACAAAAAATAAAAAGGGCAAATTAGGTAGCAATAAAAAAACAAGAATGAAGTAGCAACTTAAAAAACTAAATAGCTATCTGTTGGTTTGATTGAGGTTTTTGTTTTATAACTACTACTATATGACTAGAAAATTTTGAGGTAGCAGATTATTAACATGGAGGTAGTGGAGAATAACATTGAAGTAGCATGTTAATATCATTAAAGTAGCAACATAATAGCATTGAGGTAGCACCAAAAGTAGTCAAATAGTAAAATCATCAGCAATACTAGAAACCAATGATGAGTACTTTTGTCATGATGTTGTTTGAATGGTTCGTTTGTATTTGATTTGCTGCAGATTTTATTGTTTGACTACTTCTGCTGCTACCTAAATGTTATTTTACAGATACTTCAATGTTATTAACATGCTACTTCAATGTTATTCTAAAACTAACTAAATTTTATTAAACTGCTACTTCATGTACTAGGCTATCTGCTCCTTCTATAACTACTAAAGTAGCTAAAAATAACATTACTTTTACTCCCAGCAAAAACTTTTGTCATTTTTGTTATTGGTGTACTTTATTAATGAGTTACAAAGTAATAAGTGGTACTTATATATCTTATTACTATGCTTCAAATTATAACTGCTACTTAGTTTTTAATAAATATAGTACGTATTTTTATCATTATCTGAAAGTAGTTACAATTTGTTTATATATACACATTAATAAAATAAGTAGACAACCACTTTTTGAGTCAACATGTGTTTGTATATGAAAACTAATTTTTGTCGCTTAAACTTATAAGTTAACAATAGCTGAGTGGGTAAATTTCTTGTCCTCATTTCTAAACGAGCACAGGTTCGTATCCCAGCTGGGTGAAAAAAAATATTGAAAAAATATATGATGTTTAAATTATGCTCGAGGTCTTTTTATATAAAATTGATTTTATATTTCGATATTTCGCTAACAATTTGTTAGCATATTCAGGAAAATAGGCAAATAGGAAAATAGATGCTAACAAATTGTTAGCGAAATATCGAAATATAAAATCTATTTTATATAAAAAGACCTCGAGCTTAATATAAATATCATACTAAATAACCAATAAAGGTAAAATAAAATACAATAATAATAATTTTTTAGCTTCAAGTAAGTTAAATAATAACTAAGCAAAGTTTTTGCTGTACTGCTACTAAAATTTGAAGGTATCGAGATCAGTAGAAAATTATTTACTAGACTACTCCAATTTTTCCTTTTTCGCTACTACTATAACTACCAAAATATGACGGTAGCGGTAGTAATAGTAAATGAACGGCTACAAGCTTTTAATATTTTTATCCTAGACTTTTTTGTGTTTTTGCAATCCTACAGCTACTTGGGTTCTCAGATGATGAAGAACTACTTTTTAATGAATTCTTGCGCTATAAACCTCTTTTGATAAGTATAAATGAGAAAACTATGAGTTTAAAAAACTTTCCCCAACATTTTAAATGATATTTGAAGTGCTGATAAATATAGAGTATAAACTTAGATTTATGCATTGACATATGCAATTATTTTCAAATGTGTATATATGTAGTTATGTACGTAAAACATTGGTCGGCGTTTCATATCACAATTGTGCTGAGAGCATTCACATGTATTCTTACCCTCTTTTCATTTAGTCGTCGATGAGACAGCGACGAATGCACATGATGCTTGCATATTTTTTATATTTTTTTGAAGAATATTTATATAGCAAACACTCGTGTTTCATTTCAAATTGATGACGATATGCTAAAAATAATTCATAAAATTTAAAACACGTTTTATTACTACGAAACTTTCATAAAAGTATTAAAGTAGACGATTTTATTAATATTGTGTAAAAATCCGCTTCAAAGTATGACTTTTCTATATATTGTGTGTCTAAAAATTGCAACACTCTTTTTCTTTAGTCAAACAATGAATGTATTTTGCCAATTCAAACTATTTAAAAATGTTTTGTTTTATTTCGAATGTGTCAAATATTACCTAAGCAAATATAATGCAGCATCATATTTCAAACGTTTGACTTTGTGTTTGGTGGGAAGCTCTGTCGCCTCACTAATACTAATAAGCAACAATAGAACCATATTTTGAGTTGTGCCTACCACGGATGTAAAACTTATAGTAAACATATCGCTGGTGTTTCGTAAAAAGGGCGAATCTTCTATGTAAATGGTATGCATATAAGATTTTTTGTTAGTAATATTATTCGAAAAAAAGAAATTTCTTTTTATTTCTAAGTCCTACTTTTTTAAGCTAATGTCCTGGTTTTTTCCGTCTGCTGTCCTCTATATGATTCCATTGACATAGCGAATTAAAAATTTTACGAGAAATGCTTTTTGGACTATGAATGCCCTATTCATAGTCCAAAAGCTAGAGAGCTTCTGACAAACGGTATGCGTGTAAGGTTGGAAACTTTTTTAGTGACGATTTTTATCATTTTATGCAAGGTGACGCAGTCTAGTAGGTATCCGTAAGTCGCTTCATTGCGCCAGATGCACTTCAAAATGGAAAAAAAATACTTTTACGTGTAAAGTTGAATATTTTATGGTTTAGTACATTCATTGAGAAGTTGCAAACAACAACCGCCAGACCATCTCATCAGTCGCTAAAGTCCGCCAGACTGTTTGAAAGGTGCAGAATATATGAGCAAAATTATCTTTTGCTCTGTAAAGCTCAAATTTTATGGAGCTTTAATAAAATTTTGATAAAGCTGCTGAACACAAATATGAAATTATTTTTTTATACGTGAAACAATTTTCGAGATATCCGCGAAAAACTATTTTCTTCTGCAACTTTATTCAGTTATTGGCAAATATCTCCAGAAAGTCTCATCTGAAAGCCACAAATTTTACAATGTGTTAACATTCTATTTTGCAAGACATATTTTGTATTGATCGGCCCAAAATCTATTGTTTTCGGCTCAATTAAGATGAGAAAAATTACTTTATTAATATTTTTAGGTCTTTAAGTGAAGGAGAATTTCATGAAGAACAAATGAAGCTTACATTTGTTAGGATCCGACGAAAATTTAATTTGAGTCCGCTAAACACGAGAATGAAATTTATTCAGCTGTAAGTGTTTTAGCTATTTTTTGCATATCTTTAAATAAACTTGTTTTACAATTTTTTATTTTTATGGAAAAATAACAAATTCGACCCTGTTCTGTAAATCGAATCCGAGTAAATTTCTCGTTTTCCAAAAATAAATACTGCTCCCATTAATGTATTTTAAATCGTATATAGTAAATTAATTTCAGATATGATATTTTAAGCTCTAAAATATATGAGGCTGCAAAAAAAAACCGGAAAAAAGTTTGCTATTAGTGGGTTTAGTTTCTCTAAATCGACCTTTTAAAATCTACTCGATTTACAGAACATTAAGCATTATTTGACAAATAAAGAAACTTTTGTAGTTAAAGGCGGCTCAACCGTTTAATTTAATTAAGCCGATTCCAGCCGCTCCATCGGCGGTGGCTTGATGAATGAAAATAAGGCCGGCAGCGGCTTCCAGCCGGCTGTCAGTACTCGAATTGGACCTCTGCCTAAGCATCTAAAGTTAAAGATTTTGTAAGCTAGGGGATTGAGGTGCAACTCAAGTTGATATAGGGTGCCCCTATGGCTGAGTGGTAGCGATGCTAGCCTGTCAACACGTGAAATTTTAATACGAGAATTTAATCACTACTAAATTGATGTTATTGTTCTGCTTATCACAACAAATCCCAGTGTTACATTTGGTTTGTTTTTCTGCTATCCACTTTTCGATTTCTTGTTCGACTTAAGTCAAACTTATTTGATTTGATTTTTATACATACTTAAGAATAGGTGAACAATGGGTAGTATATATAAAAAAATGTATTTGCTTTTTACTTAAATAAAAATTTGTTTTAAAACAGAAAAATTCCGGAATTTTGTGTTTTAAAACAAATTTTTAAGTAAAAAGTAATTTTTTTTTATTCATACAACCCAATGTTCATTGAACACGTGAAAAGCTGAAGCCAGTAGCTAATTGTTTATTTAATGTGATTATTTCGAATGTATTTGCTCTTAAATCCAAAGTGTTTTTATAGGCTAGCGTTCGTAACGTTATATTGAGAAAGAATTATACATGATAAATATTTCAAAGGAACCAAGGAAAGAAAAATCAATATCAATTTGAGTTTCAACGTACACAGCAGAACATAACAACGCATTTCTGATTTATAAGGAAAACTTATAAAAACTTTTTACAGCGAACTCTGTTATTGCAAAGTAGTCTTATCTGAAAAGAGTGAAACTTAGCCAAATGCGTTTAAAGTTTTTAAAATGTTAGCAATTATATGGCTGGTATTAGCTTTTCAGTGGTTATACATAGCTGCGGTTTAGATTAAGATGTTTCTAATTTGTTTACGTATAAAGAAGATATAAGGCCACGTATTTTAATCAGTAACTTAAAAATGTAGGTTTTTTTGAGATATAAATATGTTGCCTTAAAAGAGCGATATAATGTAAAACGAATTCGCCTTGTTAGGGACTCTAAAGTCATTATTTGAACAAAAGAGCCATGTCCCGTTGTTGGCGGTTAAAATTATCAAATTCATTTACATATATAAATTTTGCAAATTGCGATCATTTAAAAAAAATTATGTATATGAATAAAAGCATTTTATTCAAATCAACAAGCAGAAGTTAATAGAACTCTTAAAATTCGTTGATAATGAATGAAAGAATACAATAACAAAATCGTCGGAACCAGTAGTTACGAATAAGAGTTTGCCTCTATCTGCTCGCTCAGATGTTTGTGCAATTATAAGCGGATCTTATTTAATTAAACGGCTGTGAACGGAGGCATTTAAACGCGCAACAACGACAAGAAATCGTTTTGGTTGTTTTTTATATTATAAAACAAATGCTCTAAATACTAAAATATTGTCGCATACTAAAAATAAATTAACTAACCGAGAAAAAAATCTACTAAATTTATTTGATATCAACCAAAGCTAAAAATAGCTATATGCACAGTTAAAATACACGCACCCACGGGCGTGCTTAAAAAATACATAAAATATAAAATAATTAATTCACGTTGATCATATAATAAAAAACCGGTAAAACCCAGCTAAAAATATCACAGATTATACTTCAAACAGTCATTCAAACACATCTAACATTTAATCGCTTGTAAAAGTTTGTAAGCAAAATAAAATATGAAAAAAATATTGCTAAAAATAAGTATAATAAATAACACCTTTGGCTAAGTTTAGCCAGGCGCCAGTCTAAAAATAGACTGACTGGAACGACTCTTACGTTAACCAAACAAACAACACTAAGCCATCCAACCAAACAACCAACTTAATAGTAATCTTTGTCAAACAAACAAACAAATACGAGGAGTGTTAGAGAATTATCCGACATATTGAGGCAAACAATAAAAATTCACTCGCTAATATTTTTCCAGTTATAGTCAATAATTAAACTGTAGGAAAGGATACAATGGAGTAACATACATTTCCAACGTATTTTACTAATATTGACATCTCATCGGCAGATGTTTCAATTGAAAAACTTTCATTATATTTTTCTTCAAACGGCCTACATTTTATTCTTGTCGAAAGAGAGTTTAAATTTTCATAGGACCAAATTGAAGAAAATATATAAATGAATTAATTTAATACAAACTTCCGATTATCATACGTGGTCATTATTGGTATCGCATTATCTTTCTAAACATCGAACTCAAGCTATTGAACATTTTTCATCCTTCTGTGGATATGCTTTAAGGGACACAACATCCCTCCTTTTGCGTAATGTTATACTGATTCGGTGTAGGACACCATGTATTCCTTACGTTTTAGGTATAGGATGTGCTCAGCAGATAAATGTAAAATACTACGAGAAACACCTTTCTGGGACATTTTAATCCGTTAACTTGGCACTGTATGGGTTTTTTTGCCCCTATCAAGAAAAAGGTCAAAAACCACCATTGGACAGCGATATAACGGGTGAAAATATACCAGAAAAAGTAAGTCGAAACTTGGAGAATATTTGTAAATGCATCACTGCTCTGCATAAGAGAAGCAAATTTTTTTTATGCCCACTAAAATCTAATTATAATATTTTTATGTGTGACTATTGTGTTTGGTTGCGTACATATTTGACAATTTTCTGGTCCACATCTTTTAAACAATTTTAAGGCATAATGGACTGAAATCGGATAAAGATTAAAAGTGCTATTAAAAATTTACTAGCAAATCCTTTATTTAATATTTTCTTATTATGTCGATTTTTACTAGTGCATTTTTTTTAGTAAATTTAAATGCTAGTGGTTTGGTTTTTTATTATATCATTTTTAATTTGTATTCGATTTCGGTCCGCTATAACTAAAAACTTTTTAAACCGAACAGACTTTTCAATAGAATTTTGTAACTATAGATTTTGTTATTATTTGTGGTACAAAACAACTTCCGAATTAACAACAATTTGTGAAATATATTAAAAATTTCATAACATTTTAATTTTGATCTTCTATACTTCTTTATACGATCAAAGCCATTTATATGCTATTTGACATATAATTTCTTAGCCTTTCAAACAAGATATAGATAACTGGATGGCGCTTTAAAGGGAAGTCTACATCGAAAAACACAAATGTACCGTTATTTGGGCATTGGCTGAAATGATTTTTTTCTCGCGTTAAGCACATCTTAATTACCCTAAAAAAATACAATAGAAACTTTATACCTTTTGTTATAAAGTAGTGGTGGGTTCAAAGATATGATTTTTCTGCCCACTAAAGAATTTTATCATAAAATTATCCCACTATGTTAATAGTAACTGGCAAATTTTTTCCAGGGCTTATAAACACATTTTGTGGGTCAGACAATTAGTTTGGAGATATGATTTTTTCGCCGCTAAATTGGTCTGTTTGCCTACTGTGAGTCGTTGTTGTTATAATTGGAACCTATTATTGTAATCAAACTGGGTTTCGAGGCTGTACCGATTGAATTTCTATTATGTCACCCCACGCTGAAGCGAATCCTGGATCCACCCTTGGCAAACGCGGATATACATACTGGAATACATAAAAACATTTAAAATCACTGATGCAGCGCAGTGATGCAGTTCCGAATAGACCCTTATTAATGTCCGACAAACCCTGATTTTTTAGGGTTAGTTTGTATAACAAAAATGCGTTACGTACCATTTTACTGTAAGTCACCATACAAAAGAAAGCCCACAATACAAGTCACGTGACTAGTTCCCAAGGAAATTTTATAGCAATTGTTTTCAACGTACTTGTTCTATGGCTGGTGAAAATGGGAGTAGTACATTAGCCGGTTCTTAGCATTATTACAGTTTTATAAATTTTTAATCACTATTTAGTCCCGGTTCACACGTGCAATTTTTGTTGCAGCAATTCGTAATTTTTCAGTGAGAAAAAGCGGGAGAGGAATATATATGGTATATATTTCTATTTCAACGCTCTCCCATTAGCATTATTACAGTTTTATAAATTTTTAATCACTATTTAGTCCCGGTTCACACGTGCAATTTTTGTTGCAGCAATTCGTAATTTTTCAGTGAGAAAAAGCGGGAGAGGAATATATATGGTATATATTTCTATTTCAACACTCTCCCACAAATTAAGAAATTACTGCAACAAAAATTGCACGTGTGGACTGGGACTGTAGGACTCTTCTATGTTTTTAATGTTAAAAAGTTTTTGGGAATTATCGTAATTTTCGCGATTTTTTATAGTTTTTTTGCATTCCATACAATTTTAGTTATTTTTAATCAATTTAGAGCTTGTTTGAATTTTTTTTTAATTTTTCGCGAATTTTCGTTATTTTCGCGATAATAGTGATTTTTCACTATTTCTTGAATTATTTACAATTTTACCGATTTTTAATTCATATAACACTTTATTACTTTTTTGATTTAGCAAGCTCTTGCGAATCGTCGTTATTTGGTTGAGTTTTGCCGATTTTTTTTGTATTCCGTATAACTTTAGCTATTTTTAGGGCTTGTTTGCAATTTTACAATTTTTCGAGAATTTTCGCGGTTTCCGCAACAAATGTGTTTTGAGCGATGTTTTCGCGATGTAAGTAATTTTTCTAGCTTTTATCCTCCCTTTTATGTAACATAATTGTAATTTGTTAATAAATTATTAAAATTATTAAACTATTTACAAAAATTACACATTTTGTAAAAATAAATTCCAAATTATTAGTTCCCATTTCGTAAATGTGGCAAGGTTTTCATTTAATATTTCTAAAAAACAAACTTCAAAAATCAGCTTAAAATTCAAACAGTTTTAAAATGAAATTACCTTGTATTTTTGTATCATGGCTCCACACGTCTTTGAACGTGTTTTTGACAGCTAGTGAAGTATTTCTACAACAACTTTTCTATTGTTTTAGAACTGCTTGTACCTGTTAATTGTATCATGATATGAACTGACATTGTTTTGAAAAATGAGAGGTACACAAATAGACTTCATTAATTATTCTACAATTATATTTGACGAAGGAACTAAAAGGAATAAATAAGCTAAGAGAAACAAATATAAAATGCAAAAGTACATAACAAACACATTTTTTCCATATTTAGTTTCTTGATTGACTATGATTAGTGTTGCCAATTTAGCATATTTAATGCTAGATCTAGCATTTTTAGCCCATCTAGCATGAAAAAATGCTTTTGACATATAGCATTTTTTCCATAATTTTTTCAAAATTATTTAGAATTTTTTTTTATTTCCTTTTAATTTTTGAGTTTTACTATAATTTGTAGCTTTCTGGGTATACAAATATCTAAATGTGATGTTTCACAGAAAAGGGACCTTATCTTCCTAAAACTAAAATCTATTTTTTTGCATTTTGTAAAATTACAGATTATTGCTAACAAAAATTACAACTCAATAAACAGCAAATTTGAAAAAAATTGGAAATCATAAGTTTCTGAATATTGGGGTTTAAAGTTTATGTATACATTTTTCAAACCTTTCCTAATAGGGCATTTACACTGTCTCGAAATCTAGTAGATTTGATTTGAAATCTTTTTCGAAATCTATATCGTTTACACAAAGCTTTTTTGACATTTTTCTAGATTTCGTATCCAAGAATAAATACTTTGACTGAAATTTATCTTATACTGTAACCCAACAGGTTCCGCCTTAGCTAATGCACACTTTTATTAGACAATTTTTGTAGAGCGTAGCTAATTCGCTCACCGTTTATATAAAAATGTTGTACAGGGTAGTAGAAAGAAAACAAAAATACTAGGTTTTGAGTAGATTTCGTCCAAATCTACTGACAAAGTTGATTTCGTTTTGTATGGAAAATCTAGTAAAAAACAACTAGATTTAGCTCGGAATCTCATAAGTACTAGATTTCGAGACAGTGTAAATGCCCTATAAACTATGATACAAATCTTTCTGTTTTTTTATATAATTCTCATTTAATATTAGTCTTTAAATCGGTTGTAGAATGCTCAGTATATGTCTGAGCAGTGTTATCAACCTTAAGCTTAAATTTGCCTAACCGTATGCGTTTAGTCCTCCTGTAAAATTTGGCCTGGGAAGATAAGAGCCCTTTTCCTGTGGAACGATACAAAAACCCGAAAGAACAGCATTGTATTTGTTTCCAAAAAATGCAACAGTATTTCCATGTATTAACTTTTGTAGAAATCAAAACGAAGTTAAAGACGACTGGATACTTTTAAATGTCTGGAATTTCGTTATTTCATATATATTACAAAAATTGTAGACATAAAAAACTAGTCTTTGTACAAACTTTCACAGAACATTAAGAAATTTTTAAAAAGAGATAACAGTAGTCAAAATTCAATATGGCGGCCAACAGACGCCATTTTGTTTGTACGAAAAAAAGTTGGCGAACAATATCAAAATGGGTATCATTCGACAGGTATTTGAAAATCATCTTTAGGTTTCTCTTATGATTTTTAATTTCGAATGACCATTTAGGATCTGTGACGGTTTAAAGTTGTTTTCTTTTATTTTTTATGCAGTCGGGGTTTTTTGAGTTTTTAAATTTATGTCTTTTTATCTACTTTTTTATGTTAAGAATTAAATTAATTTGCCTTTATTTTAAATTCCAAGGATTTAATAGTTATAACTTTTATTTGATAAAAATTGCGAATAATTATTACGAATAAATTTTTATTTTATGTATTAAAAATAATTATTATTTACAATTTTTATTGCTAAATATTGATGTTAGCTATTATGGGTATCAAATAAAAGTATTTCTCAGGCATAACTATTACTATTCGATAGATATATTACTAATTATGTTTAATAGTTATGAATAAGAAGTAACATTGCAGTTATAACTCATTTTGTATAATAAAGTTTAGTCACACCAATTGTTTTCTAAAGGATGTTTTATTGTAGGTAAGAGGTTTAAATTGTAACAAAACATAGAAAAAAATTGATTCTTTAATTCATTGCTCTATATAAAAAAGAAATAACATTTGTTTACTTTTAAATTATTGTTCAAATCTGTAATTAAATTAAATTATTGTTCAAATCTGTAAATTAAGTAAAGTGCGACTTTGGAGCGCACACGAAGGATTCCGTACGAATACACATATGTATATCCCTCTTTGTTTTTGCCCCTTTCGTCATTTTGGCAGTTTTTTCGTTGTGCTTTCTTGTTTAATTTTATTTTTTTATTTTTTAAGTATTTTTCGTTGTTTTTGTGCTTTTTCAATTTTCGTGATTTTCTAATTTTTTTCTGGCGATTTTTCGTTTTTTGCAATCTTTTTATTTTTTGCCGTTTAGTTTAGTTTTGCCGATTTTTTGGTTATGGTATTTTTGTAACGTTTTCACTTTCCTAAAATATTTTTAGTTTTAGCGATTTATTTTAGTTGTGGCGATTTTTTTCAGTTTTGGCGCTTTTTTCGTTTTTGGGGATTTTTTCGGTTTTTTGTGGTTTTTTAGATTTGGGGTTTTTTTTTGTTTTGACACTTTTTTCGTTTTAGCGATTTTTCTTGGTTTTGGCGATTTTTTTAGTTATGGCGCTTTATTTGGTTTTGCGCTTTTTTTCGTTTTTGTGATTTTTTTTCATTTATGGCGGTTTTTTAATTTTTTGATAATATATTTAGTTTTAGCGATTTTGTAGTGGTTTTTTCGTTGTGACGACTTTTTTCGGTTTTTTGAAGTTTTTTTAGTTTTTTGGCGATCTTTTTAGTTTTGGTGATATATTGCGTTTTAGCGATTTTATTTAATTTTAGTGCTTTTTTCTTTAAGCGTTTTTTTTCAGTTTTGCGTTTTTTTCGTTTTGAAATTTTTTTAATTTTGGATTTTTCTATTTCTAGCGTTTTTGAAAATTTCATGATTCTACATCCTACGGTTTCAAAGATACAGTATATTGTCTAAATTACATAGTCAAAATTACATTAACTGATAGAATACCCTTTAATTTTTATTGCTTTTAATATTGGTGGTAATTGGTGTAGTCTATTATACAGAGTACACCAATTAACACTTACTTTGAAAATTTAAAGTGTCTATATATAAGTGTCTTCATATTACATTAGTATTTCAACATATTACGTTGCTCGCTGTCATATATTTTACATATTCTGTGAAAATTTCAGGTCCGTAGCTCCCACGGTTCCCAAGATACAGCAGATTGTCTAAATTACATAGTAAAGTTACATTAACTGATAGAACACCCTTTAATTTTTATTGTTTTAAATATCGATGTTAATTGGTGTAGTCTATTCTACAGACTACACCAATTAACACGAACTTTGAAAATTTAAAGTGTCTATATATAAGTGTCTCCATATTACATTAGTATTTGAACATTTTTCGTTGCTCGCTTTAGAACACCCTTTAATTTTTAGTTGTCATAGCGGTCAAAGTTTTACATATTCTGTGAAAATTTCTGGTCCGTAGCTCTTACTGTTCCCGAGAAAACATTACATTAGTATTTCAACATTTTTCGTTGCTCGCTTTAGAACACCCTTTAATTTTTAACTGTCATATATTTGTTGTTGTAGCGGCCAAAGCTCTACATATCCTGTGAAAATTTCAGGTCCGTAGCTCTTACGGTTCCCGAGAAAACAGCCTGTGACAGACAGACGGACAGAGGGACAGACAGACGGCCAGCGTAGCGAAAACAATAGGGTTCCTTTACACTTTTGGTGTATCGGAACCCTAAAAAGGAACATCAATAGTGAACATTGCAAAATACATCTTTAAGCTGAATGGGAAAAAAATAAAATTTATTTAATTATAATTAAAAAGTTCTTTTTTTGGGAATTTTAGATTACATTAATTTTGATTTTTAACGTGCTTTTTCCCAACTTAATATTTTACTTTCTAAGTAAAATATAAAATTTTTATTAAAATACATTGAAATTGATTATGGAGGGGTATTAGCTAGTTCCTATGGCCATTTCATTGGGGCTAATGCAAATCGTCAGGGAACCTTTACCCAAAAATCTCATAGAAAAACTAAAGATATTATATTAAACTCCTAATCATAAGAATAAGAAGTTTATAATATCAAAGTTGAAACATGAGCTCCATAATCAATCATATTTTTTATTTTCTTTACTTGCATACTACAACAGGTTGGTTTTTTTCCCAACTCTAAATTGTAGTTGTTTTATTTTTATTTATTTATTTTCAACTGCCTTTACAATTTCAATTTAAAGTTGGGGAAAAACCCAACCTGTTGTAGTATGCAAGTAAAGAAAATAAAAAATATGATTGATTATGGAGCTCATGTTTCAACTTTGATATTATAAACTTCTTATTGTTATGATTAGGAGTTTAATGTAATATCTTTAGTTTTTCTATGAGATTTTTGGGTAAAAGGTTCCCTGACGATTTGCATTAGCCCCAATGAAATGGCCATAGGAACTAGCTAATACCCCTCCAAAATCAATTTCCATGTATTTTAATAATAATTTAATATTTTACATGAAATTTATTTGTTGATGGTTATTAAGCAATTGTCTACATGCATTTCATTGGCGCTTTTACCAAATCGTTAGTAGACTTCAACCACAACTTTGAACAGTTACAAACCTC
Source organism: Panzeria rudis (assembly GCA_956483635.1). Taxonomy (NCBI): domain Eukaryota; kingdom Metazoa; phylum Arthropoda; class Insecta; order Diptera; family Tachinidae; genus Panzeria; species Panzeria rudis. Next base: position 72,548,570 of record OY101451.1, on the reverse strand, counting down.
TTATTTTATGCACAGACTTTCAAAAACCATTTGAGAATTTACAAACGATAATATTTTTGAAAATCACAAAAGAATAAAATATGTGTAGTAGGCTTAAGGCCGTGTCAGATAAAACTTTGTCGCTTTGCGTGACGTTTCTAACTTTGATAGAAAAGTGTAAAGCAAAAGGTGTATGACACAATGAAAACTTTGACAACACTCGCGCACAGAGCACGAAGCCGGTTGGTTAATAGCCGGCTATTAGCCGCCGCCGGTGATTTTCACAATCACTTAGCCGCCGCCGATTATTGCGGCTAATATCGGCTAGCGGCTAAGCCGATTTTTTATAATAAAAAGTGGATATTTACTAACATGCGCATTTAAAAATATTTAATTCGGTTTTGGAACATATGAAAAAAATTTCTTATGAAAATTATTTTTATAAATAAGGCAGTAAATCGTCTAGAAAGGCAAGTTTATTTATAATTGGGCCGAGTATACCTGTTGTAAATATACCTTGTATGTAAGTAAGCAAGAAATACTCTGTTAGCCGACCGTTAGCCGATAAATTTGGGTAGCCGCCGCCGGCGAAAAATTTTCGGCTCTTAGCCGGCTAATAGCCGCCGCCGACTATATTTGTTCTTAGCCGGCGCCGATCACCATTTTACATCGGCTTCGCCCTCTGCTCGCGCATTGATCGTTTACCAAAAAAGTTGTTGATAATTTTGCTATTTATATATATATTTTTTATAAAAATAAAAGTCAATTATGTTATTTTACGATTTATTATAAATAAATAAATGCCACATACATATTTACCTCTTATTAAAACAGATTCAAACGCGCAATATGTTTCGTTTGGCAATATAATAAAAGAAAATTATTCCAGCTGATTGTCAAAGCAAGCAAAAAGATGAGAGTTGCCGAACTTTTCGCTTCACGCTGCGTTAAAAGTGCTTTATGTGACATGTTTCGTATAAGTATGTACATTTCATCTTAGATGTCAAAGCGAATCTGTAACGCAACGCGAAGCAAAAGTTTTATCTGACATGGCCTTTAGAAACTTATACAAAACCCAACAAATATTTTATATTCGATATGAATCTATTTTATTTTTCTACACCTGTATACAATTAGAAATCCATTGGATAACAATAAAATTATTATAACGCAAAATGAAAAATAAAAACCAAATTAAACCTTTAAGAAATTTATTATTTATTATCTAAGCCTGCTACACTTATTTTATTCTTTTGTGATTTTCAAAAATATTATCATTTGTAAATTCTCAAATTGTTTTTGAAAGTCTGTGTATAAAATAAAAGGTTTCTAACTGTTCAAAATTGTGGTTGAAGTCTACTGACGATTTGGTAAAAGCGCCAATGAAATGCATGTAGACAATTGCTTAATAACCATCAACAAATAAATTTCATTTAAAATATAATTATGACAATATGTCAAATAATAAATTTCTTAAAGGTTTAATATTTTACTTAAAAAGTAAAATATTAATTTGGGAAAAAGCACGTTAAAAATTAAAATTAATGTTATTTAATTATACTTTAACAGTAATATTATATTGTTTTAAGTCTAAGTAAATAATAATTTGCTAAAAAAATGTAAACTACCTCATATCATTAAACGGTGCATATGACTCAAAGTTTCCGATAAATTCATTAAACTTTGAATTACGTATGACTTTGTTTACATTTTTTCAGCCTATTATTATTTGTTTAGACCTAAAAATAAAATATTACCGTTAAAGTATTACTAAAATAGCTTTTGGTTTTTGCATTCGTAAGTGACTCACTCTAAAAATAAATTAATAATATTTGAAATTTTTTTGCCGCCCACTAATGTACATTTTCTTAAAAATTCTTTTTTGCTAATAGTGTACAAAAATAAAACAATTAATATCTAGAAAATATTCAAAATAATTATTATCGTAAATAAAAAACAAAAAAAATCTTTAGTAATAGTTATCTGTAAGAGAAATAAATATTAACAATTTAAAAATATGTTAATTGGATATAATAGTTACGTTTAACAAATATCTATTTTCATTATATATTTTTGTACCTGAAAAATGAGCATAAAGTATAAAAAATACTAACTATCTGACACATTAAAAGTACTTTTCTTTGCAATTTTATGAAATTTTATTTACCATTTTTCAGAATTTATTTTTAGCATATATTAGCATTTTTTCAATCAAATTCTAGCATTTTTTCCTCATCAGGTTTTGGCAACACTGTCTATGATGTAGTTAAGTGCAATAGATTCACCAGTTAAATTTTATGCGTATATTTTATCGGTATTTTTTCCTGAATACCTATGACCAAAATATCAGAACTCATCAAAATGAGTCTTCCAAAAATATCTGAAAGTAAACATAATTATTGGATTTGCTTAACTACTGGTGATAATCCATTTCTTAAGCTCTCAGAACATATATTCTTTTATAACTCATTATAATGTTAAATACATAATTACCATTTTTTATTAAGCAACACTAAAATAAAGTCAAAGACTTAATCAAAAATAAATCTTATTTTTTTATACTATAAAAGCATACTGCAGGCCGTATCTGAATATATGAAAAAAATTTCACTTAATGTCTTATCTGCTTCAAAGTCATATAAAAGTATTTAAAATAACAAATTTTATATTAATAAAATTTTTTCCAACGTATTTGCTTTTGAAACCAAATTCATTATTAGGCTGAGGTTCGTAACGTTTAATTCAAAAAGAATTGGGCATAATTAATATTCCAAAAAAACAAGGAAAAATTAATCATGCCCAATTCTTTCTAAATTAAACGTTGCGAACCTTAACCTAATAATCAATTTTGGATTCAAAAACGAATACGTTCCAAATAATATTATTAATAAACAGTTAGCTACTGGCCTGAGCTTTTCACATGCTTACATTTTCATATGTACTTAAGTATAATATCAAACCAAAAAAGTTTGTCTTAAGTAGAACAAAAAATCAGAAAAATGGGAATTAAGAAAAATCAACAAATGGCAACAGTGGGAAAGTGCAGCTTAATATCAACTTAAAAGTGATTTAATTCTCGTATTCAATTTTCACGAACAAATTGTATATATAAGAAATTAAATCACATTCAGCGGAGCCACCTGACAAGTGGTGATAAGCAAAATACACGTGAGCACTGACGATGGAGTGTAGCGGCTTGCGAAAGTTGCGCTGCTCTGTTTTGCTGTGTACGTTGAAAAATTAAGTTGATGTTAATTTTTCCCTTGTTCCTTGGAATATTAATCCTGCCAAATTCTTTCTGGATTATAAGCTACGAACCTTAGCATAATAATCCATTAATTTAACACTGAAAAAGAGATGATATACTACATATGAAAAAAATTTAGAGAACCAATTTTGTGCGTATTTTGTCTTGGAAGTGACTATTTTACAGACGAAAAACATTAAAAGTGATGTCCTGTAAAATTTGTAAAATGTTAGTTAGGTCGGAAGCAGAAGTGTATCCTAAATTTTTTTGTCCAATGATATATGGTACATACATAACTTTTTTAGGTGGGAAATTAAAATCGATCTAGCCTTTTGGGAGCAACGGTGCCACAGACACAGAGATTCAAGAGCATACAGCTAGAAAAGAGGTGATATCTTCTAAACGGCTGTACCGAACTAAGAACACTATCAATCAAGTCACCTTTCAGATACGAAAAACTAAATCTAAATCAGTGCAGGCTTTGGGCTCTATGATGGCATAGACAGACACATAAACATAGACACACTACAAAGTTATAATACCCTTCTTTTTTGGTCGGAGGTTAAAAATATACTCCACGCTTCAATAACAACACAAACAATGTCGGTTATGGAAAATAATAACTAAAATCAAATACTGGTTGAATGTCATGTGAACAAAAGTGTCTGTCCCTGCACTTAATGACGACGTTCAATGAGTGTGAGTGCAATACTCAAAAATAATCAATATTAATCGTAGAAAGTAGTCGGAATATTCCTTGATTACTTTTGATCATTTGAAAGTAGTCCCAAGTAATACGGATAATTTTTAAATTTTTTTGCAATCGTATTAAATTAGTAATAAAAAATTTATTAAGCTGCGGTCACACTTGCAAAATAAGCGTAACCACTATTTTTGCCCAGGATTAGTGCGATTTAATTTGGTTTTTATATTACAAAATAAAATTAATTATGCTACAAAAAGCTATTTTATATAATTTTAATAAATGCCAACCCAAATTAAAAAATATTTGAATTAAAGGAAATAGAATTTTAGTTTGTCTGTTGGTCACGTTTTTCGCAAATATTTGCCAAGTGTGACCGTAGGCTGTACTAGTGAATTTTATGAGCATTACGACTCTTTTTGTCCGACTACGACAACGCCGTTGTAATTATGGCCCTATTCGGACATGCATTACTGCTCTGCATGAGTGATTTTAAATGTTTTTATGTATGTAGTATGTATATCAGTGAACTAGATTTGGTCCAAAAAATTGTCAAATACTCAATAAAACCAATATTCACACAATAAAAGACCATAATTAGATATGTATATGTCGCTTTTAAAATTTATTTTTGCTTTTCTGATGCAGCACATTGATACATTTGCGAATAGGCCCCATGTTCCACCCTAGCGCCTAAAGTACTTACCGATTTTGATGAGTGAGATGTTAATCGATTTGCTATTGTGCTGAAATGGATATAGGCAAATTTTTTTTTTTATTTAAAATGGCATACATGGGATAGCGCAACGTCAGGGACATAAATCAAAAACCATCGTGATGGATATCATATTCGTGGTCGTATGTCCGTCCCTTCGTTCAAAATATCACTTGCTAGAAGATGTATTGCTTACTATAAATTGCAGTGTAAGAATTTAACAACTATGCACTAAGCACATTGAAATATTTTTCAGGCGTAAGTACATTTAGAAAAGTTTAAGATCTTAAAAACATATCGCACTTGATCAGTAAGAGGCTATTAACTCAAAGTTTTAAAATTTTCAGTAGAGATCAAAAACTGTTTGGGGTTACATTTTAAAAGAATTCGAAAACCCGAATACATCATAGTAAGCAAATTCCATTTGAAAATATATGTACATTTGGGGGATTCACAAGGTAGTCATAAAGTCATATGTTTTAAAATCATAACAAGAAAATATATCACTGCTGTGAGCAACCCCTCATAAGTAAGTGTGCTATTTCAAATTTGTGTCAGCTGATACAAAAAGCAATTATAAATACTTGAAATCAGAATGCCAAGAACAAGTGAAAAAATTAAATTAATAGCCAGTTTGTTTTTAAATTATTCAACTTGTTCATAAAGTAAATAAAACCCAGCTGAATATCTTTTTTAAATTAAAATAAAAACAAATTTCCACGCACACCGAAAATGAAATTGTTTCAAAACATAAAAATAAACGAAACTAGCTGTTGCCGGTGACTGAGCCGACTAATTTTCCACGCGACTGCTAGCGGAAAAACGTTAGTTGGCTGCCAGCCAGCTAAAGTATACAAACAAAATTTTCTCACTTGCATATTTTTAAATGTCTCGATTTTTTTATTTTTACTTGTTACACAGCTATAAAAATGTAATAAAATGTGAAGTTATAAGACTGTGAACAATTTTAGGTCATACTTTACTGCATGTTACTTACGTTCATTTATATCAATGGCGGCGGACTGTAAATATTATCGCCGGCTCAACTAAATAGTTTCGCCGGTTCGGCTCAGATTCTTACTGTGAGTTATGACAAAAGAATAAACACAGCACAAAAAGTCTTACTATTTTAGGACTTTTTTATTTGAAGCATAGCAACAATGTTTTTAAACTATCTTAAAATATTAGCACTTTATGACATTATGACATGATAAGACACCTTGTGAATACCCCAATTGTTTTTCTTTTAAAATTTTGCGATAAACATTAATGCGAAAAACGTAGTACATAAAATCATTAAGATTTCATTAGTCATAAGAGGTACATTCGTAAATTCAGTAAGTGCGCAATAATCAAAGTTCTGCGTTCGAAGACTATTATTTGAAAATAATTTTCTTCGTCAAAAGTTTCTTTACGTAAACATTTAACAGCACTGCTGCAGATTGCTGCAACTACGGCAACATTTTTAGTACTGTTGCAATAGTTTGCAGACTGGTTGCACAAATTTACTGCATTTACGAATTCACCCAAACACTAATTTCAAGAACGATTAGCGTTGTGTCCCAGCGGGAAAATATAATGTTACTAATTATTATGTTACTAATGTTACTAATTTTGTAACCGCCATTGGCGTAGCTAAAAATTTTCCCGTGTGGGTTAAAGCCCACATTAGTCCCTACACATAGAAAAATTTTCATGTAAAATCGTCGAAAACCACGTTAATTTACCATTTTCGGTAGTGATTTCGCTTCATAGGTGTTTCATGTTAAATCACCATGATTTACAATAATCTTGAAAGAAAATCTTTCCTTTTGAATTAACTATGTTTCATGTTGATTTAATATTCCAGTACAGTTAAATCAAAATGAAGTTGATACTGAAATAATACGAAAAATCATATTGAATCAAAGTAATTTCGAGTTGAAACAACGTGAATTTGATATTGGAACAACACGAAGAATCATTTTGAATCAAAGTTATTTCAAGTTGAAACGACGTGAGTTTGATATTGGAACAACACGAAGAATCATGTTGAATTAAAGGTATATCAAATTGAAACAACATGAATTAAATGTAGCTATTTTATTAATTATTTTTACTTACGTGATAGTCATCAGAAAACTTTGCGTTGTAGTTGACTGCCCCAGCCAAGATTTGAACTCTTGCCGCCTGCATGATAGTCCACGCGCTAACCACTGCAGCCACAACAGCTTCAAACTTTTCTTTACTTATACACTAAATAAATACCATCGTATGTAAAATGCATTTCATTTTAATTCAACATGATTTAAATGATTATTTAGCATAAAATTTACTTGAAATTAAAGTCATGTCGATTGAAAATGAAACTTAACGTTTATAACAAAATTGTTTTAACGGTGATTTAAGGTTAGATTAATAATTTTCCGTTTAAAATTAATATGAAACAACGGTAATTTTAAACCAGCAGCATTAAATTTTTGCTGGTAATTCGTATTTTGACGTCTACATAGACGACACATGTAAGAATAAACAACAACAAGTAGCAATGAACAAAGCAAATAAACACTAACACTCAAACGACAAATTATTTCTTGTAAATTTAATATGATTGCCAATCAAAATTGCGGCATGTGGATTTACATTCCTTTTTTTTTCTGTGTGTATAGTTCGCTTATATTATCAAAATACTCTAATAATTTGAAATTTTAGGGGGTGCTAAAGCGATTCTGATAGAGTCTACTATAATAACGAAAGGTTTTAGCTCCTGATTTTGTATGTTTTTCTTATGAAATAATGATAGTAAATCTGAAAAAACTTTCTTAAATCGACTTTTTTGATTTGCAAACAGACCGGTTTCGGCTATGTGCCATCTTCAGTGTTCTCTTTCTTACTCGATTTTTACTTAATTATTTATTTATTTACGGACTATTCCTTACAGACTATTTGACAATATAAATTTTTTTGATGAATGTAAATGAAGCAGTGAATCATTTAAATAAGTAGCGATATTGCGTTTTGTAATATAGGGCATTATTTGTGAAGCGGACATGTTAAAAATTGGTTGTATTCGATTTTTATAATATTTGACCATGTTATACCTATTTGTGACGTTACGAATATTCGTTTCGCCGAATATTCCCCTATTTAATAAAAGAAATACATAAAATGAAACAAAAATAGTAATATGATTATTTCGAACATATTTGCTGGTGAATCCAAATTGATTACTAGGCTAAGGCTCGTAACGTGACTTCAATTCTTATACATATACAATTTTTTCATGAAAATTTAATACGAGAATAAAATCACTTCAAGTTGATATTAAACTGCACTTTCCTAGTGTTGCCATCGGATTATTTTATTTGTTTTGAATACATTTCAAAGAAAGCTTAAATCATTTCAGCTGTTGATGAGACAAAGTGTAACAAGTGTATCAAATTCTAAAAAAGTTAATTACTTAATTATAAATCATTCAAATAATAAATGGACATTAGAATTGAAGAAGCAGGAAAAAGTTTTCACTGATCAAGTAACTCAAATCAATGTGTGGGACAAAGTTTTTAATTTAATTATAAAAAAATGCTTGGCCTTAATATGTAAAGCAAAATATAAAATGTGAAAATGGATCAACCATTAAATAAAACAACTGAATAAATATCAAGATAATTCTAATCCCATACAGAAAAAAATAAGTTTCGTTTTTGATAACAAAAATTCCGGTATTCAAATCATTCATTAATATTTAAAAATATATCGGTATCGATATATATATATATTGATATATTTTTTCACTTGACCATCCCTAATACAGTATTTATCGCTTATATGCACGCCGGTTATAAGTATTTACCGCTTTTATGCACTTGTTTTTATGCGTTTGTTATATAAAATACACCCAACGATTTTTTATACATATATACTAATGTTGGATTCATAATAATTTGAAATGTTTAAAATGACAGTTGGCATTTCGCTACCTCAAAATATAAATGCCGTAAGTGAAAATTTTCGAATTGATATTACACGGTTTATATTTTGTGGTACATTCTTTTTAACACGGAAAAAACCTAGTTTTTTTTACACGGTTTCAGATTATTTTGAAGAAAAAATAACAATATGCAGTGCTGAAGAGTATATTTTGTGGTGAATTTTTTTATTGTTTTTATATACATAAAGTCGTAAAATATTTTTGACGTTTTTCGTTAATGGTTAATTTTATTAAAACAATTGAATGTTATATTCTTGTTTTTATGTTCAAATATACAAATAAATATTTTTTTAAAATAAAATCGAATAAAATGTGAAATATATGGCAGACATTGGCTTTTTGCAAATAGTGGAACGCTTAATACGTTTTTGCTTAACACGGCATTTTCGTGAAACGTAACCTACATGTTAAACGAGGTCTACCTGTATTATAATATAATATAGAGAATCCGGTTAAAAATATGTCAGAGGAGAAAATCCGTAAGCCAATATACTATTTATTCAAATAGTTGCTATTTAAATAGAGTATTGTTATTTTTTTTATTAACTAATACGATTATTTCGAGCGAATTTGCTTATGAGTCCGAATTGATTATTACGCTAATGTTCGTTATATTCAGAAAGACTTGGGCATGTTTAATATTCCAAAAAACAAGGGAAAAAGTAACATCAACTTAATTTTTGAATGTGCATAGCAAAACATAGCAGCTCTACTTTCGATAGCCGCTACACTTCCATCATCACAGCTCATGTGTATTTTGCTTACCACCACTTGTTAGGTTGATCTGTTGAATGTGATTTCAATTGTTATATATACAAACTTTTCGTGAAAATTGAATACGAGAATAAAATCACTCAAGTTGATGTTAACTAAACTGTCTTACAGGCAATTCCCAGTATTTACGTTGGTTTATTTTCCTTCATTCCAATTTTTCTTTTTATTTGTTAAGTCAAACTTTTTTAGTTTGATTTTATACTCAAGTGTATATGAACATGTGAAAAGCTCAAGCTAGTAGCTAGTTGTTCATTTAATATGATTATTTCGAGCTTATTTGCTTGTGAATCCAAATTGATTACTAAGCTAAGGTTCGTAACGTTATATTCAGCTGGGTACGTTCAAAAATTTTGTTGATGTTAGCTTTTCCCTTTTTCCCTGGAATTATTAATGATGTACCTGATTTTTTCTGCGTATACCGTTACGAGCCTTAGGCTAATAATCAATTTCGATAAATTTAATTTACATTTTATTTAAGTATTCCAAATTTAAAGAAATGGTACAACATCTTAAAAATACGTATAGTGATCATTAAACCCATATGCATGTGCGACTGCAAATATTTATTTTATCAATTACTTTTCAGAATTTTTATTTTGTGAGATAAGTGCTACAAAGGCAAACATGGATATTAAGTTTTTTTCACTTATCAAAAAGCTGTTATTTCCGTTCTAGTTTCTTATTTTGTTTCAAAGTATGTTTCTAACAATCGACCCGACATTTCCCAAGGGTTGGAAGTTCGGAAAGTGAACGGTTTCCTAAGATTAACGCCTTATCTATAGACAGAGCGGGACATCGACAGAGATCATATTTGACAGTTTCTCCCCCCATTCTCATTTGACAACTTTTGCAAAAGTCATTGTAACACAGACAAACACAGAAATTTTTTTCAACAAACTGAACTAGCCAAATTTTTTGTTATGTATTGTGAAAAAAATTAACAATCATCATTGTTGATATAACAAATGAAAGCACACACGTAAATGAAACAAAGCAAATCAAGAAATTTTTTTCAACAAACTGAACTAACCAAATTTTTTGTTACGTATTGTGAAAAAAATTGACAATCACCATTGTTGATATAACAAACGAATAAACACACGTAGATGAAACAAAGCAAATCACGTTTTGTGTGTATTCATTATATGCGTATTTAATAACGAATTGCTCTGTAGCTGAGAGGTAAGAACGTTAGTCTATTAGTCCAGAAGTCGCCGGTTCGATTCCGCCCAAAGACATTTAGTGTTTTTCGCTGACAGAAAAAAAATTGTAAATACAATTAATTTTTTTGTTATATCAATTAAATAATTAATTGATTTTGAACCTACAACGATTTTTGTAAATACAATTACGAAATTGTAAGCTAAAGGAAAACCAGAAAAATTTTTTTTAAACTATTTTTTTGTTGATTTCAAATTTATTTCAATTAAAATTATTGTTATATCAACAATGTGAATTGTTGATTTTCCGAACCAATTTTAACTATCATAATTGTTGTATTAACAATATTTTTTATACAATCGCAATCCTCGAAGTGACTTTTTGCTTGCCAGCGAAAAACACTAAATGTCTTTGGGCGGAATCGAACCGGCGACTTCTGGAGTAATAGACTAACGTTCTTACCTCTACAGAGCATTTCGCTACAGAGCAATTCGTTATTAAATACGCAAATAATGAATACACACAAAACGTGATTTGCTTTGTTTCATCTACGTGTGTGTATTCGTTTGTTATATCAACAATGGTGATTAATTTAATTTTTTTTCACAATACGTAACAAAAAATTTGGTTAGTTCAGTTTGTTGGAAAAAATTCTTTGATTTGCTTTGTTTCATTTACGTGTGTGCTTTCATATGTTATATCAACAATTATGATTGTTAATTTTTTTCACAATACTTAACAAAAAATTTGGTTAGTGCAGTTTGTTGAAAAAAATTTCTGTGTTTGTCGTATCAACAACTCAATTAGTTATATTAACAAAATATATGTTTGAATTTATATTACATATTAACAATTGAAATTGTTAGTTGCAGATTGATGAAATTTTTTTCTGTGTAAACTACATTGGTTATTAAAGATTAAGAAAAAAAGGACAAAGTATAAAAATAAAATACAATTTATTTCTCTTTATTGTTATATTTAAAAAACGTATTTTTTATTGCTTTTCGCAAGTTTTATCAAATAATTATGATTTCTAAACAATTGCACAGCATATTTACAGTCTATATTTAAATTAAAGTAAATAATTCTATAGTCTATATTTAAATTAAAGTAAATAGAAGTAGATAAAGATTCAGAGACACTTTGCTTCTTTCGTCTCGCCATTTGCTCCTCATTACAGAAAAAACTGTCTGTGAATGCTGACGTGGCAAGAATAGAAAGTAAAAATTAAATTACTTTATACAAATTTGATAAATTATCATCAGTCTTATTAAATACCAGCTGCTATTTACTTGCAGTAGATAATTCCGCAAAACCTTCAGAACTGTATATCTGATCATAAAGTTTGTGTAATAACGCAATTTCTCCATAAATATCATCATATTTATATTAAGCTGTTTTCAGATTTAAATTTCCGATTATGTTAACAATATTATCAAATTTAACATTGTTTTTTTAAATTTTATTGCTAATGTAAATAACAAGTTTGTGTTTTTAAAATCAATCCATTTATTCAGGTACTTTAAGGCTTTATCAATAAATAATAATAAAAAAAATTATGCTAATTTCGCTAGTCAGTTCCGGTGAAGACAACAGTTTAATTTTTTCAACTGAGTGGCGTTTGACTATAAACCCTGACGTCTTAAATTCGAGACTAGTTTCAGGCAAGCCAACAACATTACACTGCTTTACTTTACACTACTTTACAAGCAAAGTGTATAAAGTTTCTAATGCATTTTATACAGTGATGAGGGTATGCTTAACACGAGAAACGTAAAGGAAAAACTTTGCTTTCGATCATTTCCAAAAACGGTAATTTTGTGTTTCTTTCGATGCATACCTCCCAGAATCAAAAGCTGGTTCGATTAAAGTCATCTATATAACCTGACTGAGTATTACATCCTGAACCTATTTTGAATTCTAGATACATCAAATCATGCGGAATAAAGTATTTTTGCGTACTTTATTGTTATTATAAAGTATAGAGTACAATTATCCAAAATAACGTACAATACTTTATTGTAAAGTACGGGTGGCAACCCTATACGTATCTGATGATAGGGAAGCGGCAGTATGTGTACAGATCTTGCGAAGTTATAGTGGTGCAAGATGGATCTGGTTTGTGCTTCCATAAATAGTTGCTGCTTAATTTGGATTTTCCAGCATTTAGTGGGACCCAACAGCCCCACCATTCAACGCCCATTTCCTGCGACCAGGCACCAGCCTTAGCTAGCTTATCCGAAATAATATTACCGAGCACATCTGAATGCCCTGGTACCCAGAGAAGCCCCATGTTGGAATGTATCACGATCTAATTCAGGAATGTCCGTTATTCTATAAGCAACTCCGATGTTGTGCAAACACCAGATAGAAAGTGTAACGTAGGCTTACTATCGATACATATACGGATATCCTGATAGAATATCCTATTTTATCGAATCCAAATTGATTATTAGGCTATTGTTCGTAACGTTATATTCAGAAAGAATTGGGCATGATTAATATTCCAAGAATCAAGAGTAAAATTAACATCAACTTAATTTTTCAACGTACACAGCAGAACAGAGTAGCGCCACTTTCGGAAGCCGCTACACTTCCATCGTCAGTGCTCACGTGTATTTGCTTATCACCACTTGTCAGGTGGTTCTGTTGAATGTCATTTTAATTTTTATATATACAACTTTTTCGTAAAAATCGAATACGAGAATTAAATCACTATCAACTGATATTGAAGTGCACTTTCCCAGCGTTGCCATCGGTTTATTTTTCTTCATTCCCATTTTTCTGATTTTTGTTCTACTCAAGAACCAGTTGACCTCCTTTTGATTGTAAATCTTTCAGTCTGCATGATGCTACATTGATTGGGTAGTCTACAGTATATCTTACGTTGTAAGTACGGAATGAATAAGGCTCCACCATTGCCCGACATGGATCCGTTGTCATAAATTTCCAGCACATACCCTCGTTGGTGAATGTTATTTATCTCAGAGGATGTGTCCGAGAAGTCGACCCCGAATCTTTTGTCGGGTTAGAGAGCAGGCCAACAATAGTCAGTGTGGTCGGGAAAAATTAAATTAAAGCCGAACTCAAGCCAAAATAATTAAATTTCTTAAAATTTTTAATTCATTTCAAAATACTTCTTTGAATAGACATACTTTAAGCATTATTGACGATATTTCCAATTTTTTATTTTATTTTCATTGATCATATTACCTACAATCGAAATCACAAGTAAAAAGTCAATACATATTTAAAAAAAGCTATGGAGAAAATTATAAGTACGCAGCGCCGTTTTAGGAAATACGACGATCTAGGAAATGCTTGACCCCGGCCAAAGGCATAGCCGGAAATCATTAGCAACTAGTGCCGTTTTTATAAAATACCATACTAATTTCCCGAATAGCAACCCTTCGGCCGGGCTCAAGACTTTTCTCCTCCATAGTATTTCCTAAAACGGCGCTGCCTACCAATGGTTTTCTGCATAGCCAGATTTTGGCCGGGCTCAAGGATATAAAACTATATAATAATGTCTATAAGAATAATTTTACAAAGTCCATGGACATTATGACATGCCACACTAATTATTACCATAATTTCTGAATCTTTTACTGGGCAGTTAAAGTAATTAAAACTGGAAAATTTTTATATTTTAACGAAATTCCTATTGTTGTACAGCAGTAATTTTGCACTGCGAATTGAATTTAACATCCTCGATACGAGCACTTCAAGCTCTCATTTGTGATTATTACTTGAAATCTGCACGTAACATAATATGTAAGATGAGATTGTCAAATTCAATCGCAGAGAGAATTATGTCACGTGTAGGACTAAAATTAGTATTATCGCAATGTTATAAGAATTGTTATGAGAGCGTTGTTATAAAGGTGGGTCCACATCTAAAAATATTTTTATTAGGTTGAGCATAGGTGTGATTACGTCTGTTAGACAAAGACTGCTTAACATGTACATAGACAACGCAGCCCCTGTAGTTTGCAGTGTGATTTTGATGGCAATTGCTACACTTTTTAATTTTGGAATCATCGTTTTGCTTACCACAATTGGCAGTGCTGTGTAGTTCACCACAGACAACACAAACGGTGAGCAACTTGTAATATGTTTTGGTGTGGCCATATTCTTGGCAATTTAGGCATTGAATGGGCCCTGCTCGCTTGTGTGGTGCCTCTACGATAACTCGTCGGTGCAGCAAATATCTTAAGCTGTAAATGGGGTGTACTTCATTCTTTTTTAATTTCATATCACCTGGTTCCATTTCCACACGAAATAGTGGTTGGGGAACTCGCTCTCTATTTTTAGTGTTACTAACATTTTTTTACTTTAAAATTATTATTTAGTAGACCCGCTTTTACCTCTTCTTAAATAAAATACATAACTAATTATGGAAAAGTACTGCATGCTTACTCGATGAGCATTTGCATAAAATGAAATCTTATAGTAAAATTACGTCTTTCCCTTATTCTGCCGCCGTTTTCTCTCATGTTATCGCAAAGTCAATGTCTATACTCGATACATATACTTGATCCTGTCATTTCGAAATGGACATGATTCAAATATCACTTTTTTATGCGATTTTATGCGATATTCCTGCCCATTGATGTACGGAATGTTACATTCATATTCCAATACCAATTTCTATACATATATTCATATCTGGCCAACAACTTCAGTTAACAATCCAAGCAAATCATAATGTAGTGATTGGTCCAAAATCTTTACTCAGCGAAGCCACTATTCGACATACATAGAGGAGAAAATGTGTAAGCCCGGCCGTAGACCGGCTACGTAAGAAGTCTTTACTCAACGAAGCCACTATTCGACATACATAGAGGAGAAAATCCTTAAGCCCGGCCGAAGGCAGGCTATGCTAGCAATCGTTATTAATTGAAGCCACTATTCGACATACATAGGGGATAAAACCCTTAAGCCCGGCCAAAGGCCGGTTAAACACACCATCTTTACTCAGCGAAGCCACTCATCGAGATACATAGAGAAGAAAACCCTTAAGCCCGGCCGAAGGCCGGCTATGCATAAAATCTTCACTCAACGAAGCCACTATTCGATATAAATTGACGAGAAAAATTTTAAATATGATTGCTATGCCAGCAATCTTTTAATCAGCGAAGCCACTATTCGACATACATAGAGGATAAAACCCTTAAGCTAGGTAAAAATTATTTACTCGGCGTTGCCGCTATTCGACATACATAAAGGAGAAAACTCTTAACCCCGGCCAAAGGCCGGCTAGACAAAGATCCGCTGTCATGCTTTAGGGATTTACTGTTGTTCTTCATTATAATTAAAATACCGTTGGTTTATTTATATACTTTTTTATATTTTATTTTGTTTGTTTATTTATTTACACGTTACAGTACACTTAATTTGAAAAAAGGAAAAATAGCGGTCCTGAATGGGTTGATTTTTTTAAAATATGTTTTTCAAGGAATAATTTCGATAAGCTTTCATATAATACCCATATTAATACTCTGAATTAAAAATTTTCCGAGAATTTTTGTACTTGACTTGTTTTCCTTAGAATTGAATTTTCTATCACTTAGGCAATTTTTATTTTATTTGGAGGAGTGTAGCAAAAGTAAATTTGTTCCTTTATTACTTGAGATTATCTCAAAATTTTATTTTAAAAAGACTTTAAGCATATCTGTATGCATTTCATTGGTGGATTACAAAATCATCAGTAGACTTCAACCATATTTTTTGAAATATTTCAAAACTCTTACCTTATTCACAAAGCATCAAAAATCATTTGAGAATTTGAATAGAGTAAGCAAAGTAGGCATACAAACTTATGCAAAACACAACAAACAAATTATATTCGATATGAATATAAAAATAGATTCATATCAAGGTCGATATATAAGGTCTGTGCATCAGCCCATATGTTCGGTAAGCAAGATGTCAAATTTTAGTATATTTTACCAATGCACTCATGTATAAATATTTGCTTTGATTTTTTTTCTCATACAAGTATACCTTATACATCTATCGATGTTCTCTTTCAAAGCCTACTACGCATATTCTAATGTAATTTTCAACTGATTTTTGAAAGTTTGCAAATAAGGTAAGAGGTTTGAAAGTTTTCAAAAATATGTTTGAAGTCTACTGATGATTTGATTAAGCACTAACGAAATATAGTCATATAGACATGCTTAGCCCGCAACAAGTAATCACTTTTTTATTGTATACTATATTGAAACTAGAGTCCCTACAGGTTCTTATACTTCAAAAAGAAAACAATGTAACTGCTGTCACTTGTACTTTTTCATGAAGTGTTTAACAAATTGTAGTTACGTGGTTTTCGTTTTATATAATAATATATTAGTTCGGATAGTTCTACAACTACCCTCGTTTATTCAATCAAGGAAACAATCATACAAATGCATATAAAATATAACACCAGCTGATTATATTACCGTGAAAAAAAAATAGTTTTTATTTTAAATTTTTTTGTTTACAATATTTGTTTACAACAACAGCATCCACATGTAGATAAAGTGACACCAACAACAGCAATAACATTGAGTATCAAATTTTGTTATCTGCATAATGCATGCGGGCATCCATATTTACGAATATGTAATAAACAACAGACACAGTTTATTTATGGAAAAACTAAAAATAAAACTAAATTACTAAAATAAAATTAATGTTTGTTGCACAGGCGTAATTATAATGACAGCAGCAGCAATAACAACAACAAAGCAGCAACAATATTCAATCGCTGCCAACAACTACAACGATCGCAAATCGTTGTCAACTATAACAAGTGATATAAACAGTGTAAAATAGTGAACAAACAAAGTGAATGAAAAAAAAATCACCTCAAACAAGTCGAATGTTTGACTCCAACGGGGACAGCAAACATTGAAAGTTGACTCCGAATATTAATAATAGCAACAGCAGTAGCAGAAGCAACAACAAGAAAAACAACGATAAAGGCACGTCGTCAAACATTATAACCATTACATACAACACACAAACCCGGTCACACGAAGGTTTCAACATTCATCGCAAACGATTTTAATGGCCAGAGCTATGTTGAGCTCGAGACGAAACAGTGTAGTGCTCGCACCTTGCACGCAGTCTTATTATACTTTGACAAAATCGAAAGCAAATTTCATCAAATAGGCTTAAGGTCAAAATCGAGTCAGATTAATATAAATAAAGAATAATTATTTTTTTATTAAATAAAACGAAAGAAATAACTAAAACAAATGAATGTCAAAGTTGTTTCTTAACAATTCAAAAACTGTGCCTGAAAATTTTAAATTGTGATTAAAAACCCTTTGTGTGATAGACAAATAATTAGTTTTTGCTTATTTCTAAACGAAACATCATAAATAAACATTGTTTGTCCTTAAAATTCAACCCTCGTAAAGAATTCCAATTAAAATTTAAAGTTCCTCATACAAGTGATTATAAATAACAGTAACAAAAAATATATTTCGAGAATTAAAAAAAAAATAGTTTATAAAACTTATAATTGCTATATTCACTACATAATCATCGAAGTCTTTTAAGCTCTCGCAAAATAGAAGGAAAAGGAATTGTATTTTGAGAGCTCTTGCTGTTTGTATAATGAACAAAAGTCATATCTCATCATTTTGCAGGACTGTTCAGTTAGAAAACCACAAAAGTAAGTAAAATAACTTAATTTTATATACGCGCAGCAAAAACTTTTGTAATTTTTGTAGTCGGTAGTACTTTTTTAATAGGTTACAAAGTAATGAGTGGTACTGATTTATCTTATTACTATGCTTCAAATTAGAACTACTACTTAGTTTTTAAACTAAACTTAGTAGGTACTTTTCTCTTTATCTGAAAGTAGATATAATTTGTTGTTATGTATTATTAGAATAAGTAAGTAGACAAGCACTTTTTAAGTCAACATGTGTTTGTATATGAAAACTAATTTTTGTCGCTTTATTTTATATAAGTCAACAATAACTGAGTGAGTAAAGTAGTTGTCTTCAAATCTGAACGAGCATAGGTTCGATCCCCCAGCTGGGTAAAAAAAGACAAAGTGTAAAATAATATAAATATAATATAAAATACACCTTCATGCTCGAGTCGATTTAAAAACGCCTGATTTAGAGAAATTAAATCTACTAATAAGAAAACTTATTTAGGCTTTTTTGCAGTTCCACATTTTTTAGAGCTTAAAATATCTTATCTGAAATTAATTTGCTATATACGATTTAAAATACATTAATAGGGGCATTATTTATTTTTGGAAAACGAGACAATTACTCGGATTCGGTCCGATAATGTGCATAATATATTTTTTAAATTTTTAATTTGTTTATTTGACTACTTATTTTTTAGCTTCAAGTAAGCCATATAATAACTAGTTAATTGCTGTGACAATGTAATTAGATTTGTAAGTTACGACTTAAATCCTCATATACTCTTTTGTCTACCAGTAAGCAAAGCTTTTGCTGGCTACTTGTATAATTTAGGCAGGCGGGGATCCAGTTTGTGACGGGAACTTTTAAATGAATCATACAATTTTGTAAAATTTCTTGTAGAAACTCAAAAGAAATGAGGTGTGTTTCACTTTTTCCCGCCCCTGGATCCGCGCCTGATGTTATAGTGGCACTTTATTACATTAAGAAAAATATCACCAAATTAATTGAATTTAAATATAACCACTTAATTTTTTTTCAAACAATCTAAGAAATTAAATTTGTTACTTCCCGCTATCAAAAAAAAAAAAAGTTGTTCGGGTATGTTCTGTATTTCATATGGAATTAAAATGTGCGGAATTATCATAGCATTATTGTTGCAAATTAATATTTATAAAAACAATGCTTTGATAATTCCGCACGTTTTAATTCCACATGAAAGACGGAACATACCCGATTTTATACATCATATGCTCATCACAAAATTATATTTAACTTTCAGCCGCGAAAAAATAATCCACAGTATATTTTTATCTTAATGGAGCAATTTAAAATAACAGTTTTTGGGAAAGGTCTAAAAATATACGTATTTAAAATTTTAAGGCCTGTAATTCAATACATTTTTATCCGATCGACTCAGTTGCTATATTGGCTTAAAGAATAGAAAGCTAATTGTTCAACACTGTAAAATTTAATTTATTCAGGCGAACCGTTCTCGGAATTTCCGCCACGAAACCAAAAAACTAAACAAAAAAAACTTGCTTTTCGCGAATATCGCGTTTATTTTATATGACCGAAAAAACGATACCACCTTTTTGGGAAAAAACCCCAAAAACTTTAATGAATAAAGATACCGGCAAGAACTTTTTCCGAATTTTATTCAAAATTTTATCACTAATATTGCTGTTTTTTGAAAAAATTATCGGGCATTAGGTTAGTCCATCACATCAAAAAAGCTAATTACGGTCGCCCAAAAAACATGGAGCGAAATTCTCAAGGCATTTTATATGCCAAAAAATTTAACATTCGGACTATAAATTAGCTCTTGCGATTTTTTTAAAACTATTCGTCCAAGGTAGGCAACTTTGGGGGTTTCCCCACGAGCCCCCTTAACCCATTTCCAGCCGCGAAACATAAAACTCGTCCGATTTCAATAAAATTCGAGTTCTTAGCTAATTTGAGGTTCCTGAACTCAAATCCATTGTTAAAATAAACCTACCTCTAGTGAGATCATCTGAACCCGGTGTTCGCAAGCGCGAACGCTGGCCGCAATGTTATGTCCGCACTATTGTTTTTTTGCTTTGAAAACTTTAAAACTATTTTCTTTTATATACGCATTTTAATACATTTAAATACAATTTTCTTGCAATTTTGGTGAATATGTTTATTTAGAAAAAATTTAAAATTCCATATACTTATGTTATTTAATTAAAAATTACTTTTGATAGTGCGCCTCAAAACACTTAGGATGCAAATGTACATTGCAATTCTTGCACATCCATTTTATTGGCTTTCCACAGGTTTTTAATCTGCAATGTCTAGGTTTTCCGTATTTCTGTTCAATGGGAATGTGTTCACAATAGACTCTTGCCAAGTTGCGAGGCAGAAATTCTTGAGAATTCTCCAGTCGTTCAGATGATAACAAAAGTTCTTGTGCTATAATGACACGAAAGTTTTTTTGTGGCATAGGGTTTTCGTTCTTTTTTGCTTTTGCACCAAAGCAGTACAGCTTCCATCCGTTGACAACTGATGAGCTTAAAACTGAAATAAAAAATGGCCAATACCACTTTTTGGACCGGTTATTTATTCTATAATTTTAAATGGGATTGTGATGCAAATCAACACCACCCATGCCTTGGTTGTAATTAGAAAACATGTGGCTGCTGATACCTACTGAACTGCATTGGTTGAATTTCGTCAAAATTAGTAACCATAGTCACCTCATTATTATCATTCCAACGGAAAAGCAACTGTTTGATGAAATTGGAAGTCAGAATCGCCACGGTTTAATTCAGTTACAGTTTTTAAAGGTGCCTTTCCAATTCTGTTGTTGCATACAGTTCCAATTGCACAAAATTGTTTTTCGCTAAGTAAACACATTAGTTGGTATGACGAGAGAAAATTATCGAAGTAAATTCTGTGGTGATTGGGGTTTCTCAAATTTTCCATTAGTCTCAGTACAACATCTGCTCCTAATCCGATTTGACGATCATAATTATCACTGGCACCCGCATACGGCATACAGTTAAGCAAATACCCACTTGAAGAACAAATACACTACGATTTGTATCCAAAACGAATTGGTTTATTTCTTATGTACATCTTACACTAGTGGCGACCAAAATATGGAACCATTTGCTCATCGATTGACAAATCGGTACTCCATATGCCAAACTGCATGAATTTTGAATTTGCTGTCTGTATCAATGGTCTAACTTGAGAATATTAAAAGTTAATCAAATATCAACATCAATCTCACAGAAAGTCAAATTTTATTTACCTTAGTGAGCTTATCATATAAATCCAAATTGTTATTATTATTAAAATGAAGAGCTCGTTTTATGTCTTTGAACATTTTACGCGTCATACTTTGCTTTACTATTTGGTTCCCCAGACATGGATCATTTGAGCAATAGTCTTCAATTCATGGCATAGTGTTAAATCCTGACAATGTCAGAATACCTAAGAAACGTCTCAATCTATTTTTATTCAAGGAAATGTCTATCATTTTTTGTTGCGCATAGTAATTTGATTCATGTATGACAAAATCGATCATTTCCTGGTCAACAAATCTCTCAAACAACTGCAGATAATCCTTTTATTTCAGAAAGTAGTTTCGATCGAACATCCTGTATCCCATCTGTATTTGGTTGTAAAACAAATTGAAAGTTTCCTGATCTATCAGTCCTTTTTGACCACTTAGGTTCTTTAAATGTCCGTATGGGATTGTCTGTTATTTTGACACGTTTTGCTTCAATCATCGCATCTGCTAATTTCTATATCCTGCAATGATTTTACTTTGGCAAATATTCTTACAGGCAGAAAAAAAACTCCGACTGCGTAAAACACTAAAAAGAAAAAAACAATTCGACTAGTGCGGAGCGTAGCGACTTTTACAGTCACGAAGCATGCAGTAAAAGTCGCTACGTTCGGTCGGGTTTTATGAATTTTAAAATTTATATTTTATTTATGTATTGTGAAGTAATGCAGACGGTATGGAGTTTGTGTTGAAAAGTAAATATGCCGGCCTATACATATCAACAACCAACACACTGAAGTTATATGTGTATCTCGGTGTTCATCTTAATAATCGGCTCACAGGAAAATTCCTCATAGATGCAAAGGTGACCCAAGTGAAATTAAAACCGGCTTAAATGAATTGGCTTTTTGGAAGAAATTCTACAATAACCCTGGATTTTAAACTTCTGTTATACAACTCTATTCTAAAACTAATATTGTCCTATGGTATCCAGTTATGGGACACTGCCTCGGCATCAAATGTAGAGAAAATTCAAAGGCGAAAAAACAAAATTCTCCGTATGATTACAGCAGCCCCTTGGTATGCCAGAAACCAGCGCATTCATAAAAATCTAGATGCTCCGATGGTTAAGACTGTGTTTTCAAAACATGTGACAAGATATATAAAAAAAAACTTGAGTTGGACCCAAATCCCCTAGCCCGCAACATCATTAACTTTAGAGGCCACATTCTGCTTTGAAGAAGTGCAGATCCAACTTAAGCTTTTGGGAGGAGAACTTTTAAATGAAACGTACTATTTTATAAAACTTCTTTTAGAAACTCCAAAAAAATTAGGTATAGTTTATTAGTTTTGGAGGGGGAAATATCACTTTTTCCCACCGTCTAGCTGTGGAGGAGGGACACTCTTGCTCCCACCCGAACACGAGAGACGTAAAAGAAGCACTTACAGCAGTGATGCCAACCTAAAACGCGCAAACATTCTTGAAAAAGGGGCTAAATTGAAAAACGATACGTATAAAGCAGTATCCAGTCAAAATATTCGAAAAAGCGCAAAAGAGGACTGAGTTATAAAGTGTTTCTTTTGAAAATCAAAACACGTTTCAATTTTGGGAACAGATTAAAATTACAACTAATTTTTTAAAGAAATAGAAGATTATTCTAGACTCTTCTTCTTTTTATTACCGATAAAGCAAACTAACTAAAGAAAATGAGTTAAAACGATGTTACCAAGTTAATTCACAAGTCGCTATTTCTAGAATAGAGGAAGAACCAAAGTGTATTAATAGCAAGTGGCCTTATTATTACAACAGCATTTGCTGCAGGATTATTTTTATTTGTACGTTGACAGTTCGGGTAAAAG
Source organism: Panzeria rudis (assembly GCA_956483635.1). Lineage (NCBI taxonomy): Eukaryota > Metazoa > Arthropoda > Insecta > Diptera > Tachinidae > Panzeria > Panzeria rudis. The sequence goes on along the minus strand of OY101451.1, from coordinate 72,525,244 downwards.
TTTTATTATATTTTATATGGAGTTTGACAGATGGGGTAAGTCAGCTGTCGAACAGCTGCGCTAATAGGGCTACCTGGTACTGGTTGTGCCTTGGGAAGAACTAGTTCGCTAAAATAAAAATGTACCCATATTGATCAAAAAGTAAAAAGGGTCTAAAAGTGCTAAAGGATAATTGAAAAAGTGCTAGAATTGCGCTTTTTTTTTTGGTTGTTTGGGACTAACAATTTTTTTTGCGTTTTGAGTAACTAAAATCTGGTTAAATCTAAGGCTAAGTTGGAATCCCTGAACCGCACAAACAAATATTTTTGATTGGTATTGGCTGGACTTACAATTTAGAATTTTAGTTTAGATTTCATTACTTATTGTTAGTTAAATTTTTCATGAAGATACAATTAATAAAAATTAACGCAAAAAATATTTTTATTTGTTTCTTCTTATTTTTATTTGTTTTCTTACACAGTTTGGTTTTAGATTATTAGTTTGAAGTTCACTTTTTTACGCAATCGGGGTTTTTTGGTTGCTAACCAACTTTAAATTGTTAAAGATCATAAATCGTCATTGGAAATGAAAAATGATAAGAGAAACCTGAAAATTATTTTCAAATACCTGTTCAACGCTACCCATTTAATATAGTTCCCCGCTGATATTGCATTTTGACTAGTTTCATGTCTTTAGTGCACGTTCGGTTTATATAGTGCCGCAAAGAAACATATACACAGAAAAAACTAAATTTCGTTTTCTGTTAAGGAATTCAATGAAATAGTAAATATCTTGTAAATATAGACAAAAATATCTCGACAATTTCATTGAACAAAACTAATATTCCACTAAAAGTTTATGTTTATTCACATAAATGTACATGAAAACATTGTTTTGCGTTTAAATTGGCATTAAAAGATAGAAGTTGCGAAAATAAGAAATTTTTTATCCTTTTTCGTAGAGAAAAATAGATTATAGAACGCCAAAAAGAAAAATTTTTTTTGACATCGCTTCCAATTCGGTGAATGGTAAGCGAAAAAGAGAACTTCTTGCAATGACAAGCATAAAAGAAATGATAAAATACGAATAAATTAAATTAAATAAAAAATTTGCACTACTTCCGGATCGCAAATTCTACATTTTCATGATATCTTTGGAGTGTATTTATGCTGGGAATAGGATTTAAAAAACAACGAATTAAACAAATTAAACAAATATAAAAAAGCTCTGAAAAAATGTAAAAAGTATCGTCGTATCGACAGTAAAATATCACCGATACCGATGTATCGGAAAATCGCAAGTATCGCCGATATATCAGTATCGGTTACATCCCTAATTCTAATATCATATTTTTATTAATTATTACAACAATAACTGTATAAGCTTCTAAGAATTCATATATAAAAATATAAATGCTTAGAATACGTGTTATTACAACCAAAAGCGGCTGTAGTGCTGTGGGGAAATTTTTATTGTATACCAATACTGAATCAAAATCTTCTACTAATACATTCTTAGACTTAGGTTTTTGACAGCAGAATTAGGTTTTTGAAGTTTCAGTTTGGCCTCTATATACCCTATAGTTATCACTACCTATTGTCATGCCGGAGTTTTATATCAAGTATAATATAGGACCTAAAATGCTACCTTGATGAACGCCAGCTTGAATCATCTCAGGTATGCTTAGAAAATTACCTTCTTTGATTATGAGTTTTCGTCCAGTTAAATAGCTTTCTAGCAGTTAAAGAACGTTAGAGGGCACATTTTTAGGTTAATCCTTAATGCCATACTTTATAAAAATCCTGAGAATCATCAATGAAGAGAGCAGAATAATATTCCTTTCATTTCTGGTGCGTGTTGGATTATTAATCAGATAGGAAAATTTCGGCAAAACTAAGTTGAGTCGCAATAAAAATTAATGCAAGAATTTACATGAAAAAAGTCTTGTATTCTATTTGCTGACCAAAATTAGTTAAATAGCTGATGTTTCGTTGTAAAAAGCATCAACATTCATAAGTGGTAAAAGTGAACAAGAACGCTGATGAGACGGTGTAGCGGCCTGTCGCAATCAGTAGTACTGATCCGTTCTGCCAATCTGACTTGAATATTCCAACACTCCACTCTTAAAAAAAATAATTTGAATTTACATTCATTTATGTATTGAACTAAAAAGCCGAAATAATAAAATTTTAGGAATATTTCTTTCCTTCAAATGTTTTTTAACCACATTCACAAATCTATGCGTTTGTTCGATAGTGCTAATATGTCTCCTGAAACCAAACTGATGATCTGGGATGCATCTGCTCTCATTTAGTATGGGGATCAACTTACTCGTTAGCAGTTTCTCAAATAGTTTTGACATATTGGACAATAAAATAATAGTACTATGTGATTCCACTTTAGTATGGGCTTTTTTGAGCTTAGGTGTCATGGCAATCAATGACATCTTCCATTGAGCATGATAGTATTCTAGGCGTAAAAAGCATTAAAAATTAATAGAATTATCCTTTTTGCCAAAAGCATTTTGTTACTGATTTCATCAGCACCTGGGGCTTTCTTCGAATTTAAGGCAGCGATAGTATTTTCAATCTCCCGGCAGCTCAACTATATCAGTATATATGTTTAAAGTAAATACCTTTTTCAAGTGTCTAACAAACAGAGTAACTTTTTCAGCAGCAGTTCTTGTCCAGTCTCCTTTCGAACTTCGTAATGGAGGTTTACACATCACCGGTCTTTTAAGGCCTCTGGCTGCTCGCCATATCGAATAATCCGTTTGTCTATGTCTTCAGGCGTTCTTAACGGCAAATTTTACATGCAATGGGCACTTAAATATTTTTAGTATGCGTGCGTGCTTTAAATTACAAGTAGGTGAGGTTGTTAAGAGTGAGTATATGGTAATAATAGTGGGTGAGTGGTCTGAAGATAAATCAAAAGAAACGTCAACTTGGATCATTTCACTGGGAATTCCTTTTACTACTCCAAAATCAACATCAGGAATTTTTGGTCAATCTGTTGGCATATAGCCATTCGCCATTTAGCAGCACTAAAAACTATTACAAACAATGCATTGCATATTTAAGAACAAATGATACCACAAATGCACTAACGTTTGCAAAAGAGCACGAACAAATAGGCACGAACACTTGACGATAATTTTAAAATGTAAAAAATATAGGCAAAGCAAAACAAATATTTAAGATTTAATTGCTCTCATTGACGATAGTGATTTTTGGAAGCACTAACGTAAGCGCGACCATTAAAATATGTTCTACGATTGTATACACGAACAGTACATTTTAATAATAAAGTAAGGTAAATAATTTTAAAATAATCTATTTGTACGTTTATTTTAACTTCTTGTTAACGGTTTGCAACAGTATTTTTGGCTGAGTGGTTGGTGCGTTGAATTTCAAATCTGAAGGTGCTTAGTTCGATAATAGTTGAAATTAAAATAACAAACTGTACAATGCAAAATTAATAATTAAAGATAAGCAATAATAAAATTCAATACGACGTTAGCCCATTTGTGAACACGTCCATCCATCATCCTCGGCAATACACACCGAACCATTTTTTCCATATATTTTCAGTTTTAGTGCTGAAAATGTTGTTGGTTTTCAGCACTAATATAAGCCTTTTATGGAAACCGAAACTATTGCTTCTAAGCGGCTCATCGCGAACAAAAATCATGCATTATAAAAGCGCAATTGCAAGTGATTCCGTTCTGTTGTCTCGATTGCAAAAATGCTTCCAGCAAGCACTAATTTTTGCTGTTGGTTAGGTGGCCGCTTGAAATTACAAACCCATTTTAGAAATTTAGGTTTGATTAGTCGCGATCCCCAGAACGTATGCATAACATTGTAGTAACGGGCGGACAAAAAGCGTGCGCCTAGTGAATTAAAAAAATTTACTATATTCACTCTTATCGGGAATAAAAGTTCACGTGAAATGTGTTCCCTTTCCATAAATTTGTGATCGCCAATTTTGTGTTGTTGTTTTCTTACTGTACTATTTTGCCCGTTTTGCTCACCATTTTTTATTCATGGGAAATATTTCACGTGAGCAAAATGTTCACCTCTTATTCCCGACGATTGACTCTCTGCAATAGAATACCTGGAAGGATAGTAAATTGATGAAATCAGCAGGTTTTGGTGAGCTTGTTCAGTGCAGATGTTAGTTCCTTGAAGATAGTCACCCATTAAGTAGTGTTTTAATCGCGATTTTAGTAGTATATCCGAGCCACCACAAGCTCTTCCTTGGAGTCGCCTGGTGTGGCACAGTGGTATTTCCTTGGCAAAAAAGCAATTCTTGACTATTACTTTGCAAATATCTAATAGTGCAGTTCTATAGAGAGCTTCTTCACTAAGAAAAATACATAATTGGTTTTGTAAAAAGGAACATTTTGTGCCAGAAACAATCTAATGAATTTAGTCAACAGATGAAAATTTTCATGCAACACAGTAATTAGTTTATGTGTGTAAGATATTTTCAGTGCTGACATTTTAATTCCGTTTTTATTGAAATATAGCACCTTCTTTTCAATTAGAGAAAATTATTTAGATTGCATATCGTCGCCTTTCTTCTTAAACCACGTAAGCGCCAACAACACATTTTTCAGAAAACGAAAAAAACTTTATAACTTGTTAAATATGTGTTTGATAACAAAAATTTTTTTTTTTACAAAATATGGCTTTACGGCTCTCTGAAGGGTGTAGCATCATTTTTTTCTTAAATTTATTACTAACAAGTAATTGTATCTAAATTTGTCGTTACGTGTTTTTGGCGCAAACAGCAATTCGCAAATTTTGTCGCTTACGAGGTTTTGTAAAATTAAAAAACATAAATTTCTGTGTGTAAATTAACATTTATTCTTATATTTTTCAAAGAAAATGTTTATTCTCTTAAAGATGTTATATAAAATGAATACAAAGAAACTTATTACATATTATTTATTTCACTCTTAAGTTCACGCAAAAAGTTCAAAATATACAATGTGTTAATATACAATGAGTTAACGTGGACTTTAACGACAAGTTTTGTATTTCGAACTTGGCGTTCAAGTCCACGTTAACTTTTAAACGTATAATATGAAAAAGGCCGATAACTAATTAAACTTAAAAAATCAATTTAAAAATCTTAATAATAAATAGATTAATAACGAGTTGTACAAAAAAATGGTCAACTATTTGCCAGTATTACTTTTTTCAAACTTATCAAATCTTCATATCTTCCTTTTTAATGCCAATTGAGCTTTTGTAAAGTGAAGGCAACGTTAAATTAAGACCAACATAATTTTTGATATGGGGAGACAAAAGAAATTTATTTTTAAAATTCAATTTGTAGAACATGCCATGTTCATTATATTGCGTAAAAAATAATAGCTCAAATTCGATAAATTTCACGTTTTTCCGTACATTTTACGGTTTGTATGGGAGCTGCTCTAAGGAGTACTGATAGCGCTTTGAATCCTTTGAAATAAGTGTTGGTTATATCAAAATAATTGTGGCCGGTGTTAGAAGTTAACCCTCTATGGGCACGCGTTAAATTAGAAATGAACTTAAGCCAAACTAATTAAATAACTTTGGAGAAAAACCATACAGTTCGACTAAAAATTCGTAACTCAATTATTAAAAAAAACTCTAAAGGCACTTAGCTAAAACATGAATGTGTACTATTCCAAAAACATTCAATAAATCCCAGCATTGAGAATATCGATGATATTCCACGCTGGTAAGACTGAGATGAAAAAAGCTTAAAATAGTTGAACATGCTAAGAGAAGACAGTTAGTGAAGCTCCGAACATTTAGAAAAAGTTCAATAAGGTGCGACTCATCACAAGGTGGCGACAGTCTACTAATTGAGCTTACTAATATTAGTAGGATTTTCGCTACAGTGTTGTTGCCACTGTCAGTGGTAGTGTGGGTAAAGGACTCTGATGAGTAGACTTGGTGGTCACGAAACAGCTGTCAGTTCAACCTTCCGAACAGCCAAACTTTTCTTTGAATATTCAAAATTTGCATGCATCTTTTTTTTATTCTAGAAAGTGTATATATCAAATTTAAAGAGGTAGGCGATGGGAGAGGCTGATAATAATGAAACTTGGCATGCATCTTTTGGTTATTCTATAAAGTGTATCTACCATATTTGAAGACTTTTGCTGGGATAAGCAAAATTGTATGCTATGGGCGATGGGCGTGGTCGATATTGATGAAATATGACATAAGAGTAATTCTGAGTGAATTCAAAAAAAAAAAAAAAAATGAGGACAATCTTGTAGGTACTAGAAACACATACCACAATCTTTTATATTTATTATTGAATAGCTTCAGATTAATTTCACTAATTCCCGAAGTAAAGGAATTCCCGAAGTAAAATACGTAAGACACGAAGGAAAAATATCACAATCTCATACATTTTCATAATTGCTGTAGCTTTTTAAGTTGAAAAGATATTGATGTTTTATAGGGCAGTAATGAAAAATTAGTATTGCTATGCAAAACTGAACTGGAAATTAAAAATTACATAGTTTTTTCTCATTTGATCGATTTTCAATTGAACTCTGTTGAACATGAAGCATTGATTTTTTTTTGGTAGTGAAGAAGGAACTCATATGATACCATGACATAAGTTTCATTGCGTTAAAATAATATCTTCTGCAAAAAAAGGTGCGAAAATTGATAAATTTGAAAAAAACGCTCAACTTTGAGCTTCAAAAAAGCCATGTGGGGATACAGCTAAAAATCTAAAATGTTCAGAAAAATGGACTAGTACTGCGTTATTATGTCCACTTAGTTCCGTTTTGATATTTTCACTCCATTACGAAATATGATTTTTTTTATTTATTTATTTACTTGATATTAAAATTATATAAACCTTTAAGAAATTTATTATGTCAAATATTATTATCTTAATTTTATTTTAAATGAAGTTTATTTGCTGATAGTTAAGCATTGTCTATAAACTTCATTTAGAGTAAAGTTATGTGAGATTCTGTAACTTTTAAAAATAACAACAGTTGTTATATTATTAAGCTGTTTGCACTAACGATTCTACGGTTCTGTGGCTTCTTGTTAACAACATTGTTTAAATCCAACAAGATGTGGCATCTCTGTTCTAATAAACGAATAGCACAAAGAGGAATATAACAAAAACAAATGAATTTGTGATTGCCAAATAGTGAACAGAGATTTTTTTCATTAATTTCTTTATTTTTAGCGAAATAATTGTAAAATTAAATGTTTAAATAATAGAAATATTGTTCAATAACTTTAATTCTTGTCATAAAGTACGTGCTACGGCTGCACAGCTGACTCTTGTCTATTCGGTAACAACAGAAAAAATATTGTCGGTAGTTAACCAACAGCAAATATTGTTAAAAATTTTACACAATGGCAAATTGTTAATTTGCTTGTTAAATATTTTAGCGATGACAACTGTTGTAAAAATTAAATAGGTCAGTAGAATAAGAGATACGGATTTATTACCATTCTTTTTGTGATATGTCCCACTGTGTGCGCACTTTTTATACAACTAAATATATTTGGTCTTGAATGTTCAGGCACGTTAATTTAGAAAGTTTTCACCAACAGCGTAAATTGAATAATTTTTTAATTTTTTGATTGTTGGCTGCTTTTTCGACCTTTTCTTGATGTGAAGTGATTTTTATAGAAAAAGCGACATGAAGCTCATCTTTTAAAAATACTTTATAAGCTTGTTATAATGATTTTTGCTTTTTTTTATTAATGTAGAATCTATAAAAGAATTACACTCTAGAGTATATCCATGGCTTAGTATGGAAAAGGTGTTAGTCGGCTTTTTCGAAATGTTTTTAATCAACTTCTAAGTGCACCCACCTTAAATGTATGTAAGCTATGATTGAAAATATCGGATTTATGGCCATTTGGTGTTTTAGTTTTTATTTGTGTTTTCTTTCTGCCGTAAATTAAAATTCGATATGCGCCTTTTCTACATAATGCCCGATGAGTTTCTTGAATTGAAACATAACACCGACAACGACAAATAATTCGAACAGGTGGCACCCAGGCTTAAACGGTGGATTACAATCAAAATTAAACCGAAAACAAGCATGAACTGTTAAATCGGCTATCATAGAAACTAATCTTGCGAAAAGAAAACAACGCGCTATTCTTTAAATTCGTCCGGTCTATATTCTTTAAACAAAATAATAAACCCAGCTAACGATAAGAATTTTATTTTGAAATGTTACATACTTATGTATATATGTACACAAAAACATATTTTGTATTTTTTTTCAACAATTACACGCACTTTTCTTTGACAAATTTTATAAAATAAGAATAAACAATGAAAATGACTAAACATGAATTAGAAATACAACATACATATATATTATTATTTTGTGTAAGTGATTGCTAATTATTGTGTTCTTTTTACGCAAAACACTCAAATTGAAATGACCACACAGTATCACACAAAAGCTTTAAAACTTTAAGTCACTCTAAAATGAAATGTTATTGGAAAAGACGTTTAAAGTTAATTTTGTTTCTCTTGCGAGACACTGTTTTTAGTTTATAAAAATTTTAAGAAAAAAAATCTACACCCAGACAGTAAATAAAAAATGAAAACATATAATAAAATAAAATTCTAAGTTCAAAACAATAATAATTCGAGACTCGTAAGTAGTTCATCAATATCAAGAGAAGTGATAAGTTTACAATTTTGTTTAAGTGTGTAGGCAAAATTCAATTTGGAAACAAAGGCTTGATATAAGACCTAGATTTAAACTAAAAAACGATGAAATAAAATCTGTGAATTTTTGACAAAATATCGTAAGTCGAGATAAGAACATTTCTAAAATTTTTAATCGTTAATAAACTTTTGAAGAAACACCTTATTTCGGGTATGTTAAAAAATCCATAGGAAAAAGAATTTCCAAATGTAACATTAGAGCAAAATGTATTTCGTATCCATCTATCTATCTATCTATCTATCTATCTATCTATCTATCTATCTATCTATCTATCTATCTATCTATCTATCTATCTATCTATCTATCTATCTATCTATCTATCTATCTATCTATCTATCTATCTATCTATCTATCTATCTATCTATATATTTATCTATTTATTTATCTATCTATCTATCTATCTATCTATCTATCTATCTATCTATCTATCTATCTATCTATCTATCTATCTATCTATCTATCTATCTATCTATCTATCTATCTCTCTATCTATCTATCTACCTAACTACCTATCTATCTATCTATCTATCTATCTATTTATATAGCTATCTATCTATCTATCTTATATATGTATTAGGGGTGCGACAAGCGATCGCTGCCACCATTAGGCTTAATATACTATGGCCACACTCGTGAAGTTTTGTGTTTGTAACATATACCTACAATTGTTCGTTTTATGTTCCTAACAACTGATAGCATGTGCGTAACAGGAACAAAAAAAAGAAGAACAACAAGTTGATTTATTCTACAGCTTTGTTATGCTATAAAATGTGTACCTTTTTTTGTTGTGATACTTCGAGTAGGTGTTCATGCATTACCATTTCATAAGTACTTCACCTGTTCGAGTATTCGCTGCACAGCTCTATTTCGAACTATTCGTTTGTTTTTGATATTTTGCATTCGCTAAAATGGATGCGAATATTTAAAGCGAATAGTAAAATTAAAAATAAATCAAAATTTATTAAAGTTGGCAAATTGTTTTCGTGGAATAGAAGAGCAAATTACGTTTGCTTGTAAAAATTAATGTTTTTTATGTTAGTTATTAGCCTTTTTTTTAATTAATAAAAGAGTGATATGTAAACAAAAGAACTTAAGTACAGTTTTACAAACTATGCGTGAGTGTAAAAATACTATGTGCCAAGGCCCATTAATAAGGTCGTGTTGAAGGCATATACGATTATTTCGATGATATGGCAAACGTTTTTGAATTATGTGTTTCAAATTCGCGTTGGATTGTGCTACACAAAATTTTTTATCTTGGCGCAATAATCAACTATAATTTTTTATATATGAAGCTTGACAGCGAGAGTCGTCAGTCTTTCAATTCGCCAATGCGCTTACCATATTATTCTGACTTGTCTTGGCGTTAAACAAAAAATAGAAAATTAGACATTAAGCGATTTCATTAGAACATTACTCTTGTATCTGAGAACCGATATAGATGCACGGGGCTTATTCCATTTGTCGACTTATTGTTCGATGTTTTTACACCATATTTTAAGTTATTTTATATCGTTGTTGCGTTTCATTCAATTCTTATGTAGTCGTATACTCAAAATTGTATTTGTGTAGTATATGATTTAAATGTAATTATTCGCATTCGAATAAAGTGAAATTTATTATTCGCATTCGCTAAACTTATATTCGCCACGCGATAATATGTATATGAGCATTTCCAGGGCAAAGTCCACTTTTCGTAACGTAACGCCAACAACAGCTGTATTTCAAAGAAACCCCAATTTTTTTTACTTCTTTGTACAATTTGTGTAGGTCGTAAGTAGCTCTACATTTAGTAAAATTTTAGGAAAAAGCCAACCTCATGGTTCTAAAATACAAGCTTAATTCTAATATGGCGTTACGTTTCTTTTCGCTGGAAATGCCTATATATAAAAATGATCAGTGTTTTTATATTTGTTTCTTTGTTTGTTCCTTATCGAAAAGGTAAGATCGCTCGTGTTTAAATTTTGGAACTGTCTTACCTACGATCGGGAAATTAAAATGGGCTAATTTATTTTTATTTTTAACTTTTCGCAGAAAGGGTAACCCAATACAAATCAGTTTTTAATTTTGCTATATCTGCACAACTACATTAATGAGACTGTTCAAATTTTACATGGGTCACTATTAGAATAAAATGCAAAATCGAAAAAAATCTTGGTGGTATAGATGGGGAGAGACGGGCTGCCCCATATAATGTAATTATTAATTTTCCCATATATCTGCAGAATTGCAATAGTGAGGCTCTCCAAATTTGGTGTGGATAATTCTCCGAACAAAGTGAAAGTACCAACAAAAACTTAGCGGTATAGGTTGAGGAGACGGGTAACCTCCACACAAAGTAATTATTATTTTTCCTATATCTGCACAACTACAATAGTGAGGCTCTCTAAATTTTATTTGGAAGAAAGTGGAAGTTCCAACAAAATGTTAAAGGTATAGGAGGAAAATGGCATTCCTGAAGAGCCACCAAAGCGAGACTTTCTAAAGTTGTTAAAGCTTAAACTGAGAACAAATTGAGTTTTTCCACAAAAGCCTGGTGATATAGGAGGATGTGGAGACTTACAGCCCCTATATAAAATAATTTGTAATTATCCTATATCCGAAGAACCCCCATAGCAATACTCTCTAAATTTTATTTAGGTTACACTGAGAACAAATTGCACTTTTAAACGAAATCCTGCAGGCATTGGAGAGTGGAAATGGTGGTACATACAATATAATTAGATATTAATTTTCTTATACATTCACAACAAATGTGGTTAGTTTTGTAATAAAATTGTGTTTACTATTTATTCTAAGACAAACCACGCTTTATAAAATCTCTCAAATAATTAGAATAAATGGTATAAAATTAACAAATTTCGTTGAACACAAAAAAGTAACTTTAAATAAATACAAATTTTTTTTGTTCCCCTGAAAAAGCGAAAGCTACGGGACAATTTCCCACCAAGTCCACAGCATTGCCAATAACATTTCATTTGACACTTTTTAGCTTTTTCAATTTTCAAAATATTGAATAAATCGATTCGGATTTTTGATATTTTTACTTGAAAAAAATTTCAGTTCACAAGTCTGTCAGATGGAAAAATTGTCAGATCTGTTGTTAGATATTGCCAAGTTCATACGGTTGTAAGCACAGTTTACTGATAATATAGTGAGATCTGACAACCGACCGTACAGATCTAATTTCTAGTTCTTTTCTCTGGCTGAAAATTATAATTTTTCTTTTCCCTGACTTTTTCATTTCCCGGGAAAGCGGGACTGATTTTGCAATTTCCCGGGAATTCCCGGGAACTCTCGTCTAATGCAAAACGATACAATATAGCATTTAATTTAATTTATTTGAACAAAAAACAAATAGCAATTCATGAGATTTAATAGATCTATCTGTATATATTTATTGATGCATTAAAAGTTACAAAGTAACTCCAGGCTGGCTATTTAATTTTATTAAAAAAAAGTTAATTTTTTATTGTATAACTTCTGACTAGTAGCCAACTGAAGTAACATTTTTACCAATTTTAGACTTTTTTATAAATGCTCTAGCTTTGTAAGCAGAAAAGATATTAAGATGATTAGTGCATTATTTTATAGGCCAATAATACTGCTAAGCAAAACTGAAATAATTAATTGGCCCAAAAACTGAAATAGTTTTATTGAGAAAGGATTTTTGAAAGTATGTAATAATTGAAATAGATGAAGACAAACTCCTGAGTGTAGTGTTTTTCTTCCGACGGGGTTTGTTTGAATTTGGAACGATTTTCCGTCATCCCATGTCAAACTTGGTTGATAAAGAGACCGGTTTCGGCTATGTGCCATCTTCAGTGTTCTATTGAATACTAGAGTTGTGTCGTTATGCTTATCTCTGAGACGCACTTGACTGCAAGAAGTTTTTTTAAAATCAACGGATATACTCTCTACGACACAAAGGACCCCCAAGTTAGAGCTTGTGGTGGCTCGGGTATACTAATAAAATCGCGATTAAAACGCTACTTAATGAGTGATCATTGTGAAGACTATCTTCAAGCAACTAACATCTGCATTGAAGCTTTTCATAAAAACCTGGTGATTTCATCAATTTACTCTCCTCCCAGGTACTCTATTGCAGAAAATCAATATAGTAGATTTTTCAATTCACTAGGCCCACGCTTTTTGGCCACCGGTGATTACAACGCTAAGCACACGTTCTGGGGATCACGCCTCTTCACGCCAAAGGGTCGCGTTTTGTTTGACACAATTTAAAAAATGCGGTTAAATGTTATATCAAGTGGGCAGCCAACTTACTGGCCAACAGATCGCCAAAAAACACCTGATGTTATTGATTTTGGAGTGGTAAAGGGTGTGCCCAGCGAAATGATCCAAGTTGAAGCATCTTTAGATTTGTCTTCAGATCACTCACCAACTATTGTCACTATATATTCACATACAACATATTCACCCACTTGTGATTTAACGATGACAACCACACGTATAAATTGGTTGAAATACAAAAAATATTTGAGTGCTCATTGCCCAGAAAATATTCCATTAAAAACGCTTGCTGACATAGATGACTCTATTAGAATGTTTGAGGCAAACCTTAAGCAAGCTGCTCTAAATGCTACTACTGCAAATCTTCAGGTGAGATATAATAAAATTTTTTCAGCAGATGTAGAACGGCTTTTATCCGAAAAAAGAAGAGTTCGTAGAGAATGGCAACGCTACAGATCCCCTCAGCTAAAATCTAGGCTGAAGGAATGTACTAAACAGCTGAAAACTCTACTAGAATATCAAAAAACAGCTTCTCTTAAAAACTTTCTAAAGGGGCTCGACGCAACACCTCAAACAGACTATTCGCTATGGAGAGCAGCCCGAGTCCTCAAAATACCAGTGATATATAAGCCTCCATTGCGAGCTTCGAATGGAGACTGGGCAAGAACTGCCGCTGAAAAAGGTACTCTGTTTGTAAACCACTTGCAGAAAGTATTTACTCCAAATACGTCTGATACTATAGTTGAGCTGCCACCAGTCCTCGCTATAACAGATATTACTTTGAGGTTCAACATTCGTGAGATTGAACACTATATTGCGGGCTTAAATGCAAAAAACGCTCCAGGTGCTGATAAAATAAGCAATAAAATGCTCTTAGAGCTACCCTATACTGCAAAACGGATAATTCTATTTATTTTTAACAGTATTTTGCGCCTCAAATGCTATCCCGCAGAATGGAAGGTTTTGCTGATTACCATGATACCAAAACCAGGCAAAGATCATACGAAGGTGGAGTCCTATAGGCCTATAAGCCTATTGTCTAACATGTCAAAACTATTTGAAAAGCTACTTACGAGTAAGCTAACACCCATACTGAATCTTACTGGATGAATTTCAGACCACCAATTCGGTTTTAGGAGGCAACATAGCACGATTGAACAAACACATAGACTCGTGAACGTGGTTAGAAAAACCTTCGAAGAAAAGAAATATTGTTCTGCCCTCTTCATCGATGTTTCTCAGGCATTTGATAAAGTATGGCACGAAGGTTTAATACATAAACTAAAGCGACGGAGATATTCTCTCGTTCCTCGTTCATTCAGTGTTCAAACAAAAAAAACCGGAACGATGAACGAAAGGAACGACCTAGTTCCTTTAATCTTTCGGATCGGTAGGAACGATTCCACAAAAGGAACGATTTGGCCCAACTCTATTGAATACTGAATCGTTTTTTGTTGTCCGTTGTTTCTTTTGTAATTCGTTTGTCTACCTAACTTTCTCTTTCCTATTTTTTTGTGTGTTTAATTATTTGGTTCGTCTCATATACAAAAGGTATGTGTTTTGAAATAATTTTTTCATACAAACAAAGAAGAGTGTTTAGTAGTCTTAACTTGAGTAAAACTTTAAAACCTTTGGGCGTAGCTTTAAAAGAGCTAACTAAAGACTCTGCTACTCTAATTCAACTTGAGGGAATTATTAACTTTTTGATTAGTAATACTACTATTGGCAAAGATTTAATTTAAAATCTAAGGATTAGATTTAATGAGAGACATTTTCAAGTTTTAAATATACTCCACTCAGAAATATTTCCTTCTATCAAGCAGTGTTTTATGTTACAGTACAAAACCTGAAAGTAAGGAATTTGGAAATAAACTTTTTTGCAGAATGTTCGGTGCTGAGCTTTGCCAGGATGAGTCAGATGATGACCTGACAACAGAAGAAACTATCGATATTAATACAGGCAATCTTTTAACAGAATTAACCGAAACAATTAAGTCTTAAGAATTTGAAAAAATTAAAACAGAACTCTAATGGCATAATGAAAGATTTTATATGTTTAGAGAAACCCAGGAATAGGATTGAGAAATTAGATATTTTGTATTATAGATTGCTTTTAATTTCTTCAAGATCTACGATAAGTGAAAGGAAAGGAAAACAAAAGAAAAGTCCTAAACACTTAAATCAAATTATTTTTCCAAAAGATTATTTTAGAAGATCTCCTTAAACTATTGAAATAACTAATCAAATGATCTCACAAACTTTTTTATTTTTTTCACCCCCGACCAAAAAATAGGGGCGTTATAAGTTTGTAGTGTGTTTCTGTGTAACTGTGGATCTCTGTGTCGGTACAAATAATCGTACAGCCAAACGGCTGGAACGATTTTGATTTAGTTTTTTATGTTTGAAAGGTGACTTGATCACTTTTTTTCTAGATGTATCCTGGCGAATATGGAAGTATTTGCCACCGTAGCTCCCAAACGTCTATATTGATTTTAATTTAGAACATTTTGTTTTAAAGGTGTCCAATTTTTTTTAACCTACGTTTGAAGAAAACTGGTCAAGCCGTTTTAAAGATATCATCTATTTTGTTCGGGGGTTTTTAAAATTTCTAATTTAGTGTTACTTAATTAATGGTTATCTACGAATTCTTTTTGCTTGACTTAGTTCAAAAATTGTTATGTTTGTTATGTTATTGTTTTTTTTCTAATAAACTCAAAATAATAAATAATTAATGAATTTTTATTTGTTGAAATTGCTTCATTTATGAAAAAACTTTGTTAATCGGTTAACCGATTAATAGCGAAGCTATCCGATTATTAACCGATTAAACCAAAACCTCGATTAGTTAATCGAGCGATTAACCGGGTATAGCAGAAGCCCGATTACATGAATACCCTAGTAACTACTCCATGGATTACCTACATGAGGTTAGTTTTTAAACTATTCTATTCCACTACTGCATGGAGCATTCAAGTGTTCGTGTTTTAACGATTACATATACTATTTACATATACCATTTGTAAATAGTATTTACAATCATTAAAACTCGAACACTTTTCGCTTAACTACAAACGGTTGGTTGCAAATGGTCAATGACTGCATTACATAGGACCATGCTGTAACTAGTCCATTTCAACTAAAATAGACCACGTAGTCCAAAAATTTTAGCAGGGTTTATTAAAGAATCTAACATAAATGAACGATAATTACAGCAACCACATTAAAAACGCTGCTGATGTTTACAGGATCAACGTATTGATTCACTCAGAAATCTTCAGCAAACAAACTTGTTACAATTTACGTTTGATAAATTGTATGAACTCTGATATCACACTCCTTTTGGTATTATCGCTGTTGTTGTTATTTATGTGTATGCCGTCGGTTGTTTTTTTTTACGACACAGAAAACTGGGTTCTGTTGTTGTTTCTAGTGTTGGCGTCCTAAATAAAAGTCACACAAAAAATTCACTGGGTCAGTAAAAACATTTACTGAAAAAAATTGTTTTTCTATAACACATCATTGCAGTGCATCGCGTTCCGGAAAAATGTTAGCCCTTACCGGCTATATATGTTGTGCAAATCTTACATATGTATGTAATTCGAATTTGTTATCAGTTATAGTTTTCGCGAAATACAGTTATGTCAGAAATGAAGGGACTTGCACGACATATATTATTAGCATAACTTGAGAAAGGTTTCCCCTATTCAATTAAATAAAAAATGCTAAATTTGACAACAAAATTATCTGTAAGATATACAAACATTCTTTTTAAATCAGCTAAATACTTACGATATCTAAGTGTTGGAGCAAAAAATTAAAATTTTTTTAAAAAATGTTAACATCTTTGTTTTTATGACTTCATAAGAATAAAAATACAACAACGAGCCAGTTTTTGATATGGTAGCATGTATCTAAATATATTTCAAAGGAATTAAGGATTTTTTCATTGAAATTGGTGTACAAATTTTGATTTTATTCACAATCTAGTGAGAGAACTAAATTAATAAAAATTTAGTTTCCATATAACAGTAGCTAAAACAAACTTAAAGTCAAAGCTTGCTGTTGCGTGCAAATTTCAATTGTTATGAATTCAGTTCTCTCACTAAATTTGGAATAAAATTGTTGTAATTTGAGTATATGAAGAATTATTCAGCTAATCGTTGTTGTATTTTTATTTTTTATGAAGTCTTAAAAACAAAAATTTTAAAAAATTTTTTAAATATTATTTTTTCTCTCAAACTTTTACAATATCCCTGAAACTACTGCGCAGATGTAGCAACAATTTGCATATCTAAAAGATAATTTTGCTGTCGAATTTTGGATTTTTTATTTTATTAACTAGGGCATACCCTTCACAAGTTATGCTCATATATGTAGTGCAAGTGCCATTATTTTGCATAATGGTAAATCGCGAAAACTAGAGCTGATAAAAAAATCGGAGCATAGACCGCGATTAGTGTCTACAATATCTAAAGAATCAACATTCAGTTCTAGGGAGCGAAAAAGTTTATCGAAA
Organism: Panzeria rudis; assembly: GCA_956483635.1. Taxonomy (NCBI): domain Eukaryota; kingdom Metazoa; phylum Arthropoda; class Insecta; order Diptera; family Tachinidae; genus Panzeria; species Panzeria rudis. The sequence continues at coordinate 72,507,767 of OY101451.1, read as the reverse complement.
TTGGTAAACTTGTGTAATTCCTTATTTACAACTATGAAGTCTCGGACTAAGCCAATTCGCCCATGTAGAATTTTTTACTGCTTGCCATTTTTTTTTTGTTTCTCATCAGATTTCAAAATATATTAAAACCCTTGATAGGATCTAAAAGACACATGTTCGGTTATACACTTATCTTTTATAGTTAATGAGTTATAATCATTTGAAAATTTAAATTTCTCAATTTTTCAAAACTTTATAATTTTTTTCTTTGTTAGTTAAGGAATAAAATTAAAAAGAGCTTAGAATAAGTTTTATGACATTCTGTCGTCTGAGTCGAAAAACATTAAATTTTTGAATTGAAATTTGAAAAAATTTAGAATTTTCGACAAAAAAAGCACCATCACTCTTTTATGTACATATACAACAAAAAATTCTGTTTTAACATATAGCAAATGTATACTTACCCAGCAAAAATAAATTTGGTACAAGGAAGCAGGTAGATTAATAAGAAGTGCTTCGGAGAAGCGGAAAAGCACACAGTGCATCCCCTCTATCTTACGAAGATGCAATAACGTAAGCGAGCGAAGAAACTTACCATACACACGATGAATTTGGTCGGCTATTTATGTTTTTTCATGTGTTTTAAACACGAAGTTTTTTATTCAACTCAAACTTTTCTATAGTGCATCATCTCTAGCTTACGTGGGTACAAATATGGATGCAAGTGTGATTTTTGCTTCGTAATTTAATTTTTCTATTCTTCCATTGAATTGTGTATGAAAATAAATATGCATCGATAGCTTAGTGGTTAGTGTTCTAGTCTATCATGCGGAGATCGTGGGATCGATTCCTGATTCAATACGCAAACAAAAAGTATTTAATAAAAGTATATTATTTCCAATTGTGTTTGTACCACTTAATACATAAATAAATATAAAAACAACATAAGATAATTTTAAATAAAAAATGTATCCAAGTATAGGTGAAATTGTGATATAAATAGCTAAATATTTTTAATTATATACATATAAAAACGACATGAGGTTAATGCATCTAGGATGCGCAGAAAGAAGCTCATGCCTCCAGACCTACCAAGTGGGACATCCCATACAAAAATCATGTAATACCGAAGCAGGTTGGTAAGGGAGAGTACCGAAATCTCTCCCTTACAAACCTGCTTCCGGTAGACGGATATTTTTTTGCTGGGTATCTGCACAGAAGTGAATCGACGGTAAACAAAATAATTGAATTTTCTAATATAGTTGGGCCTGGGCACTTCCTAATACCACCAATTTTAACTTGAAATTTTGATTTTAGTCCACATGTTCTAAAATCCCAAAGCTGGGACTCAAAAATAATTGCCACTTCTTAAAATCCTTATGTGTAACTACGTATTTATTTGCCAAAAATGGACCTTGGAATTTTTGGAACTTTCTGAAGAATTCTGAGATTCCATGAATACCTACAATCCTTTTATTCTTTTGCATGGTATTTAGTACATAAATTCCTATATACATATCTTCAAAGTTTTATTCTAAAATATCAATAATCATCGATTTTATAGCATTAAAAAAATAATACATTTGGAAAAATTCACGCATGACCAGTGTTGCCAAAATCTGATGAGGAAAAATTGCTGGAATTTTACTAAAAAAATGCTAAAATATGCTAAAAATATGTTGAAAAAAATGCTAAAAAACCTTTCATCAAAATTGGACAGAAAAATCCTTTAAATTTGTCAGAACAGTGTAATTAGCATGGTATAAGATTACACCGTGAATACATAGTTAGTATTTTATTATATTTTACAATCGCATTTAAAATAAAAGAAAATTTATTTCGTTTTTAACGTAAAAAAGTAGACAAACTACTGCAAAAAGGTTTTAAAATTCAATTTAAAAAAACTGGTTGCTTAGGGCTAGGCCCTAATTGGTTCAAAAAAGCAGAAACGGGTGTGTTAAAAACGTCAGTATGGCCTGGCCCTTAGTTAATAAAAAATAACGCATTTTTCTTTAAAATATTTCTTAAGGTTCTGTGAATGTTTGTACAATGACCAGGGTTTTCATGTTTACAATTTTCATCTAAAATACAAGAAATAACGAAATTCTAGACATATCAAAATATCCAGTCATCTTCAACTTCATTTTCATTATTATTTTTATAAGTGGTACAATTTCTACCAAAGTTGATACAAGACACTGTTGCATTTTTTGGAAATATATACAATGTTGTTCTTTCGTTTTTTTTGTATCGAAAATGAAACATTATATATGGAGTTGTGAAGAAAAATGTTCTCTATGTTACCAGACCAAATTTTACAAATATGCTAAAAACAACGTTTAGGTAAATTTAAGGTTGAAGTTGATAACACTACTAACTCCCATTAACATAAAGTTCAGTTATGTTGATTTTAGCTTTAAGTTTATTAACTTTCAGTTTGCCTAAACTCAAATTTTAACTGAAAGTTAAACATTTTCGTTAACAATAAAAAAATATTGACTTTTGTGATTGCCTGCAATAAACTATTTATGGATCAACAGTATCTGAGTACGATTGCAGCATTCGCCTAGGCAGCTTTGAATTTATTATTATTCTTGAAAATTTATGTTAAATATTTACAAAACAACAAAAATATTAATTTATTTTCAAATGTCAATAATTTCTTCAGTTAAGCACTTAAACTCAAGTTAAATTTAATTGAAATTTAATATGTAAATCAGCTTTGTGTTAATGAAATTTTATTAATCAAGATTTAAAGTGTAAGTTATTGTTAACTGCAACTTAATATTTTTATTGATAACGGCGCTAAAACATGTATTGAGCATTCTACAATCGATTTAAACTAGATTAATAAATAGGAATTATAAAAAATACCGAAAACTGTGAATCAGATTTTAGGAAAATTTTGAAAAATGTATAAACTTTGAACCTGAATATTCCAAAGCTTGAGATTTCCATACTAGAACTTCAAAATGCTATAACTAAATAATATTTTGGAATTTTCTGGTTATTTACATACATTTTTGTTAGCAATAATGTGTACTTTTAGGAAATACCAAAAATGGATTTAGGTTTTGGAAAGATAAGGTCCCTTTTCATGTGGAACATCACATTTAGATATTTGTACATCCGGTAATAAGGTACAAATTAAGATAAAACATAAAAATTCAAACGCAAAAATATGCTAAAAATGCTTAATAATTTTTGTAAAAATGCTGAAAAATATGCTATATGCTAAAAGCATTTTTTTCATGCTAGATAAGTTCAAAAAATGCTAGATCTAGCATTAAATATGCTAAATTGGCAATGCTGCGTATGACATACATTTAATACTAAATATTAAGTATACGCTCGGGTGGCCATTATCAATGACAGGGCAAGTAAATCTATTTCAGTACGAGTTTTTACTTATAAGTCCATTAATTTTATAAGTTTAAAAGAGAAATGTATACATATCACCAGGGAAAGCGCAAATATGCAATTGCATGTTTTTTCTTGTGTGATGTATGTCGGCACAAATATAATTATACGTTTCAGAAATTTTCAAGAATTTTGCCATCTATTTGTTAGTACCCTTTAAAGCATTTCTTTTATTTTTGCGTATTTTACACTTAGTCGAAGATTTTGTCTATTTTTTGTGGCATATTTGGCTGTTTTCCTGCATATTTTTTTTTTTATTTTAAAATGCATATTTACAAAAAAAGCTAAAAAAGTATATGTTTTGATATCGAAAATGCTAAGAAATTTCAACATTTAAAAAATTTTTCTTTTTCGATAATAAATTTACTCTAATGTTTTAAGTTTTAAGAGCATATTTTTTACATTTTGGGAGCATATTTTTAAGTTTTTAGTGCATATCTAATGCGCATAGAACAGATTTTCAGGGCATATCACATATCAAAATTTACAAAACTATGGTGGTATCTTGTGCATACTAAATTTTTTCTTAATGCTATAAAATTCTTGATTGCACAGCGGAACAGACTTTTTGGTGCCTTAAATTTGACCTCCATTTTGTACGTGTTGTTGAACCCTCATTACTCTGTTCTACTAGTTTTTCCCATACAGCGCGCGTTTGAAGTATCGCGGTTCTTATATTTACATTATATGTATACCCTATTTTTTGTGTGTTACATCTTAAAATGAGACATTTTTTGGCAAGAAATTAGTCTACGCAAACATATGTTTCTTTTGAGTATAATAATTCCGGTGCTTGCTTCGGGATATATTTCTGATCTTTCAAGGATGTTGAAATTTAGCCGTTTTAGTTTAAACCTTAAGAAAATTGTGTATTATAAAAATTCCCACAAAAAATTTACACACCATGCACAAGTCCAGTGGGAAAATATAATGAACGGTAAACGAGAAAGTAATGCACAGCATGTTAAACTTTTCATTCCAGAATTAATTATTGTTAACACAGAACATGGTCTAGAAAAGTAATGCATTATTTTAAAGCATCCGGCGAATGAATTCCATAATTTATTCTATTTAATTCATAATGTAATCCTTTCTCCCATATATTTTCCAAAGTTAAATGTTTGAAGAAATAAATTACATAAACATACTTATATGGACATACATCATGTATGTAAGTATATATAAATATGTACTTTATTAATTTCGTTTAAAATAATTATTAATACATCCATATTCATTCAGATATTCGTTGTATTTACTTGATCTTCCACTGTACGCGTTCAAACATAAACTGTGTTTTAAAATAAAAATTGCAAAGTTTATAGGCGTCATGAAAAGCAAAGAGAAATAACGATTTTTTAAGAACCAATACGAGGAAAACACGAACAATTGTTACATGCAGAAACAACACATTCCTTCTTCATTAGATGTGGTAATATACGTGGTGTCTGATCAAATTACCTTCTCGCTTCCAAAGGAATGCATTGTTTTGCTTTTTAAAATAATGCATTATATATTTCATTATTTATGTAATCAATGACTAATTTTTCCGCGAAAGGTGTTATACGGAACAAAGTTTTTAATTAAAACAATAAATTAGTTCAAAATGTAGCGAATTATTTAGAGATTAGCTCGAAATTTGAGTTTATTTTCACACATCCGAAAGACACCTATGCGCAAATATCTTTTATTTTTTATTATATTATTGTGTGTAAAAATATCTTTCATTTGAGTGTAATAACGCAGGTGCTTTTAGCATTATATTTTGGTGGTATTTTAAGGACATTTAGTGCTTAATATTGACTTGTTTTGTTCTTATTTCAGGACATTTTTAAATATGTTCCAAATTTTTTCATAAAAATTTGTTTATTGTAGTATTCTTATTTCAGGATATATGTGCTTGGTGAATATAGTTTAAAATTTTAATCAAATGTAAGATTTATAAGGATAAAACTGAAAATAGTTAGCATTCAATATCCTTGCAGTTTCACTAAAATATCCTGGAACGTACGTCAACAATATTATATTTAAAAGAAAGAGAATTTTGTATAGATTTATAATCTGGAAAGTCTTATTGAATTTTAAAGTCCAATTTGCCAAAAATTTGGCGAAGAAGCAAAAAAGGGATAGAATTATAAAAAAAAATAAAAAGCGCGATATTTCAAAAACTAGAGCTGATCAAAAAAAAATTCAAGCTAGTTTAGAAATTGGTATGGCACATACTTTATATTATATTATACATTATATGGGAATTTATCTATTAAGCAACTTGCAAGAAAAAAAGATTCAAATTTTCTTCTGGGAATCTCAGATTTTTTAAGAAAGTTAAAAAAAATGCAATTTTGAACAGTTTTGCCCATAGCGTCCATACTTACTCCAAGGCCCATTTAAGACTTTGGCCCTTATTATGAGTTGCATTCGATGTTCGATCTTCGCTGGCTATCGAACATCGATTATCGAATGTCAAATTCGTATTATGAGCTGGTAGAACTGTCGAGAATTTCGTTGTACGACGAATTTTCAATCGAACAAAATTTTGCTTTCGATGCGGTATGGCAGTTTGTAAAAGTTATTGAAAATGTAGTTATTTGTAAATTTTTTTTGGTTTTTTTACAAATACCATTTGTAAATTATTTTATTTTAGTTTCATGGTCATGTTAATTAATAATTAATAAAATTTTTTCTTTTATAAATTTGTGAACAAACAACAAATATTTATGTGCCAGGCAGCGTTGCCTTTGTTGGTAGGTTCCTACCAAATTTGGTAGGAATTTTTTCGTTTGGTAGGATGGTAGGGTAAATCTTTTCATGGTAGGTTGGAGAATATATTTATGCTTGTGTTAAAAAAGGATTTCAATGCAGCTTATAAAAAATTTAATAAAGAAAATAAAAAAGTTTCGTCGATCTTTCAGAATATGTATTAAATTTTTGTTAGCCTTTGTCGTTTCCTTATTTTAGGCAAACTGTAAAATTTATTTAATTTTTAACGCAAAATTGCAAACTAGCTTACTAGCATCTCCTGGTAAGTGTTGATATAACTTGTAATAAATTCAGTATTTGAAAAATTCATTATATTGCAAATTTTCACTGGAAGGGTAAAAAATGTAGCGTTTTTCTCTACAAAAGAAAGAGCCAATAATTAAACAAATTTTTACATCCATATAAAACTCTTTTTATTTTATTTATTTTTAAATTTATCAATACACCCGGGAAGCGATATCGAGAATCGAACCCGAGTCCATTGCACTAACTGCCTACACAGAAAAAATTATCACCCAAAAATTTTCAAACAAAAGTTTGTCTAAAAATAAATTTAATTTTCAGTAAATGTTCTGTCCATAATCTATGAATTGTTTGTTTGACTTTTATTTAGAACGCAAACACCAAAAACAACAATGACGATGACGACATACACACAAATAACAACAACAACAACAATCATAGCAAGAGGAATGCAATTGTATGTACCAAGTTTGTTTACAAAAGATTTTCGAGTGAATCGATTAGGTAATGTCGTTGCTTTAATTCTCATTCATTTTTTTAGAGTATTTAGATAAACATTCAGACTTGAACACATTTAACAAAGTGAAATCTAAATAATGCTTAAGGATGATGATGATGACACAAACAATAATCTTGTTTCTATTTTTGTTTGATTAAGTAAATTATTTTGCTTAATAATTGTTACCATTTCTAGACTAATTGTTTATTAAATTCAGACAGAAATATTGTTTGATATTTTTCAGAAAATCCAGTAAATATTTTTGTTTGATTTAGTAAATTGTTTTGTCTACAATTTGTACAAATTGTTTTATAGATTTAAACAATTTGTTCACTGAAAAAAAACACGTTTTTTTCAATGAAATTGTTGAGGTATTTGTGTCTATATTTAAAAATTCGTTTGTAGGTCCATTCATAGACAAAATATTTACTATTTCATTGAATTCCTTTACAGAAAATTAAATTAATTGTTTCTGTGTAGCATTGCTAGCAATAAGTCCATAGTCCGGACTAAGTATTTTTTATTTTTTTGTCTGTCTTAAAGAATTTTTTCTATTCCTTAATGATCATCTGATGCACTTTTCTATTAAATACCATGATGCATATTTTTTAACGATTGGATTTATATTTACAGTTTTCAAAATCAGTTTATAGATCTGCGAAGGTCGATTCTAGATTTAGATATTTTTTGTTCTTAAGAAGAATAAAGCGATCTGCTTATCTTTCAATTAATTCAGTGTAATTTTTTAATAATATGCTCCAGATTGTAAAGCTTAGTGCTGGCTTTGCGTATAAAAAATTTTAAAGGACCTTTTTGATGACTGACAACTTTAATTAATTAAAATATAAAATGGACGGAATCTGAAGATGGTAAAACGAAAACGATAGTAATAATCACTCCGATCGGAATATGCGTGTTGCGATAAATCCATTAAAACTTAACATTTTTATTAAGGAAGATGTATTTCAAACTTCACTACCAGAATGTTTTGAAAAATGCAATCAAAAAATTTTAAAAAATTGATAGGTTTTAAACGGTTTTGGTAGATTTTTGTGGAAAATTTGGCAGGAAAATTTTTTTCAGTGTCAGCACTGGTACCAGGTGATAAATATGTAGTATTGTGAACAATCCAATTATGTGAAATTCCCAATAGCGCTATTTTTATCGAATGTGCTTCATAATACCAAATAAAAATTCGTTCGATCAGTTAATTCGACCACAATCGAAAATCGAATGTTACTCATAATAGGCCCCTTTGGCAAGCAAATGCGTAGAAGTGGTAATTATTTTTGAGTCCCAGCTTTGGGATTTTAGAACATGTGGACTAAATCAAAATTTTAATATAAAATAGGTCGTATTAGGGACGTCCCAAGACCAACTAAATTAGGAAATTCTATTATTTTTGTACCGTTGATTCATGTCTGTGCAGATATCTCGAAAATTTTCGAAAATTCAATATTCTTGCAATTTTCAATTTAAAATTTGAATTTTTTTCAACTCAGAAAGCAGAATTTCGTAAAATATTTTCTGAACTCTTAAATTTTGAAAATGGTGTATATATTTGGATTCGATATCTGAAAAATACTGGGATAAAATTTTAAAAAATTTTCGAATGAGTATAACGCTATAACTATATGAGATAAGTATAGAACCGAATATGTGTCTTTTAGATCTCATCAAGTTATATAATGCAAAAAAAGTGTTGAAACCGGGTGAGAAACAAAAAAAAAATTAAAAGTAAAAAATTTTACATGGCCGAATAGTCCTACTTTGAGACTTCATAGTTCCGTTCCGAAGCAGTTAAGAGAGTTGATATGTAAAAGTTACATGGGAATACTCCTCTGCTATGCCCTTGTGAAATTTGATTCCAATAGCACTATCCGTTTAGAAATGGCTGATTTATGTTCCAAATATTTTGATTCTGACCGACTGTGGCCAGAGAACAACATAATTAAACATAAATATAGATATAAATAAATATATATATTAATAAAAAAAATAGTAAATTAATTTCTGTAAGGCAGGTCCAAAATATAGTGTCTTTAAAGTCTTCAGATTTTTTTTTGTATCATCGAACAGTGCAGTGGCTATTCTGTTGATGTGTTGACTTGACCTTTCTAAGTAGGTTTCGCTAAAGTTTCTAATTCCATTTTTCACCTTGGAATAAATACGATACAAACCATTTAAATTTATTATTAAAACCTTATAGAAAAAAATCACAACTATTGGCTATTGTGTCTGATGGAATAAATAATAAAGTTTATAAAATAAAAAATATACTTATTATATTAGTGAAACTTGAATCTTTAAATCGTTACAGATGGTGTTTCCAAAGGATTGTTTGACATATACTTCCTCTCCGATCAATGACTGCACTTCAGCCTCACCAGTTCATCTGATGAGTTTGTCAGCATTTTTAATTGGTATTTTAGTGCTTGTATTAGTCGCACCATTACAAGCGCAGCCCCTAATACCGAGTGGCAATAGTCAAATTTTTGAATATAAACGGTATTGCAGCAGTTCGTTGTCAGAGGTAATACGACTGCTCTGTGGTGGACGTAGTAGTTCCCAGCAAAATGCTCAATATCGTAAGTTGGCCCTATCAATCAAAAAATAATAATTCCGAAATCTAAGAAATTCTGGGTTACTGATTATTTTTCTTTTTTTTCTCTCTCTCTCTTTTCATCTAATATATTTTTTAATATACACATCAGCGAGCAATAATGGTACGTCCAGTTCAAGTTCTTTGACTCGTCTCACAAATGAGGACGACATGTACAGTAATAAAATCCTAACAGAACGATTAAACGAATGTTGCCTCAGGCCCTGTGGCTATTCGGAATTGAAAATGTATTGTGCGCCTGTTTGAAGTGTGGACGAATGAAATTACAATTACCAACTTCTCTAGATCTCCTGCAATTTGAGATGAGATTTTTCTTCTTTTTTCAAAAAATAGTTTTTAAGTTTTTAAGAGCTAAAATTATTATTATGTAATAAATGACTTAAAATTAAAATAAATTTTAAAAGAATTATACTTGGTTTCTGCAAGATATCTCAAAACTAGCTTTTCAAAATTTTAAACAAGTTAATTTAGAAAATTACGAGTAAAAAAAGCCAATATTTTTTGTTTATAACATAATGCTTAAAATATGTTATTAGAAGAATCGATTTACTCTTACTATAGACATATGCATATGTCTGATGTGTTTTGAGCTCTTCTTACTATAGCAGTATGGCATTTTCAATGATAAATCGAACTTTTTCGTTTTTAGTCCCTTACCAAAAAAGAGAGCTGCTTTAACCCTGGAAAATTGCGGTTACTCCGCATAGGCATGTCCAGCTTTGCACGACAAGTGACTTATCAAAAAAATACTCGATCTAACTATTTCATGAGGCACACCTTTGTGGCAATTTTTTCATAAATATTTTTGCGTTTTAAAAACTTGTTATTTTTCTATTAGTGTAAATTTTCATTATTTTTCTAGAAACCCTATTTTAATAAAATCTATCCACAACTTTAGTGTGTATGCGTCAATTTTGTCAGTTGAGTTCCCTCTCTTAATTATGACTAAAATCAACAGTTGCTGATAGATTTTAACGAAATATGGCTTGTTTTGCTTTATACCAAGTTCATACGGAAATATGAACCACTTGGTTCGCTATCTGAATCGCGATAGCGAACCTTGGTGTTCAAACGATTGTACTTGTTTCATCTTGACTGCAAATCCTTCTACACTTTAAAGTACGTTTCACTATTTCTTTTTTTATTTTCATTTTTGTTTAAATATATATATGTAAATTTATGTTCTTTTTATCTGTTCAATGTTTTATTTAGTTTTTTTTTCACACATTAATATTTTGATTTATCTTTGTTTACATTTTTCACAGCTAGTTCAGATAAACTTGTTTTTATTTTAATTTTTTATAAATGTTTTAAAAACAAACATTTTTATAAAACAACATTTCTTGGCATAATTTCCACGATATCTCTAAGACTACTGAACAGATTAAAAAGCAATGTTGGTATGGCTTAAAGATAATCGGCCATACTCATAGTCATCAGAAAAGTATGCTTTATGATTCTAAAGAAGACTTTAATTCAAAGTATGCTTTTGCTATACTATATACATGACAAACCATAATTTACGATCTAAATCTTTTATCAGCGAAGCCACTATTCTACATACCCAGATGAGAAAACTATTAATGCAGGCCGAAGGCCGCTATGCAAAAAACGTTTACCCTGCAAAACAAGTAACTTTCTCTTAACAAATTAAATAATGTCCGCCGGACATTATTTCCTTTTCAAAATGGAAATAATATCCATTGATATTATCTCCTTTTTTATGTGGAAATAAAATAATGTCCATGGAAATGTCCAAGACGGTCCATTACATAAGTGTTGAAAACGATGAACGATAATACTGTCTATACTCCCTTCATACATAATGGCGTGTACGTAATGCATGCTGTTGATTTTCCACATTAAGAAAGTATGAATTTTTCCAAAAACGAGATTCAATTTATAACGGCTTTAGAATAATTGCATTTGCTTCTCTTATTTCGCAAATCAAAATTTCGAAAAATATTAGAAATTATAATGTTTTTTAAATTGTTGTTGTCCGCAGTCTTGTGTATTGAGCGTTAAAATTTTTTAGTACGCTTCATTATTCAGTTTAATTATTTAAATTGCATTAGCAGCATCACTAAAATAACACCGTAGGTTTTTACTTCTAAATATTTACAAGTTTTGTGAACTTTGTTAAATAGTACTGTATTGCAAAACGTTACATCAATCAATCATGGTTTGTATCAACAAAAAAAAATGTATTGAGTGTTATATTTTTTTAATTTAATTGAAATTTTTGTGAATAACTAAGGAGTTTATGTTAAAATACATCGAAGATTAAGTATCTGAATTGTTTTAAATTCAATATATAGTGTGTGTTTTGAACTAATATTGAATTCGTATAAAAATGTATTGAGCATTACGTTAACAATATTCTGAAATATAATTTATGTAGAAATTTTGGGACGGCAAAAAAAGTTAACAGTAGCGGCAGGGTAGAAACGATATAGAGAACATTATCCGTTTAAAAATTTCTTTGAAAAAATGTTGCTTCTACCGCAATGCGGGCTTTCGAAGAATGTATTAGGTAGGTTGTGTTTTGCTAGGAATAATTATTTGAAATTTACATAACTTTTAACATTGAAGCATTAGCCTACTTTTCCCTGATGTATAAATGTTTGTAAAGAATTATTTTGATATATAAAAATTTTTGATTTTTCCATGTGAACCCAAGTCATAACTTTAAATTTCGTCCTGCCAATATAATTATAATTTTTTGCTTTTAAACCCTATACTCTTTTTTTTGTGTTTTTTGTTCGCAAAAACCATTCCCAGAACAACGGCAAAATCAAATGTAACGCTCAATACACAAAAATGCTAAAAAATCTAATATAATTTTATTTCAGGATCCATTGAATGAGGCGAAAACTATAATACCTATGAATCCTACTTCCTCATCTTTCTATTAGTTACACTGATAAAAAAAAACGTACGTTTAAAATCAGAAATACCTATTTATCGAAAACTATGTCCAAAAAAAAGATTCGAACTCAGCCCCCCAAAACACAAAAGAAACAACTTTTAGATGCTCCAGTCAAATACCTTGTAAGGTTTTGTAATATGTACTAAGAAGCAAACGCAAAAAAGTTCACACACCAAATTCATTTTGCTAGAAATAACTCATTTTTGTGTTTTTTCTATATAATCGTACTTACAAAATCGTTACCCACCATTTTGATTTAAAAAAAAAAAACTTACTTGGGGTATAAGTACGGTGACCAACCGTACACTATTATAGTGAACAGTACACTATTTTAACCTCTTGTCCACTATTTTTTTGGTGTACGCTATTTGTACATTTTTTTTAATACATGCCCCTTATGTACAATTTTTTTTCTCACAAATGTTGAGTTTTTTCGTTACTTTCAACATATTTAGCAAACAATTTGAAATCAGCTTAAATTACATAAAAACTCTAGCTGGAAACAGGGGTGCCAGATGATGTTGTTAAAAAATCGGCATATTTTCAGAAAAAAAATCGGCATTATCGGCACTTCAATTTTAAAAAATCGGCAAATTCAAAATGCTTATTTAAAATACAATACAACATATTTTTGTTAGCAAAAAATGACAAAACAAAACAATTCAGCATTAACTAATGTTTATAATATATCAAATAACATAAAAATCAGTGAAAATAAAATAGAAAAAGAAATTTCAATTCAATTGTTGACAAAAATCGGAACTCTTTGTCGGAGGAAATTCTAAAAACTTTGCCGAAATGTCTCAGAAAATTCTCTAAAAATTCGGAAGAATATTCTGGGAAAATTCGAAAGAAATTTTCGACATGTCTGAACAATGTCGGAAAAATGTCTGACAAAAAATTAGAAAATATCTGCGAAAAGTCGGAGCTAAAATTTTAAATTTATGGGAAATGTCGTATTAAATTCGCAATTAGAATCAGAATGTTGTAAGACCTCTTTGACTACTCTTCTGGCATACATTTTTCTGCTTCCAATGGCTGCTCATAAGAAAACATTTACCCATATTTTCTAAGTTTAAAAAATCAAACATTTATGCGCAAACTCTAAAGAGATAAATGAAAACTATTACAAAAACTAAAATCAGACAATATGCAGAAGTGTCTGCTAATAGTCGTAACACTTAAAACAGAAAATGTGCAGACTGTTCTGTTAAATGTCTTAAAGGAAATTAATCGAAAAATATTTCAGAAGATTGCAGAAACGTCGTACCAGAAAACTACCGACCAAGGCGAATTGATACCAGGTGGTCCTATTAGCAAAAATGAGCATCAGCTGACTTTACCAAAGTGTCAAACTCTATGTAAAAAAAAATAAACAACAATTTTTTATGTATGCATTTAACATGACAGATTGGTAAAGTCCAGTTGTTGTTGCACTAATAAGGCCACTTGGTATTAATACGCTTTGCTACCGACTAATTTGCCAAATGTCTGCGGGGATTTTAGACAACTTGGTTGATTGTCTGGTATAGTCTCAGTTTATATCTGACGTTAGACATGTCGGAAAAAATTTCCTTGTTAATTGTAAATAAACCTAAACCTTTTTGTCTTTAGTAGAAGCGCTGACTGATTAACATTTGTGTCTTTAATGTAACAAGAACTCCAGTGTTGCCCATAATTAATAAAATATACTAAAACAAACAAAGTTAATCGGCAAATATGGACGATCCATAAAATGTGTACACTATTTTTCCATCGAATTAATGTTCACCGTAAGTATAAGCTATGCCCTTTTTTAATTAAAAAAGAACGTATATACAAAACTTCTATGCATTTGTTGCGTGAACTTTTTTACGATCATCAGATAGTAAATCGCTGTTCTAACTTTTTTCCATGCCCTAAATGATTGTAGAACTGGAGCTTACATATTTGGAAAAAAATAATTCAAAAAGTCATCACTTCAGTCTTCTACAATAACGTCATAATTGAAAACTATCTGATAGTTTAACTGAAATCATTATACATATGTATAATTATATGTAGTAGATCCTAAAAGTAATATGTAACGAATAAAGTGTTATATTAAATTATGGAAGCAAAAGCCATTCTTTTAACGAAAACTAATAAAAATTAAAAATTTTCTAATTATATAAATAATAAATAAAATACTTATTATTAATTCACTATTTATTTATGTTTCCTTTCAGAAGATGTTTTCCACAATTCATCGTATCTTAAGTTTAATAACAATTATTTTAATAATTTGTTTCATTGTGATAATTTACACGCCCACACCTGCCCAAACACATCCCATGTCACCGCATGATAGTGATATGGTCAATAGACGTTATTGTAGTACAGCATTATTTGAGGCCATACGACTCATATGTGAAGGCCGTACAAATTCACTATCGAGTAAATATCGTAGGTTTTCTTAATGTCACTATCAAAACTATAAACTTGAATTGAAAAATATTTTTTATTTCCAGCCGAAAGTTTTGGCAATCGAAGGCCAAGTCTTCTGAGACGTCTTCTGCCAAACGATAGCGACACCATATTTCGTCCAACATTAAGTGGTGCTGCACATGAGTGTTGTCGACGCCCATGCGGTTATGCGGAACTGCATGCATATTGCGAAGATTAACATTCAATACAAGAGGAGAGTACATCATCATTATCATTATTTTCGATCATCTATATAATTTTCCTTTTAATTAATTTTATTTATCTTATGCTATTAATTTTCTAAAAAAAAAAACAAATATTATTTGATACATGTTTGTTTGTTCGTTCGATCATACATTTTAGGCTGTTTAGACTTATTTGTTTAAGATATTTTTGTTATTATTAATTCTATTATTTTTACTTTAACAATTTAGGTGCCCATTTTCCAATTCATTCTAATGTAGAATTCCAACAAGCTGTGTGTATATTTTTAGTTTTCGTTTTAGCAAAATGTTTTTAGCAAATTTTTATATAAGTAAAAAATTAAAAAAAGAAATTGTTATAAAATTATTTTTAAATAAAATTGTTAAAACTAAATTATTTTTAAAGATATTGATAATATTTTATTTAGTTTTTTAGACTAAAAAACAATTTTAATAATTTTGTTAATGCAATATGTGCAAACCCTGCGACAACGCTTCTGTAACATAGCAAGAATAAAAATTATCAAAAATAGCCTACAGGATGTGGCTCCTCCCATATAAAGAAAGTAATTTTTTACTAGTTATTAAGTGAACAGTTAAAGCCAGAATTTTTAAATATTATAAAAACTACTTTGATTTTACCGTTTTTTGCCTTCAGCAAAAGGTTAAAATTAAAACTATTAATCGATCTACGGAGTCACCATATATTGATAGTAAAGTACAGTGCACTCAAAAGAAAACCTTCATAAATATAATGATTTTTTTACGTAACAGTAACGAGTTTGTCATTTATTTCTTAACCTACGTAACTTTTCATTCATGCTATGAAAAGTGTTGCATTAATTACAGAAATGTTTTAAATAGAAGAAACTTTTTTCGTTCATATAATAATTCCAGCAAAAACTTAGCATATAATATGAATTTGAACAACTTCCTACACTCATTATTTTGTAGGCTTATTCACTTTTATATTATATTTCCAAATTGAAAATATAAAACTTCAAACATGACAAAAATAAATTAAAGCAAAATTTTATTTGCAAGAAAAGTTTTTAAAAGAAAAATTCGTTTTTAATTAATTCATTTAATAGTTCTTATTGCAAGGCGCGGATCCTGAAGAAGCGAAAAAGGAGATTCCCTCTCCAAGATATCTAAAATGCAAGTTTCTGTTGTGGTACTAAAAACGATCTTTTTCTGTTCTGTATACATGGAAGTTTATGCATACACACAAATGTACATATGTATGCATATATATGCACTTAAAATTAAAGAAAAGACTTCAGAAGGATCTGCGACTGCTTAAGACGATATAAATATGTATAATCAGCTATTTTTCAGATAGACAATAAAAACACATGCATATATTATTTTAAAGAATTTGTATTTAAAAAGAAAAGTACTTATTTGTTTGATGTTAACATCCAAAATATAATGGCTTCGTTTTTGGACTTCAGGAACAAAATAAGTAATTTTTCTAATAGAGTTGTAATGAGTTTTAAACATTTTTTTCGAATTATATTTTTGGTGATTTGGTAACTAAATTTTTGTTGGGATATGTTTTCATTAAGAAAAATGCAAAATTACGTTTCTTAAACGCAAAATGTCATAAATGTTATGAAAGATGTACTTTCTTAAATGTAATAATTGCATTAACAAAATAAAACTGTGACATTAAAATTAAAAATGGTCATAAGAGGGAAACGCTTTAGGTTAGCCCCCATCATGCATCCAGCTCAAATCTAATCCATTTTGACTTTAAGTCAAGAATAGGTTTGTTAAGTCAGATCTTTTTGACTTATAGTAAAGCGCGACCAGGCTTATTTTTATTTTTAATACTTACATACATACTTATAATTATTTTACAAAATTTATTAAATTCAACTGAGATATTCTCCCACTTAATTTTTTTTTGTTAAATAAACGTATTTTAAAAAGTTTAATTATTTTACTTGCTTGTGTTTCTATTTTATTTAATAATTGAGTTATGAATTTCTAGTCGAACTGTATGGTTTTTATCCAAAGTTATTTAATTAGTTTCGCTTAAGTTCGTTTTCAATTTAATCTTTCGATCGAATAATTTTTTTATTTAAGCAAGAAATTCTAAAGCATGTAAATATTGAACATTCAAAGAAAAATTTGGATGTACGGAAGTTTGAATTGACAGCTGTTTCGAGACTACCATAGACTTCTCATTAGAGCCCTTTACCCACACTACCAGCGACAGCAGCAACAACATCCTAGTGAAAATCCTACTAATTTTAGTAAGCTCAATTAACAGACTTTGTCGCCACATTGCGGCGAGTCGTACCTATAATACTCCATCCCTAACGACGAGCATAGCCATGATTAAAAGATAGCCCAAATCCCATAAAATTTTACATTCTATTCACGAATCGTTACACCATCATTGAAAGCTCCTCCAAAAACCTATAAGGTTTTGCTAGTTTTTGTTCGATTGTAGTTAATTGTGGGCGTAGCTTTAACCGGATGTACCGAAATCCTCTCGTAGTTTTTTTTCAAATTGGTTTTCATAGGTCATCGGCATGGGCCCTGTCATGGACTTACATTCTCTATTAACTACGTGTACATACTTGTACTAAGGATGGGCAAAATATATCTATATATCAAAATATCGATATTTAAGGAAAAAATATCGATATCTATCGCCGATATTTCAAAACTCGATATATTGATACATCAGTTCTTATTTACGAGTATTGTTTTCGACAATTTTAAGAGGCTTATAAATTTTAATCGTTTTTCAACTGTATGAGAAACTGGCATCACTGCATCATGTATCATATGTTTTTTAAAATTTTTTTTCGGCTATATTTATTTATTGTATCTTCCATGAAATTGAACTAAATATGTATAAGTAATCAAATCTTAACTCTAAAATTTTAATTTTTAAGTCCAGCCAATGCCAGACAAAAATATTTGCTTCAGCGGTAGGTTCTTTGGTTGTTTATGTCTCTCGTGTTCGGCTGAGAGCAAGAGTGTCCCTCCTTCTCAGCCGAGTGTGGCCTCTAAATTTAATGAAGTTTCGGGCTAGGGAATTTGGGTGCAACTAAAAATTTTTTATGTATCTTGTCACGGTTTAGAAAACACTGTCTTAACCAGCGGCACATCTAAATCTTTATGAATTCGCTTGTTTTTGACATACCAGAGGATTGAGGTAATCGTACGGAGTATTTTATTTTGTCGCCTTTGAATTTTTGTTACATTTGATGCCGAGGCAGTGCCCCATAACTGGATAACGTAGGACTAGATTGGTTTTAGAATGGAAGTGTATAGAAGAAGTTCACAATCTAGGCTTAGAGTAGAGTTCCTTCCAACAAACCAATTCATATGAACTGCTCTTAATATAATTTGGGCCATCTTTGCATTTATGTGGAACTTCTATGTTTGTAGACGATCAAGATGAACACCGAGATATTTTACTTTAGCGTGTTGAGATATAGTTTGGTTATTTATTTGTATAGGTGGGCAGGTTTTTTTGCACAATGAAAAAGTAATGTGTAGACATTTTTGTTCGTTAATTTTTATCCACCATTGTTCCAACTTTGGTATATACTCTTGCAGTTTGCGGGAAGCTTCTAGATGGCTTTTTTGAACACTTAGAAAAGCTGTATCATCAGCGAATGTTGATATGTGTATGTTACTGCTTACCGGCAAGTGAGAGGCATATATCATATATAATATAGAACCGAGGATGCTGCCTTGAGGAACTTCGGCTTCAATCAGTTGCGGAGGGCTTAGAAAATTACCTTTCTTAACAACAAATTTTCGCTCAGTTAAGTAGCTTCCTAAAAGCTTAAGGGTGTTTGCGGGAAGGTTTTGCTTTAGTTTATGTATTAAACCTTCGTGCCATACTTTCAGAACAATATTTCTTTTCCTCGAAGGTTTTTCTAACCACATTCACTAGTCTATGTGTTTGTTCAATCGTGCTATGTTGTCTCATAAAACCGAATTGGTGGTCTGGAATGCATCCACCAGTACCATTTGAGTAGCTCATTGGTACGAAATGAATTCTTTCATTTATCATCTCTTGGGCTTACCTTTGCTTTTGCTTGAAGGAGATTAATAAATGAACTGTCATGATCATCAGTAACCTTTGCATAAACGACTGCCGCTAAAGATGCCGTGGATGCATCACTAAATCCATGTAATTCAATTCTATTAGTTTTACATAATCCGATCCATCTTGGTATTTTTATTAGTTTCAAATCTTTCAAGGTTTCAATGTATGTCAACCACTCTGTCACCTAATACTCAGGAAGGGAATCATTCCACTCGACTCCTAACAACCATAGCCTTTGAAACATTATTTTTGTCCTTATTGTTGATGGAGACAACCATCCTAATGGATCGTATAATTTGGAAGCATCAGAAAGTATACTCCTTTTGGTTACATCATTATTTTGTTCAAATTTGATTTCAAAAGAAAGAGTACGTGTTAACATCCCAGTTCAGACCGAGAGCCTTAACGCTATCGTTTTTATCTATCTCATATACATCTTTCTTTTCTCTGAGCTCAAAAGGTATGTTATTTATTAGCTCTTTACTATTTGAGGTCCATTTTCGCAGCGTGAATCTACCTTCGCTTAACATATTACACAACTGTTGCTGTAAATTAATTGCTTCATGGTAATTATCAGCACCAGAAATTATAGCATCAAGGTAAGTATCTGAAATGAGAACTTCACTTGCTAATGGGTATCTTACTTTTTCATCTTCTGCTAGTTGTCGGAGTACTCGCATGGAAAGAAAAGGGGCAGATGTAGTCCCGTAAGTAACTTTTGTCAATTTGTAGATGTTTACGTCAATGTTGGTTCTGTTTCACTACAATATTTGTTGGTATTTTTGATGATCACTTACGACATTGATTTGGCGGAACATTTTCTCTAAATCTGATCTAAAGCCAACCTTGAAACGCCTTCACCGTATAATTGTAGAAGGCAAATCATTTTGAAGGGGTGGTCCTGCAGCTAGTTCATTATTCAAGGAGGACAGTGAACGGTTTTTACTACTTCCATTGAAAACCACCCTCAATTTAGTTGTGGAACTATTTTCTCTTCAAACACCATGATGTGGCAGGAAATAGAAGTTTCGTTCTAAATCATTTGGATACACACCCACCTGCTTCATGGGGCTTAAATTTTCGTATTCGGTCATAAAGTTGTAATACGCTCCACCAAATTCAGAATTTCGTTTACGATTACGTAATGGGTATTTTCACCACTGGGTAATACTGAGTGGGTGAGAAAATATACTTTTATTTTCAGATACATAGCTCCATTTCCAATAGGAAATATATATGCAATTATATATGCAAATACGCCCTTGCTGAAAATGGTATTTTAATATTCTTTATATTTTACTGATTCACAGACAAGAGTAGAATATATGTATACTTAAAATTTAAATCAAATCGGAGAGAATAGTAATCCACATTGCGTCAAAAAGATTTGAAACCACTCAATTTATCGCCGTATATTTTCTTATGGTTATGATAGCTTACCAATTTTTTCGATCGAATGGATTTAAAAAAAACTGTCTTGTTTTGCATGGTTTTATCCGGCTGTGCGACGCAAAGAAGGGTATTGTGCAGAGTACGAAAAAACGCAGCGCAGCGCCGCTCTTTTCGCTCTTTTTTGCGCTTTACGCAAAGAGCGGAGGAAATTTATTATTGCGCTTGCGCTGCGCCAATATTTTTGCGCTGCGCATAAAAGGAGCAAGCGCAAAAAAGGAGCAATCTCCATTGCGCTTTTTGTGCGCTGCGCTTTTTTTGCGCAAAGCGCAAAAAGAGCCAGAAGAGCAAGAAATGCGCATAGCGCATTTACTGTGGTGTAAAATGTTAGTAAAGGAAATAATATATTTTTGCATAAAGAATAAAAAAGTAAGGAAGAACAGCAAATACTACTAATCGAAATGCTGTTACGTAATGTTTTTATTGTTTTCTATTGGGTAATTTAAAACATATTTTGTATATAAATAGTATCTGATACATTGAACAGCTTAATGTCTCAGAACGGTTATAACATTTTTTATTTTTCCCAAAAACTTCAAGATATAATGCGGCACGTATTAAATCTCAAAGTCGTTCACACTTAATTTTCACTAGAACTTTTGTTTATCCATATACATGTGTACATATGTATGTATTATATATATAAAACATGGCGTTTGTTTGTTTGTAGATTTTCGTTACGGCATCACGCCTGAACGACTGAACCTGTTTAAATGAAATATGGCCCACAATTTTTCCGGATTTGTTACCAAGAGGGGATAAAATGGGTCAAAACTTCCCCCCACGCATAGCTCTGTCATTTGCGAACCGCTTTTCAAACTTTTTTTCAAAAGTTGCTCCCCACAATGTATCTCATTTGTCAACCGATTTTTAAAATTCTTTTTTGGTTTAAAATGGTTCAGTCCTATATCTTTTTAAAGCAGAGGAGGAAATTTGCTCCCCCAATGTAAAAGTCTGTCATTTGTGAACCAATTTTCACAAACATTTTCTTGTTTGAAAGGGTTCGCCTGCAGTTTGGTCCCAATTTTTTTTAATCGGAGGGAGAAATTTGCTCCGACATGCATAACTCTGTCATTCGTGAACCGATTTTCAAAATTCTTCTTTTTTTTGAAAGGGTTCGACTGCAGTTTTGGCGCATATTTGTTATTCGAAAATCGTAGGGGGAAATTTGCTTCTCCTATGCATAACTCTGTCATTTGTGAACCTATTTTCAAAATTATTTTTTTGTTTGAAAGGGTTTGCATGCAGTTTAGTACCATATTTTTCTTTGAAAATCGGAGGGGGAGATTTGCTCCACCAATGCATAACTTTGTCATTTGTCATTTGATAAGTGTTTTATGGCGAGATGTACTATTACCCCGCGCACTTTATTTAATTTATCTTTGATACTCTCCTTTTACTCTTGCTCGCCAAAAAATGTAGGAGGACAATTTGTTTTTGGTTTCTTTCATCTAAGAATATATATAGTCCCCGTCCAGACTTGCAATTTTTGTTGCAGAAACTCTTAAGCTTATAGATGAGAGAGGTGAGAAGATTGGGGAGGGGTACACAGTTGCATGTGCTCTGCAATTCTCTTTTGCTTTGAAATTCGCACTGTCAATTTGAAGTTTGCTGTAGGTGTATTTGACGTTTTATTTTATTTAGTATAAGAAAATTGCAAAACTAGAATTTCATATAGTGGACACTAATGCAATTCTGCAGCAGAATTTAAAAAAATTGCAGCAACAAAATTGCAAGTCTGGTCGGGGACATACTTACACACATAAGTAAGTACATCATAAATTATGCACTTAATGATGGCAGCAAAAGAAAGAATGAAAAGGATGAATCTGTATGTTTATAAGAGTGTACGTATGCCTGAATGAAAGAATACAGATTACGCATTCAGCTTTTGAAGAAATTATATTTCTGCGCATCTACGTCACATCAGCGGACAAGCACAAACACCATCACACCAACACGTGTATTTGGTATAGGGAAATTTTATTTTCATTTGGATTTCAAGATTATTTTGACGTCGCACCAGTACACAAAAGTTACTGGACATGCGCAATTTATATTCTTTGTTTCATGGTACGTATGTAAGTATCTACGTATGTAAGTGTATGATTTGACCACATTCATTGCTTAAAAAATGTGTATATGTTTTTGTCACATCACCATCATTTATGATCTTGTACTGTTTCAATAAATCAGAACATCGATCGTCACCTTAAACGTAAACGGACGTAACTACACTTTTATATTTTTACAGTATAAGAAAAAACAGTTTTAGTCCTCTATTCGTCCATGTAAAATGAGTATTACAGTATTTATCGCTTATATGCATTCCAAATTTTGCACGACTTTTTGTGTTTATAAGCGAGAAATGTATTTATAAAAACTCCCTTATATGCATCGGCAGTGCTTATAAAAAAAATCCTTTATATTCGTCAGTGGTGCTTGTATAAAACTAAATTACAAGTTGAAAAATTGCTCCACAAATTTTTTAAAAATGTACATACATAATATGTACGGTGCATATATGAGTATTATTTTAATACACTTTAAAAAGATTTATATTTCTTAAAAGCGAGAAATGCATATAAGAGAAATGCAAATACGAAAAATAATTACGGTATTTTAAATACAAATAGAAAATCGCTCATGTTGGGGTGCATATAAACGTTAAATGCAAATAACCGACGTGCATATAAGCGATAAATACTGTATAAGTATTCGTGACGGTATACGTTAATTTTTCATATTAAAGATTTTTTGTTTTTCTCTTTTGAAATTATTTCAATGCAACTTAGGGCTTTTATGAACTCATATGACGACATACAGTTTGTAAATAATATTTTTCAAGCCTAAATTTTTTTAGGAATTTCATTTTAAATAAATAATACCCATAACAAATTTATTTTATTTATGTTTTGTTTTTGTATGTAACACCCCGTCTTCTGGTTACTTTTATTTGTTTACGCTTTTTAAAGATTTTGACTCCAAAGACTTTTTTGTCGTGGCAGCAATGAATAAACTCAAACGAACCACTGTTGTCATAAAAAAGAGAATGCGCAATGCGCTGCTCAATATGCGCAATGCGCAGCGCAAAGCGCTAGACAAAACAATTATATGCGCATTGCGCAAAGAGCGGCGCTAATAAATCGAATGCGCTTGCGCTGCGCATACCAATTGCTCCTTTTTCGCTCCGCTCTTTACGCTTTTGAAAAGTGCGCAAAGCGTACGTAATGAGCAAAAGGAGTGCGCAAATCCGAACTCTGCTATTGTGTTTATTATTTATGTATGTGTGTTTCTTTGTGACACTATAAAAACCGAACGCGAATGCCGATTTTAATGACTCTTACGTCAATTGATTTGTCTTAATCCCCAGAGTGTCAATAAAGATATGACAGTAGCCAAAATTATATATGGCGGCCAACAGACGCCATTTAGTGAATATAAATACAATAAAAAGTCGGCGAACTATATCAAAATGGGTATCAATCGACAGGTATTTAAAAATCATCTTTAGGTTTCTCTTATGACTTTTAATTTCGAATGACCATTTAGGATCTGTGACGGCTTAACTTTGTTTAACAAGCAGTGATGCCAATTTAGCCATTTTCTGGCTAAAATTACCCATTTTTCATCCTGTTTAGCCAGAAGAGAAGCTAATTTAGCCGTTAGCCATTTTTTAGCCTCTTTTATTTTATTTTTAGCAATTTTTTCATACATGCAATTATTTCTGATTTTCATAAAAAGTTTAAACTCGCAACAAAGGAACACTTATTTACTACGAAAAAATACAACAGAGTAATATGTTATTGTTTTCGCACGCATGAGAAGAAAACAAACTTTGGTCAAATGGTAAACCATTTTTTAGAGATACAAAACAGGTATTTGATTTCGTTTAAATTCATATTCAATCAGAAGGACACCCAGCAAACTTTTTAAAAATTTGCAAAAATCACCGAAAACTGTTTCGTTTATAAAAATAAAAATCTTCGGTGAACGCAAAAATGGCAATCGATAGGAAGCAAACATAGAATTCAGAAACGTGGGTTGATTTTATCACTTTTTAAAAAGTGATAAAAATAGCCGAAAAAATTTTGCCAATAAGTCCCAATTTACACTATGCAAGTCTTATTGATCACCTTCTTATTAAGCTGTGAGAAAAACAGAGAAATGTGTATTCATTTCTCTGTCTTTCTCACAGCTGAATAAGAATCTTATCAATAAGACTTGCATAGTCTAAATTGGGACTAAAAAGAAACAACTTTGGTGAGCGCAATAATGCCAATCGATAGGGTTTTATTTACTTTAAAAAATCTTTCTAACTTGATGTAAAAAATAATATATAAATTACTTTCTCATTTTTGGTTAATACTCATGATTTTTCGTTCGATCTCGCTTAGCCATTTTTTTTACTAGTTTTTAGCCATTTTTTTTGTCTACATATAGCCATTATTGGTGAAGGGATTCTGGCATCCCTGCAGCTACCACACCACTCTCCGAACCAACATAGGACATTGATCAGACTAAAATAAAACCGTGGGGCGCGTCGAGTTTCCGTTATATATAGTCAACACCGTTGGTGAGGAGAGTGGTGTGCAGTGATGTCAATTTAGCCATTTTCTGGCTAAATTTATACATTTTTCATCCGGTCTAGCCAGAAGAAAAGTTAATTTAGCCATTAGCTATTTTTTTAGCTACTTCTATTTTAATCTAGCCATTTTTTTATACATGAGACTTTTTACCGATTTTTCATAAACAAATTTAAACTCGCAACAAAGGAACACTTATTTACTACCAAAAATACAACAGAGCCAATATGTTATTGTTTTCGCACGCATGAGAAGAAAACAAACTTTCGTCAATCCTCAAACCATTTTTTAGAGATGAAAACATGGTATTTTGTTTTGTTTGCATTCATATTCTTTCATCCATTCAGAAGTTATACACAGCAAACTTTTTAAAAATTGACCAAAAATCGCCGAAAAGTGTTTTGTTTATAAAAATAAAAATTTTTGTTGACTGCAATAATATCTAATGGCAATCGATAGGAGGCAAAAAAAGAATTCAGAAAGAGGGGTTGAAACTTTCTAAAATATTTGTATTCAGAAGTTATACCCAGCAAGCTTTTTAAAATTTTCAAAAATCGGTGCGCGCAATAAGAGCTAATTTCAGTCGAATAATAGCTAATGGCAATCGATAGGGGGCAAAAACACAATTGAAAAACAGGGGTTGTCGCTTTCTGAAATACTTGCTTTCAGAAGTTATACCCAACAAAGTTTTCAAAATTGGCAAACATCCCCGAAAAGTGTTTTGTTTATAAAAATAAAAATCATCGGTGAGCGCAATAATCACCCTTATTGCGAATGTCAACATCGCCACAAGTGACGTCGACGGTGCAATAATGGCATTGCCATTGTCAATATTGCCGGATTTCGATAACAATTGACAGCTGCTTGTTAAATTGGCTCTGCTTTTGTCGACACAATTTTTGGCAACGACTCGATAGAAAGTTTTAGCTGTCACGGTTATTTATTTGAAAAAGTATTTGAAATAAAAAAAAATTAATATAACAACCAACAAACAGTTTGAGGAATTAATTCAGCGGCTTGAAAGTAAACCAAGCCTAGCAAAAGGATTTCATAGGAGCAGAACTCCTAATAATTTTAAGAAAGGATTGGAATAAATTGCGACGATTTTAAATCTATTGGACCACTAATTAGACATAGCGATGGTTGACAAACGGTAAGCACCAGAAAATATATCGTCACATAAAATGCAAAAGCGGCGGCCTATCATATTTTTTAAAAATGTTTCAGGAAAGATAGATAACTTAATAAAAAGGAAACTATTGTGAACGTAAAAATGATTTTTTTTCTGGGTAGTATCATTAATAAAGTCTGAATTAATGATACTATGTTGAAAAAACATAATCACAATAGTTTTTATTAGTTTTTATCTTCTGAAAACTTTTAAAAATTGATGATAGGCACTTTTGCATTTTATATGACGATATGCATCTAGCAAACGCTCCACAATCTTTGAGGATGACGGAGACGCCCGTTAACTTCCACATATGCTATTCGAGTGGAAGAAGCCACTTCTAGAAACACATTGCCAACCAAAAGGATGTTTTTATGCAGAAAAGAAAATGATGGAAAATGAAGAAAAGCAAATGATGAAAAGATAACACCAAGGAGAAGAACTTTTCAAAAGAGAAGTCTTTATTTGTTTGCTTCATCATTAAAACTTTCACTTGAAGCAAAAAACAAATTGAATAAACGTCAAAATGATAGCGATGATATTTATTTCCTTCACATTATCGATAACAAGTCAACGTCAACACAATACTTTTAGTAAATGTCGATTTAGCATTGAAGTGACAACGACGACATATCGAATTGACAGCGACGAATGTATTGTGTTGACGTCGATGTCGATATTCACAATAAGGGTGAATGTCTTATGGCAATCGATAGGCGGCAAAAATACAATTCAGAAACAGGCGTGGTAACCATCTGAAATACTTTCATTAATAAGCTATACTCAACAAACTTTTTAAGATTGACAAAAATAGCGAAAAAAGTTTTGGTAATAAAAATAAAAAACTTCGGTAAGCGCAATAATGGCAATCCATAGGGTTCTATTTACTTCAAAAAAATCTATCCAAATTAATGTAAAATATAATATGTGAATTCCTTTTCTACTTTTGCTTAATACTCATGATTTTTGCATTCGATCTCGCTTAGCCATCTTTTTTTTTTTGTTTACATTTAGCCATTATTGGTGAAGGAATTCTGACATCTCTTTTAACAAGCTAAAAACCAAATTGAATAAAAAGTGAACTTTTAACAAAAAATCTAAAACCAAGCTGTGTGTGTACGAAAACTAAAAAGAAAACAAATTAAAAATAAATTTAAAAACTCAAAATACCCAGCTGCGTAAAAAAACTAAAAGAAAAAATACAAGTACAGTGTGCTGAACATAGCGACTTTTACAGTCGGGAAGCATTACAAATCGAATCTTCAAATCTTGGCAATAATGGTTCGCGGATGTAAAAGTCGCTATCTTCCGCACACTGGATTTGTTTTTTTTTTCTTTTCATTTTTTACGCAGTTGGGTTTTTTGATTTTTTAATAATAAAAAAAATTTTGTTAGTTTGGTGTCATACAATTTTTTGATTACCTAAAATAAACTATTTTTAGGAAGTGCAAAAATTTTAGCAATTTATATAAATAATATCATGGTTCAACAGCATCTGAGTACGACCACTGCACAAAGAACCCTGCGGAAAATTTGGTGACAAATGCTCCAAAAGTACTAGTCCATTGACTTGAGAAAATGAGACTGGTACCAAAAATAAGAAGTAGTGAATAGTGAAAAAATACATATTGTGTAAATGGTCACATATTAACCATTTTCAGTCAATTTAGTTGGTACTCCGGCTAGTATTGTAGTAAACGGCACTGAACAAATTCGATGCACCTGGATCTAAGGCCTATCACATAGTATCTATATAATATTAATTGTCTCCCTTCAATGAGACTGACATGCCACTCAGGAACCTGGTCCGTAACTATATTCAGATATTAACTCAAGCTTAACTGGTATTTATAACATTGAAATTAGAACTCCATAAGATAGTTCAGAGACAAGTTACAAGGTGCATACAAAGTATTAATTAACCCCATCCTAGGCCATCCCCATGTAAAAGTGGCTGGTCCGCTTAATAGGAAGTGTTAGAACTCGAACTGGTCCCTGGCCAGTTCCATTTACCGCAGGGAAGTGCTGCATTCGCCTAAGAAGTTTTGAATGTGTCATTATTCTTGAAAATTTGTGTTAAATATTTTCAGAATAACAAAAATTTTATTTATTTTCCAGTTAAGAACTTAAACTCAAAAAAGGTTCCACTTAAATTTATTTGAAATTGAATAGGTAAATCTGCTTTGTGTTAATGATATTTTATTTATCAAGATTTAAATTTTGAGTTTAGTGTGAACTTCAGATTAATATTTTTATTGTTAACGGCCCTAAGTTTATTATATTTTTAAATTAATCTCAAGTTTCTCTTTTTTGTAACTCACATAGTGGATACTGACACAATTTTAATGATATAGTTCCTTTTATAGTTAAATCGTCAATTGTTGCATTGGTACGAATACGAAAGTTTCGAAATATCTTTGCCAACATTATTTTCATCAATATTAATGCATAGCGGTAACCAATGCACATCCGCAATCCTTTGGTGAATGGTATAAATGCAAATGAATGAGGTTTATTATTTGCTGCAAAATGTTTGTCTGGGTTAAAGGTCCTGGCATTGGGGCCCCAAACGTTTTCACTACGTTGCATGTTGAAAATATCGATACCAATTTGAGTACCTTGAGGTATAAGGGTCCCATTACTTAATTGAAAATCACAAGATGCTTGACGCAATACCATAGGCACGGGGGCAAAAAGACGCATTGCTTCATTAATCACAATGTCTGCATATGTCATACGTTCAAGATGATCAATTGTAATGTCAGTGTCTACGAGAGACCCAATTTCTTTTTTGCACAGATCGCTAGTGGAATTAGTTCTACAATTTTTAATTCCAGCACTGCCCGTTCGCTCTTCACTATTTGTAGGAAAAACTTCGACAAGTTCGTTGTACAATTTATCTTGGTATTCAGGATGCATAGCCAAGCATAAGCATACAAAGTACAAAGAAGTGGATGTAGTTTCATATGTCTGCAAATGTTTCGGTGTATAAAAATTTGCATAAGAATACTTTTCTTTTAATCATTCATACTTACAGCTGCCACAATAACGTTTGCTTCATCCCTCACGTCCTCCCATGTTAGTTGACCTTCTTCAATATGATTCCGAATTAGATCAATGAAAACACGAGATTTTATTTTGTTAGCTTCTTCGCTATTGCCTTTATTTTCATTCATCTCATGCTCATCTGTATAATTGTTGTATGCTTTCACATTTTCCTTGTTTTCATGTTGATTCATTGCCTTCACAGACATTTTTGGTTCCATTGTAGTATCCAAGGAGGATTTAGTTGAAGTTTTTATTTTGTTATGCACTTTCAAAAGCTGTTGAATTGAAAAAAAAACAAAAGTACTTTATCAACTACCTACAGGCTTTATAATTTCACCATAAGCGATTTCTTCAGTTCACCAACTTAATAACTAGTCTTTAAGCGGCCCACCCACTTGCAATATAATTGAGCAATTTTTCGTATTGTACAATAATATCGCCAATATGTATGTCATATTCGAACATGGCACAATATATTGTCAAAAATCAGAACGCTTTTGATTTTTATTGTACAATAATAAAAATTGTGCAATGTGGTGGCAGTATTTTTTAGTCTTATGTTTACTTTTTCACTGTCAGAAAAATTGGGCAATATTTTCTTTGAAAATATTGTGCCATGTATTGCATAGTATAGGTCAAAACGACAATAATATCCAATAATATTGTATAATAGATAGGCCGCTTTAGTCATATGTAATTAAGTATTTAAATATGCAAGAGATGAAATCTTGAGTAATTTCCACTCAGGAAACACTAGCACGCTCACTCAAGCTAATTTTTTATACTCACGTTCATGCATGCTCACGTGAAAGAAAATGTTACTAACAATCATGCGTGCTCATTAGGCCGGTTTTGTCAATCACATGCTAGAATTAAACATATGTAAATGACGGTTCTAAAAATACATTTTTTGCCACGCCCGAAAATACAGTAATATTTGTCGTTTATATATTGCGCGACCATTTAAAGTCCGTTTTCAAAAATATAAATCTGGGGACTTTTGACAAAAGCACTTAAGTCGAGTTAAGACAATTTTACAGATTTTGTTATCTTTAAATATAGAGTTTTAAGGCGTTCTTTTGGTCTTACCACCATATTTCTGTGATGTTTTTTTTTACAAATATATTTACATTTTAAAAACTTAACTTAATTTCCATTTCTTCATTTTTTAGTTTTGAAAATTATTTTAAATGAAAGTTATACTTAAGTTGTTTTGTCAGAAGCCCATAGAAATAAAACTATGAAAACCATAAACAGCAATATGTTTCGATCAGACTTCAAATGTCGATGTTATCTATAAGTATTGAAAGGAAGAAAACTGCTTAATTTATGGGTGTGGAAAAAATAAATTATGTTAAAAGACAGACTTAAAAGGTTTCAATAGGCTTCCTTGACACGGCTGAAAAAATGAACATAAGTGGGAAGGATCAGAGATAACATAAGTGAGAACTACAATCTGGCATCAGATTAATATATCAAAAAAAGGCGGAAATAAAGCTTTAGTGTAGCCATTAATAACGATGTGAGATATTTTGAGGACGGACTGTAACTGGCTGCATGAAAATCAAATAAAAGTGCGGTATTTGGACCACGACAAAAATCAAATTTTTGCTGTTTTAGAAATGTCATTAACATATCCTTCATTCTAGAAGATGAATTTTTTTCGACCCAATCCAGTTATCATGCATGATTCAGGCAAATCACGTCAGCAGCGACCAACCATTTCTAGAAAATATATACATATGCACAAATGTATGTATATTAGTATTGATCTTAAAATTAAAAGTTGGAATTTTTCCGGTCTCATACCCCTAGTTGGTGGGTATTGGTAAAACACCGCACCAAACAATTTTCAGATCAATCAGTAAAGATAAGGCGTGCAGGTGTTTTCGTTTGTTTATAATAGCAATTTTAAATTTGATCAGATTTCAATACAATTATAAAACTATGAATTTTTAATTATTTGTGGTACAAAACAGCTTCCAAAATAACAACAATTTATTATGTTGGAAGCTGTTTTTCTGCACTCACTTGTAGTGTCCTTGGCACATTGTTTTTAATTATTCGCTAGGAGCTTACCCTTAGGGAATTTTTGTCTGAAATTTTTAGACAAATTTCTTACGACATTTGTTTACATGACTGTCCAAAACGATTTTGATAAAAATCACACAGAGTCTATAGCATTGATAACATAGATAGCAAGGTCTCGTACTCTCAATAAAATAATGACAACTCGCTTAACACATATGAGTACTGTGAATTCAACTTACGTGAGCGAGAATATTTTTCTCATTTCAAGACACTTTTAAGAGCAAAAATTTTGCACTTGAATATCTTTTAATTTGCACTTTTTTCACGCCCTCAATCACTTTTAGTTTTAATTAATTTTTTAAACTGTTTTAAATAAATTTTCTTGTTCTTTTAATTGTATTTTTAAAATATTTATAAAATTTTTTTGCTTTGAAATTTATTGATATTTTGAACCATTTTTTTCATTCAGCAGTATTGCATTTTTAATTCCTATATGGGATAAATAAATTTAATACTAAACAGGGCTGCCAGGTCCTTTTTATCGTGCTCCCCAAATTTGAAAAAATATTTTCCCGAAAAATCCCCTGTTAAAAGGAAAATCCCCCAAGAAAATCCTCATGAAAACAACGTATTTTTTAAAAAATCCCAAGCTTACACGATGAAATATTTCATGAAATTTGCTGCATGAAACTTTTTTTATGGTTAAGGGAAGAAATTTGAGTCGAAAAAGTGGTATGAAATGAATGTTTAAATGGTTCTTGTCACGTTTTTTTTACCCCATTTACATCTCGCTTATCTCTGAGACGCACTTGACTGCAAGAAGTTTTTTTAAAATCAATGGATATACTCTCTACGACACAAAGGACCCCCAAGGTAGAGCTTGTGGTGGCTCTGGTATACTAATAAAATCGCGATTAAAACACTACTTAATGAGTGATCATTGTGAAGACTATCTTCAAGCAACTAACATCTGCATTGAAGCTTTTCATCAAAACCTGGTGATTTCATCAATTTACTCTCCTCCCAGGTACTCTATTACAGAAAATCAATATAGTAGATTTTTCAATTCACTAGGCCCACGCTTTTTGGCCGCCGGTGATTACAACGCTAAGCACACGTTCTGGGGATCTCGCCTCATCACGCCAATGGGTCGCGTTTTGTTTGACACAATTTCAAAAATGCGGTTAAATGTTATATCAAGTGGGCAGCCAACTTACTGGCCAACAGATCACCGAAAAATACCTGATGGTATTGATTTTGGAGTAGTAAAGGGTGTGCCCAGCGAAATGATCCAAGTTGAAGCATCTTTAGATTTGTCTCCAGATCACTCACCAACTATTGTCACTATATATTCACATACAACATATTCACCCACTTGTGATTTAACGATGACAACCACACGTATAAATTGGTTGAAATATTTTATATTGATTTAATGTGCTGGTCTGTAAGGATTTTATTGTATCCTTTAGACTGAGTTATATAAATAAATAAATAACAGAATGGACAGAGAAATAGCTTTGGTTGAAAAAGTGATAGGAAATAAAATTTGAGACGGCTTTTGTAAATTTTCTTTAACCCATTTGCTTTCCCGTGCTTGCAATAAGCAAATACAAAAAGTTTCATGAAGAAAATTTCATGAGATATTTCATTTGGTATTATTAATATAAAATGCTTCTATCTTTTTATTTATTTTTTATTTTAAAGCATTTGAAAGATCATACGAACAAATACAAAAACTTCTCCAAAACACAAAGGTTTATCAAAAAAAGCAAAGACTGATCAAAAGGAAAAATATAAAACAATTTTGAAACCACTTACTAAAAAAATATTCTTAACAATATTAAGTTATTTCCAAAGTGAACCCCATGACTTGATTTCAATAAGGAGGAGTTAGAGCCGTTAACGAGAACAATATTAACATAAAGATAATACTAATAAACTCAAAATTTAGTTAAGTCTGATTCCAATAACTAACTCTATTTTCAACTGAGCTGAGGCGAAAAATTAGAAATTGTATATTAGACACGATATTTCACTTTTTTATATTGAAATCAGACGAAAACTCAGAGGCTTTTGTATAAACTCATTAACGCAAATACTACCCCGGCACACAAAAACAAAAAAAAATTGGATGTACATATGAGTAAACTAACGTGACCAGAAAATTTTTCCAAAAAGCGGGACAAGAACGATTGAAAAGCGGGATTCTGAAGAAAATACGACCAAAAATGCGTGATTTTATAAAATATCTTGTGGAAGGAAAGATGATGTAAAAACACTCCATTTCTATGATAATACGAGTATAAACATGATTTCTTTTATATACAAATATAAATATCGTTACTTGAAATTCAAAATCACGTAACTAATAAATAATTAAAAATCGCATTGTTATTTAATTGTTTTAAAAAATTGTATAATTACATCGAAGCGAAAATTTTCAAACCTTTATCATAAAAATCAACTAATTAAAAACGAAAAAGAAACTTAACTTCAGGATCTTGAAGTTCATACATATTTTATTTAATTTTTCCTCTCTCCTATAGAATTTAAAAAAGTAGATTCGTGATTTTGCATTCCATCGTTAGCTGAAATATAATTAGGCAGTTCATTAAAATTAGAAAACGTACATTTTAAGACGTTTTTTTAATCCATAGTTTTTAATTTCTCCGTTACGATGAAACAAAAATCTACTAATGAGTTGGCCTTAGCATCCAACGAATTTATTTTTTTTTTATAAAGAGAAGTAAGACAATCAGCCAATTAATGCCTACCAGTTAATTAATTAATGTGTTACCTTCTTTGGGAGAGGGATAGTGTAGAGAGAACAAGTGGTGAAGTGGGAGAGAAATAGAAAGCTTAATGGTAGAATTAGTCGATTCGTATCGTGTTACTTTACGTCTTTCCGTATCATTCTACTTTGTGTCTTAGTTAATGAAAACGTAGCGTTGGAAACAAATTATTTGACTTATTTTATAATTTCCTCGTATTACATCATTTACTTCCTATTCGTATTTGATTTCATTTGTTCTATTTATTTACCTTTGTTTTTTAGTTTTCTTTGCTTTTTGTTTTTGGCATTTTCTTCTGTTTGACGCTCTCTACGTAAAAATCTATTTTCTATAGATTTCTACCTCACAAAAGTTACGATACATATTGAATAAACAATAACATGTTTTATTAATGTAACAGATTTTGGCAGTTGATCCGTAACCTCACAATACGATTCGACTAATTCTACCATTAATTCATTTACAACTCTGCTACTGCGCGTTTCTTGTAGAGCAGGGCTGCAGTTGTTGTTTAAGCTGTGTATCCATTTATTTATTAGTTATTTTACTTCGCCGACGAAGGAGGGTGCTGTGAAGTGCATTAGGATATGTCCGTATTGATCGCTGCCGGTACTGCCAAAGTAATCAGTGCTATGCCTTCACCAAAAACATACCAATGCACATCAGAAAGATTTATGATGTTATTGGCTTGCCTGAAACTAGTCTTGAACTAAAGACCTCAGGGTTTATAGTCAAACGCGCTAACCACTCATCCAACAGCACCCTCAATGCAGACATACAGATGAGCTAACCCACAATTAATAAATTTATGTATTTTTGAAATATGAAGGCAAAAATTTATAAATTGCTTTAAGCCTACAGGTTAAACAGAATTTTGTGTCGTTTAGACCCAACAAAAATAAGAAAATTGTAAACCAGTAAGTGAAAAAATCCGAAGTTATCTTTCATACGAAATTGCTTAAATTCAGTTTATATATAAAAGAATATTTTCGATCAAAAGCGATTTTGTATGGAAAAAATTCTGTCTTGTAACTTTGCTATTTTTTGTCGGATCTAAGCATCTTATGTTTTATATCTCTAGCTTGCTGCTAAAAGGGCCAGTGTCAATATTTTGCTGTTTTGAGTTAATCATTGCATTAGGTTTCTGCTCTTACTCTCTTTTATTTTGCTGAAACAGCCTATGTCTAATGTAACCCTGAACAGCTTCATAAGGGTTTTGTTAGCCAATGTTACTATGAACTCATATAGAAAACTTAAACTCATATTGCCTTTTTCTCAAAAGTGAATATTTTGACATTGCCCCTTTCAGCACCAAGCCACAGATATGTTCAGCACAAAATCAGTCTTAGCGTTTTGCTTTCAAAACCTTTTCTTAATCTTTTTTCATCTTAATATAGACATTTTTTAAATTGAAGTTATGAATTTTAGTCGAACTGTATGGTTTTTAGTCCAAAGATTTGTAATTATTCTGCGTTAAGATCGTTGAATTTCATTTTTGGAGCTATCAAACATTTTTAATGTTAGGTGCCTAGTTGTTTTCACCACTCTCACACTGGGAACAGGTATGACAAGAGCTCTGATGATGAGATAGTGATTGGTCTCGGAAGACATCAGTTCGACGCGCCTATACAGAAAAGAGTTTGTCTTTTCAGTTATTACATGCTTTGAAAATTCCTTTGTCAATAAAAATAATTTAATTGAAAAATTTAATTAAATGAACTAAATCGTGGATAAGTAACGGCCGTATGCATAACAAAAATTGTAATGGAGTTATGTGCTCGTATATGATCCTAAATATCTTTGGATTAGAAATTTTCGAGTAATGAATCAACGTCTAAAAATGCACTTTTTTAGATTTTAAAGGGTTTTAACTCAATGAGTTGTACTGGCTGAAAAAGGAGAAATATATATTTTTATCAAGTTGAAAAATCTTCCAAATTTTTGGCAATAATTAAAACAGAATTATAAATCTTAAAACTCGAAAAGCGGGAGAAAGCGGGATGCAAATTTTAAGAGGGATCGAACTCTTAAAAGCGGGATAATCCCGCCTAAAGTGGGATGTCTGGCCAGGTTAGACTAAGCCCACCTACCTACATATATTTCGATGAGCTGAATCCGAATTATATTCGACATGAAAAATAAAATAGATTCATATTGAATATAATTTTTTTGTTGTACTTTGTATAAGTTTCTAAGCCTACTACGCTTTTGTAATTCTCAAATGATGTTTGAAAGTTTGTGAATAAGGTAAGAGGTTTGAAACTTTTCAAAATTATGGTTGAAGTCTACTGATGATTTGGTAAAGCACCAATAAAATGTTAACGATAATGTTAAATTTTCAGATAAAACTTAAGCTCAGGTACACTGAGAGTAATAAATTTTTAAATAAAATTGATATGACTGAACTTTGTTTTAATAGGGATTAGTACTTTATTTCGGGTCCAAATCTCTGAATATATGTACGTATTTAAAAATATTTTAAAAGAAGTAGTTTTAATTATAGATCAACGGAATGAAACTTAAGGAATTTCCCCAAAAAAAACTCCAATGTATTTTTTAAATAACCTCAAGCCCCAAATGAAAATTTTCATTCTTTTTGGTGATTACAATTCCCCTAATTTGGGGTCAGAACCCCTAAACTGGCAGCCCTGGTACCAAATAGAAAAATTGCAAAAAAATGTTTAGCAAATCAATATTTTTTGAGCTCGAATGCATTAAAAAGCATTCTTAATTCATATTTTCATTAATTAATACAAAAATAACTGTACAAACTTCTGAAAATTCATATTTTAAAGATATGAATGATTTAGAATACTTCTTATTGCAACCAAGTGCGGTTTTAGTCCTGTGGGGAAATTTTTATTTTAAACCAATACTAATAAAAAATGTTCTATTAATTCATTTCATTCGAAATCTAGTAGATTTAATTTAAAATCTTTTTCAAAATCTAAATCATTTACACAAAGCTTTTTTGAAATTTTTCTAGATTTCGTATCCAAGAATAAATATTTTGACTGAAATTTATCTTATACTGTAACCAAACAAGTTCCGCCTTGGCTAATGCACACTTTTATTAGACAATTTTTGTAGAGCGTAGCTAATTCACTCACCGTTTATATAAAAATGTTGTACAGGGAGGGTAGTAGAAAGAAAACAAAAATACTAGATTTTGAGTAGATTTCGTCCAAATCTACTGACAAAGTAGATTTCGTTTTGTGTGGGAAATCTAGTAAAAAACAACTAGATTTAGCTCGAAATCTCGTAAGTACTAGATTTCGAGACAGTGTAAATGCCCTATTAGACTTAGGTTTTTGACAGCAGACTTGGTTTTTCACATTTTCACTTCAATTACATACAAGTAATTTGTAATTGCCTTGGTGCAATTACAAATTACTTGTAATTGTAATTGGACTACTACCAAATAAAATTACTTTTGATTGTAATTGCGGTAGCACCAATTACAACTATAAATACTTGTAATTGTAGGAAGCCTATTATAAATTACTTGTAATTGTTAATGTAATCATACCAATTGAAATTACAAGTAATATGTGTTGGCATGACTGCAATTACAATTACAAGGAAAATTTAATTTAATTACAATTTACTCAATTATATTTTCAAATTTTTGGAAGACTTTTATATAGCCAAAATGACGAAAAATTTCTGCAGATTGTGAGAATAAGAAACAACCCCTTAAATTTTATTAAACTCACAAGCTTGACGAGCAGCAAAGAAATGGCAAAACATCACTTTTACTCTCAAAATACGCGAAAAATTGCCGAATTGCAAATTCGCAA
Organism: Panzeria rudis; assembly: GCA_956483635.1. Taxonomy (NCBI): domain Eukaryota; kingdom Metazoa; phylum Arthropoda; class Insecta; order Diptera; family Tachinidae; genus Panzeria; species Panzeria rudis. The sequence goes on along the minus strand of OY101451.1, from coordinate 72,469,705 downwards.
AAACTTAACATTAAAAACATAGAAGAGTGATTAAAAATCGGTAAAACTGTTATAAATACAAGAACTGGCTAAAAAACACTTTTTTCGCGAAAATAGCAAAAATTCGCGAAAAACAGCAAAATTGCAAACAAGCCTTAAAATTGCTAAAAATATCTAAAATTGTAAAGAGTGCAAAAAGCTCCGAAAAAATTGCTAAAATTAAGAAAATTCCCAAACACTTGGTAAGATTAAAAATATATCAATATCTGATATTGATTAAAAAATTGGTAAAACTGTTAAAAAACCAAAAACTGAGAAAAAAAATTATTTTATCGCGAATATTGCGAATTTGCGTCATTTTCGCGATTTTTTCTGAGATTTTCGCATTCCTTACAATTTTTGCTATTTTTATGCAATTTTCAGGCTTGTTTGCAGTTTTGCAATTTTTCGCACATTTACGCTATTTTCGCGATAAGTGATTTTTTAGCCGGTTCTTGGGTTTATTACAGTTTTATCGATTTTTAATCACTATAAGACTTTTCTATGTTTTTAATGTTAAGTTTTTGAGAATTATCGTAATTTTTGCGATTTTTTCATAGTTTTTTGCATTTCATAAAATTTTAGCTATTTTTAATCAATTTAGAGCTTGTTTGCAATTTTTTTAATTTTTCGCGAATTTTCACTATTTTGGCGATAATAGTGATTTTTTACCAGTTCTTGGATTTTTTACAGTTTTATCGATTTTTAGTTCATATAACACTTTATTGTTTCTTCGATGCTAGCAAGTTCTTGCGAATTTTCGTCATTCCGTATAATATTAGCTATTTTTAAGCAATTTTAGGGCCATTTGCAACTTTTAGATTTTTCGGGAATTTTCGCGATTTTCGCGACAAATGTGTATTGAACAATGTTTAATGAATTTAGGGGGCTGTTTAAAATTTTTCACAAAAATTTTTCATTTTGCGATGTAAGTAATTTGTCTACTTTTTATCCTCTTTTAGAGCTCTAGAAATTTCCAGTTAATTTTAGAGATATTAAAAATAAATAAATAATAGATTTTATTTGTAATAAAAGACATTTATAGTATTTTTTATTGTTAAAGTAATTATTACCCCTTTATGAGCAATTACTATTACTTTTGCCCAAATACATGTAATTGTAGTTGATAATCTTCAATTACAATTAAAATAATTTGTAATTGCTGTATATCAACTACCCATTACATGTAATTGTAATTGTTCATGCCTCAATTACAATTACATGTACAGTGCGAGCTCGATGATCGCAACCACCTATTATCGCAACTGCTCGTTGTTTGCAACCACCAAAATTTTTGCATTGAAGTCTCTATAAGCGCAACTATCAGTCTCGGTTATAGCAACTTTAATACAGAAATGTGATTGTTCGATTGTTTGCTTTTCTACGTCGCCTTTGGACATAGAAAAGATGCAAAAACTACAAAGTACATACATACATACGTTTGTTTACTATTTTTTTTCGTGTGTACAGCGGCACGGCAAGTTATTCGTTATTTTACAGTTAGTTTTTTATTCTGCTTTGGGTTCTTTTATGCATAGTTAGTATGAACTATTTTTGCGTGCACTACAGATCACATGAATTTTATTTTTAAGTTTTTTTAAGGCGAATTTTTGAAGTTTCTATTTAATTTTCATATCAATAAATAATGACATACATTATGTATTAAAAATTGAAAATTTTGAGCTTTTACTTTATATGTAAAATTGGGGGTCGGTTATCGCAACTTTTGCGATTATCGCAACCGGCTGTGGCAGAATTAGTTGCGATCATCGAGCTCGCACTGTAATTGTAATTCTTCTTCAGACAATTACACATTACAAGTAATTGTAATTATAGTGTAGCAATTACAAATTCCATGTAATGTGTATTGGAACATGTAATTAATTACAATATGTAATCATTACCCCCCAAGACTGATCTATAGTACTAATAATAAAGTATTTCGGTTTTCCTGAAAAAATTGGTTTTTAGAGATACACGCTTATTCAAGAAAACCACAGAAGCTGTTGGAAACTTTACAGCCAATATTTTTTTAAATACCCCCATAGTCATAAAAATTTATTGAAGTTAATGTTGGTTTGCTGTACGAATTTTGTATGGGAAAACCGGTTATACTGCACACGTTAACTTTACTACTCATTTATGAATATGTATTAAGTTATGAGATACAAAAGACCGAAAAATAAAATTTTCTCAACCTTTGGTACGCGTGTAACATGCCTTAATCTTAGCTGATTGCAATTTGAAAATCATAGCTAATTGAAAAATTAAAATTTTTCAGGCAGTTTCCGTTTAAGTTATGACAGTTAATACCCACTCTAATGCAGTACATATGTATATACATACATACAAATGTACGTAAATATGTCGCGGTGTTAAGGCTAAATAAAAAATATCTTACATTTTCAACGAATTCATAAAGAACGTTGATATACTTTTGTTGACGCTTAAAGAGCGATGAATTTTTATACAAGATATCCGGATACAGCCAGGGCGATAGCATCCTTTTAACGCACACTTCAGTGACACTTAATGTATGAAAGAAGAAAACAAAAGAAGAAACAGTATTAAACAACTTTCGTTCAGTTAGTTTCAGATCATCATAACTCCCAATCCCGGTCTTAAAGTCTTCAATTTATACGTTCCTTGAAAAAAAAACAATATATAAATGTTACAATTTTAATGAAAATTTTCAATTTATTTTAAAATTTTTTCAATACAAATTTAGTTTTTCCCTTGTTCTTTGAAATATAAATAGGGCTCAACTCTTTCTGAATTAAAGGTTCAATTAGACGTGCCATAACCATAACCATAGAAAACAGCTGTTCGAGCCAACCTCATGTACAACAATGTAATTGATTATAGGTGACTTGCCATAAGTTTTCTTTTTATTAAGTTTTTTATCTTCTGAAAATTTTACAAACGATGACAGGCCCTTTTGCATTTTATATGTCGATAGGTATTTTTTATTATATACATTCCTATAACATATATATATATATATATATATATATATATATATATATATATATATGTATATATATATATATATATATATATATATATATATATATATATATATATATATATATATATATATATATATATATATATATATATATATATATATATATATATATATATATATATATATATATATATATATATATATATATATATATATATATATATATATATATATATATATATATATATATATATATATATATATATATATATATATATATATATATATATATATATATATATATATATATATATATATATATATATATATATATATATATATACTTTAGAAATGAACGTTAACCCGTGCCTACTTGCGTTTAAATCAAGTTCATAAAAATTAAGCTGGTACGACATGATGAAACATGTTTTATTTGTAACAAAACGTTGTCCTGTCGAAATAACTTTTAAATTTTCCAAGCAACTTTTGCACTTTTTCTTTCCATAAAAACCTTTCTCAGACTATTACACACATATAAAAAAATGAGAGAAATCGGTCAAGCCGTTCTCAAGTTATGCTCTTGGCAACGGACACTACTATTTATATAGATTATTGTATGGGTTTCTTTGTTATTAAGACGACGTACATAATTTGTTTTTTAAAAACAGTTCTGGAACTACGGATTGATAAGTAATTTCAATCCGTAATAATTCAAACGAGAATCAGAAAATGTGTAATTGTGAAAAGATAGAGTGAAAAGTAATGATGAAAACGAATATGAAAAGTTTGTTTTTTTCATTTCACATTATCACAGAACCAGAATTGAGCCCCAGAACAGCATGCGGCGCAAATTTTTGCATTGTACGTCAGAAACCAACAAGCCGTGATTCGCGTGCGTTGAATGTGACGAAAATTCTTGCGTTGTTTCTGTGCGCCGCACACGTAAGCATTGTTGTTATAAATATTAATTTGAAACTACAATGCTTTGATAATTCCACACATTTTAATTCCACATGAAATACAGAACATAGCCGTATATCTTATAAATATGTATGTATGTCTGTCTACTCACATGTACTAAATTAAAAAAAGTATATATTTAAAATTATTTTTTAAATTCATCACTTGTATTTTCTTCAATAAGATGAAGTAACAATTTTATAAATTCTTTTATTCGGTTTTTTACTTATTGTCTTGTAACTTTGCTATTTTTTGTCGAATATTAACCACGTTCTTTAACTTTTGTCTATCAAAACTCTTTTTTTTTAATTTTTGATACATCTTAATGTAGAAACGTTTAAGTAATGAATGTTGAAGACACGTTTAAAATGAACTTTTTTGAATTTTAAAGGTCTTTAGATCAATACAATCGTTATATTGGGTGAAAATAGAGAAATATATCTACAAAACAATGTAAAATCTTTTTTATTCAGTTGAAACATCTTCGATATATTTGGCAATACCTAAAACACTGGAAAACACGCATTTATATCTTTTGTTAAAAAAATATAAATGAATGAATGAAGGAGTTCACATTCGTTTTCAGTGAAGTCTCGCTCAAAGCCGGATGTCTGGTCCGGTTAAGTATGTATATGAATATCCATATATGTATGTACAAGTGTATTTATGTAAGTTTATTTTTTACCCATTGTATGACTCGAATATTGCTGATGAACAATCGTTTTGAAAGCTCGTCTTTGTGCCCATTGTTGTCTCTATTTTATCCAATTTGTTAGCCATTTAGCAACCAGCAGGCAATTACGAACAAGTCATAAAAGAAGATCAAGAACAAAGTATGTCAGAGCAAACGAATGATAATAACAATAATAATAATGGTAATAATAATAATATTAATGATAATAATAATAAAAATAGTAAATAATAATAATAATAATAATAATAATAATAATAATAATAATAATAACAATAATAATAACAATAATAATAATAATAATAATAATAATAATAATAATAATAATAATAATAATAATAATAATAATAATAAACTAACTTAAAAACTAAATAGGGTTGTTGTTGCTGCCTTCGCTGGCAGTTTCGCACACAGTAGCGAAGGCGGCCAAAAATAAAAAATACAGTTATGAATTATAAGAGAATATTTGACTGGGTTTTATAAGCAACATTCTGACTGAGGCTGAGGCCACACGGGCGTTTTTAAAATGCGGCGTTTCTGCTTTTTATATTAAATTTGAAAGTTCTCAATTTTTACAAACTTCAAAAAGCAGAAACGCCGCGTTTTAAAAACGCCCGTGTGCCTCAGCCTAAGTAAGAATTTTTAAGAGATGTTCATTTTTCATAGAGTTATAATGATTCAAAATTAATCGTTTTATGTAACTAAAGAATTATTCGAAAAGTCATGAAAAAATATTAAATTAAGCAGTTAGTTTAAAGAAAAATCGGTAAAGTAGTAAAATGTTTCGAAACATATAATTGTTTATTATCGTAATATCACTACACGTTTTTTTAACTAATATGCGATATACTCGTGCCATTACTTATAAAGTAAACAAAGAGGAAAATAACGAATATTTAAAAATTTTATGGACGATTAAAAACTATATATTTTTTATACTTTAATGTAATATTTCTACAAGTTTTTTTTTAACTTTAAAATTTATTTATTGAATCTTCAATTGTGAATTGAACTAACAATAAGTATTCAAATTTTAAAAGTAAAATTGTTAATAAATACTCCAGCCACTGCTAGACAAAATATTAAGTTCAACGGTTGCTCCTTTAGATGTCTTGCATCTCTCGTGTTCGGCTGAGAGAAAGAGTGTTCCTCCTTCTCAGCTTAGTGTGCCCTCTAAAAGTAATGATGTTGCGGGCTAAGGGATTTCAATGCGATTCGAGTTTTTTTTACATATGTACATAGTCACATGTTTTGAAAACACAGTTTTTACTAATGGAACGTCTAGATCAGCGTTGCCTAAGCCCTATGCGCTTGGTGCTCATTTGTTTTTGTAAAAGCACTTAGCTATAGGCTATGTGTGTTTTAATGCACACACAGCACTCAGCACTAGCAATACGAAATGCACAAACAACAGAAAAAAAGGAATGTAAAATCAACATGCCGCAATTTTGATTGGAAATCATATTTAATTTACAAGAAATAATTTGTCGTTTGAGTGTGTTAGTATTTATTTGCTTTGTTCATTGCTAGAATTCAATGGTCTGCTTAGTTGTGTGATTTGTTGTTGTTTAATTGTACATGTACGATGGTATTTATTAAGTGTATAGGTAAAGTAAAGTTTTAAGCTGTTGTGGCTGCAGTGGTTAGCGCGTGGACTAGGCAGGCGGCACGAGTTCAAATCTTGGATGGGGCAGTCAGCTACAACGCAAAGTTTTCTGATGACCATCACGTAAAATAATCAAGTAAAATAATTAATAGAATACCTATATTCAAGTAATGTTGTTTCAGCTTAATATAATTTTAATTCAACATGATTCTTCGTGTTGTTTCAATATCAAATTTACGTTGTTTCAACTTGAAATAACTTTGATTCAACATGATTCTTCGTGTTGTTTCAATATCAAATTCACGTTGTTTCAACGCGAAATTACTTTGATTTAATATGATTTTCGTTTTATGTCAGTATCAACTTCATTTTGATTTAACTGTACTGGAATATTAAATCAAAATGAAATATAATTATTTTTTTCAAGATTAGAATAAATCATGTTGATTTAACATGAAAATTGTTTGTTTAGGAAGGTAATTTTTAAGCCTTCAACTGCCGATTGAAGCCGGAACTCCCCAAAGCAGCATTCTATATTATATCTGATATGTGCCTCTGACTTGCCGAAAAACCGTAACATACAACATTCGCTGATGATACAGCAAGAGCATATACCGCAGTTGGAAAAATGGATAAAACGATGGCGAATGAAAAGTAACGACCAAAAACATCTACATATTACTTTTACATTGCACAGAGATACATGCCCGTCTATACAAATCAATAGCCAAACTATTGGATGGGTTCTGTATTCCGTGCGAAATTAAAATGTGCGGAATTAACAAAGCATTGTTGTTGCAAGCTATTATTAATAACAACAATGTTTTGGCCATTTCACACATTTTAATTCCGCATGGAATACCATTATACTTAAGCCTGGCAAAGATCACACGAAGGTGGAACCCCATAGGTCTATAAGCCTATTGTCTAAAATGTAAAAACTATTTGAAAATATACTTCTGAGTAAGCTAACACCCATACTAAATCGTACTGGATGAATTCCAGACCACCAATTCGGTTTTAGGAGACAACATAGTACGATTGAACAAACACATAGACTCGTGAACGTGGTTAGAAAAACCTTCGAAGAAAAGAAATATTGTTCTGCGCTCTTCATCGATGTTTCTCAGGCATTTGATAAAGTTGTTAAGGAAGGTAATTTTCTAAGCCCTCCGCAACCCATTGAAGCCGGAGTTCCTCAAGGCAGCATCCTCGGTCCTGTATAATACATCTGATATATGCCTCTGACTTGCCGGTAAGCAGTAACATACACATATCAACATCTGCTGATGATACAGCTTTTCTATGTATTCACAATAGCCATCAAGAAGCTTCCCGCAAACTGGAAAATTATATAACCCAGTTGGAACAATGTCTAAGACAATGGCAGATAAAAATTAACGAGCAAAAATGTCTACACATTACTTTTACGTTGTGCAGAGAAACCTGCCCAGCCATACAAATAAATAACCAAACTGTACCTCAACACACTGAAGTAAAATATCTCGGTGTTTATCTTGATCGTCGTCTAACATGGAAGTCCCACATAAATGCAAAGGGGACCCAAATAAAATTAAAAGCAGCTCAAATGAATTGGCTCATTGAAAGGAACTCTACTCTAAGCCTAGATTGTAAACATTTTCTATACAACTCCATTCTAAGACCAATATGGTCCTATGGAATCTAGTTATGGGGCACTGCCTCGGCATCAAATGTAGAAAAAATTCAAAGACAACAAAATAAACTACTCCGTACGATTACAGCATGCCCCATGGTATATCAGAAACAAGCGAATTCATAAAGATCTAGATGTGCCGCTGGTTAAGACAGTGTTTTCTAAACACGTGACAAGCTACATAAAAAAACTTGAGTTGCACCCAAATCCCGAAGCCCGAAACATCATTAACTTTAGAGGCCACACTCGGCTGAGAAGGAGGGACACTCTTGCTCTCAGCCGAACACGAGAGACGTAAACAACCAAAGAAGCAACCGCTGAAACAAATATTTTGCCTGGTATTGGCTGGACTTAAAAATTAAAATTTTTAGAGTTAAGATTTGATTACTTATTGTTAGTTCAATTTAATTGAAGATACAATAAATAAATATAACAAAAAAAAAATTTACTAATCCCGGGACTCGGGATTGAGCAATTATGTACATTATTTAGAAATTTTTTTCTCCTCTAAAATTTTGAAAATGTTATGAAATGTTAGTTATAAGGCATTTGCGTTGTCTCGAAATCTAGTAGATTGTTTGCAATCTTTATCGAAATGTATATCGTTTACACTAAGCTTTTTTGAAATTTTTCTAGATTTCATATCCACACAGAAAAAAATAAGTTTCGTTTTTGATAACAAAAATCCCGGTATTCAATAATTTTTTTTTTCAAATTTCCTGTGATAAAGAATTCCCCTATATTGATAACAAAATTATTTCAAAATAAAAATATATATATAAATTAAAAAAATGTTGACATGGCTGGAATACGAACCCGGGCTTTCCGGACGTAAAGCATACACTCTCTAGCTGAGCCATATCCCATTTATTTTTTTATGGGATACAACTTGTTTTAAGTACTTATGTATAAAAAGAAAAGAAATAACCGGTATGGAAAAGAAATACTTACAACGAAATATTTTATTATGTTAAAGATAAATGTTATTGAAATTCATATTTTTTTTAATAACATGGTCTTATTGAATATAATTCTTGTCTATTTTTTTCTGTGCAAGAATAAATACTTTGACTGAAATTTATCTGAAAGTTGAAGTGCCGACTTAGCTAATGCACACGCCTTTATTAGACAGTTTTTAAAGAGCGTAGCTAATTCAGTCGCCGTTTATATAAAAATGTTGAACAGGGTAGTAAAAAGAAGATAAAAATACTAGATTTCGTTTTATATAGGAAATCTAGTAAAAAAACAATTACATTTAGCTCGAAATTTCGTAAGCACTAGATTTCGAGACAGTGTAAATGCCATATTAGGTGACGATATGTATATAAGTACAAGAAAGAGATATACAATGTAAGTATGTAAATAAAAAAATTATCTTAAACTTACGACAGGCAGTTTCCAAAACGCTTCTCTTTAATATTTCGTATATTTCCAGTGGTTGGCCCTCAGATGACAGCAGCTCATTAATTAGAATGTTGGATTCTCGGTTGAATATGGGCAGGAATGTGTGAATGACTTGTCGACTGAAAGCTGGATTTATGAGACGTCTATGTTTATTCCAACGTGGTGCTAAATACATACATAAGTATGTATGTACAATTTGTGTACATTGTGTGGTTTGAATGAAATAAAAGAGAATGTTATTTGAATTGATATGTGTCATTTTAAGTCTATTGTTTGTTTGTTGTTCATTATGTGTACATGTGTACATTAGAGTGGCAATGAAATATTTTTTTGTTAATTAAAAAAAGCCCGTTTGGATTATTGTGGCATTTGGTATAAAACTCAAGAGGTGAAAATTTTGCCAAAATCGGATAATTTTCAGGCGTGCCCCATTGAGTTTAAAGTTAAGATTTTGTGAAATTTACCGAAATGAAGCATAAAAAAGGGGCGTTTTAGAGTTCGCCAATTTGACGCAAAATTTAACCCCCGCACAATCAAAGATTACTGTTTGGAAATTATGCTTCATTTCTGTAAATTTCATATAATTTGAACTTTGACCACTAGAGGTCGCACGTTTTAGTTATTCGAATCAGGCCAACATTTTTACCTACGCTTAATGAAAGATTAGTATATATACATTGAGTTTAACTTTGTCAAATTTTGGATAATTTAAAATTTTACCTCAATGGGGCACACCTGAGAGTTATCCGATTAGGGTAAAATTTTCATAACGTGAGTCTTAGACAAAGTACTTTAATAATCTGCACAGCTATTTTGTGTTTTTCCATTGTCAGCCTAATGTGCACATATGCAAAATATATATTAGGGTGACAATGAAAAAATAAGCTGTGCGGATTATTTTGATACTTGGACACGTAGTAAAAATGTTAGACAAATTGGGTAACTCTCAGGCTTGCCCCGTTGAGGTAAAATTTCCAATTTTCTTACATTTCCCGAAGTTAAGTTCAATTTACATAAAAAGATATTTCATTTACCGTATGTAAAAATTTCGGCCCGGTTCAAGTAACTATAACGTGCGACCGCTAGTGGTCAAAGTTCAAATTTTGTGAGCTTTGCAAAAATGAAACATAATTTCTAAATAATAAACTTTGATTGGGTGCATGTAAAAACTTGAGCCGAATCGGAGAACTCTAAGTCGTCTACTTTTTTTTGCATAATTTTGGTAAATTTCATACGATTTTATCTTAAGGGCATTTCTGAAAGTTACCTAAAATTTTCACTACGTGAGTTTTGTACCACAGGCTACAATAACCGGTTTAGGTTTTGTTGAAAATAACAAATCAAAAATATTCCATTGCCACCCTAGTCTACATACTTATATACAGACATACATATGTATGTAACTACGTACTACCAAGCCTGATAGAACACAAGATTACGACATGCACATGATTTCCATTTAGTTGACGAAGTTAGTGCTTTTCAAAAGGTTGCCAAGTCAATGTGTCCCTAAGCCAGTATACTTTTATTGGAAACAATATATGCAATATTATGGCAGAACCGCAAAAGCTGAAAATGAAAAACCAATGGTAGCACATAGTACGTTTATACGTACGACTGACTTATTTGTAAATAAAAACGAAGTGCTTCCAAGTATGTATTTTTATTGTAACTTACGAAAACAATTGCTGATTAACGCACTATTTGCAAATAAGAAGATTGAGATGCCACCTTTCCAAATGTTTTTTAATAAAAAACAATAAATAGATAAATATATTAATAAATAGATAAATATTCACAGATTTAATATATGACAATAAAAAGTGTTTGGCAGCATTTTACGTTTTTATTTGCAAATAAGCCCTGCGTATAAACATAGTAACAGCTAGTTGCGTCATTGGCGTAATCTTGTATTCTATCATTCTTGCTACGTACTATGTTGATTTATTGACCCCCATTCTGCGTTACGATTCCAATCGAAATTTTATACGTTTGGCAACTTTGGTATTCTGCGTTCCGTTCCCCCGTGCCATTTCGATTTCTTTTTCGATTGTATGTATTCTGCATTACGATCGTAGCTATGTTTTTGCAAGTTGCTTATTCACTGACGGGGAGTTTTTCCACTTTTATTTGTGTGGTTAAAAAGTGTCCAATTAAATAAAATGTAAGTTCAAAATGCAATAAATTTATTTTGCAATAAATTTTTTATTTTTTTTTCAAATTTTAAAGGTTTATTTAATTTATTGTAGGTCGAAAAACACAACAACCTGAGCAATATGAAAAGCTGGCGAATTTAATGGCAACGAAGGATGATATTGCGTGTGGATGTCATAAGCGTCCCAAGGAAGAAGTGCAGTGTGTTTATTTAATAAAGGTTCTCACAGTATTGAAGTATTATTTTATTTATCACCTCCTCCGCGACAGGATTCCTCTTACTGGAATAGTTTGGCCACAAACACTGCTTACTTATATTCGGGCTTAATCCTTCTTTCTGCACTTATCTGATGTGTTTATTTAATTAAAGCTATCGCAATATTTAGTTTTTATATATTTATCACTGTTTTTTCACTCAATTTAACTTTTTACAAAATTTCTACAAAATTGCTTATTTTTTCTGTTTCTATTTCATACGTTTCATAGCAAAGCAGCTGCTTTAAACATACTCATCTCTTCTTATTTTTCTTTCGATTAGGTTTTTCTCTGGAATACCATTTTTCGATTCGAGCGTAACTGAATGCGGGAACATAATCGAAACGCAGAATAGGGGTGATTGTAAACTTACAGCTGGACGTGAATAGGCCATCACCTATAGCATTGGCCATGAAACGATAAAGATCCCCTTTGTTTGTGCAGCATGAAGAATTCAAAATGGTTTCAATTGTTTGTGGGTCATTAACATAAAGAAAACATTTAGTGCCCATCCATGATATAAATGGCGTTTTGTACTGTTGTCCTTTTTCTTGCATGTACTGTAAAAATTCTAAATTAAATATAAAAAACATTCCCATTTTATAGTTATTAATATCGTTAAAGGTCCTTTTACATTGTAATGGAAGCTTTGAGATTTTTATTAGATTTTGTAATCAAATCAAAATCAGTCTGACTGTCAAAAAATCTTAAAGAAAATAATCTCATTACATTTCGTTTCTACATTATCACATTCCAAATAAAACGTAACTTATCATTTACACATGAAAGTAATTGCAAGAAAGTCGCAATACACTCACAGTTTTTCACTAACACATTCAAACTTATTTTACTTTCCACACAGCTTTCAATGATTTTTTCAAGAAAGCAATTTTTTACACTTTCTGAAAGTTAAATGACAAATAGGTAAACAGAGTTGCCCACTACAAATATTTATACAAATTTGCAGGATTGTGAGAAAATAAAATAAGTGAACTTAATTTGTACATGTATGAAAAGAGTTGAAATATTTTTCGTTATATACACACAGAGAAGACAATTAATGTGGTTTATAACAATAATCTCATTGAAAAATTAGCAATAAAAATTATTTCCGACTATTGCCCTATAAACTTGTGCATGCGTTATTCTTGTTAGCTATACTTCTAATTCCATGAGTATAGAAATATTTGCAACTCTTCGCTTCGGCGACATTTTTAAAATGAACTTTCAATTTCCTGTGTAAACGAACAAGAAATTTTCAAGAAAGTTGTCTATTCCATTGCAATTTTTATTTATAATACGTATACAAAGCTTTCATGAAAGTACTTTAATGTGTAAATGTAGCGTCTTATAAATAATTTGCAATAAAGCAAATTTTTTCGTTCTTCTTTTTCTTTATTTCCGGCGGCAAACAAATGCACAACGGTTTTTGTTATTCCTATGTTTGTTCGTGCAAAAGACAACCTTGATAAAACGAAAAATGTGATTGTGTAGAAAATTTCTTAAAAATGAGGAATACAGTATTTATCGCTTATATGCACGTCGGTTATTTGCATTTAACGTTTATATGCATCCCAACATGAGCAATTTTTTATTTGTATTTAAAAAACCGTAGTCATTTTTCGTATTTGCATTTCTCTTATATGTATTTCTCGCTTTTATGCACCGTAAAGAAATATAAATCATTTTAAAGTGTATTAAAAAAATGCTCATATATGCACCGTACATATTATGTACATTTTTAAAAAATTTGTGGAGCAATTTTTCAACCGCAAACAAAAAGTTCAATCTCAATTTACTTTAATTTTACATGTCTGTGTAAAACCAGCTGCTTCATTTAATCAAGAAAACTAATATCAGGCTGCGGCGGCAAAACTTGTGAAAATATTAATCAATTATTTTGAAAATAAAATTCGGGGTTTTATTTACTCATTTTTAGTTAGTTTTATTCAAGCACCGCTGAAGCATATAAGCGATTTTTTTAATAAGCACTGCCGAAGCATATAAGGGAGTTTTTATAAATGCATTTCTCGCTTATAAGCACAAAAAGTCGTGCAAAATTTGGAATGCATATAAGCGATAAATACTGTACCATAATATGTACTGTCAAATTTCGTCACGTATTATTTGATAGATCACAACAATTTGTCTTCACACTGTTGGATTTTTACATAAGATTTTAGTTTTTGTCAAGTATTAATACTAAATCTAATAGTCTGAAGAGCGCTTAAAGAATATGTATGTACTGTGTATGAACCAGGCGCTTAAGCTTTTAAGAGAAGAACTTTTAATTGACCCATAGCAATTTGTATATTTTTGTTAGAAACTCAATAAAAACGAGTTATATTTTATTGATTTTTGAAGAAATTTTCCCTTTTTCCCCTCCCCTGGATCTGCGTCTGGTCTTAATGCTGGTGCGATATACTAGGAGTACATTTATAAATGCAGTAATTGTGCAAGTATTAAAGCTTCTACAACTAATTTTATTTACTGTTGCTATAATTTGCAGACAAGTTGAAAACATTTATTGCATTCACGAACTCGCTCTAGGTTTATAGGACGAATTTTTTTGAATATTTCTTTACTCAGCGAAGATAAATTACCCATTCCCAGTTGGGGTGTAACATCTTAAAAAGTGCCATAATGTCCGTTGGTACTGCAACTCATTCAGATGTTTCATAACGCTATGACACCCCTTTCGCAAATAAGCAAGTACCATGCCACAAATTCAGTTTAAAAAATTCATGGCAAATATTTATAAAAATGTGTCAATTGACCCACATTACTAAAAGGGCTAATTTGCTATAAAGAATTGGGATATAATTGAAAATGTTTAACAGCATCCTCGCCAATTTTCAGTAGAATCTATGAAAAATTGGCGAATTCTCTCATCAACTATCGGTAAATTTGGAAAAAAAAATTATGTTTGACCTCAAAGGGGTACGGCTAAGAGTTGTCCGGTTCAGCTCGAATTTCCACCACTGGGTTTTTATGGAAAATTTCAATACAACTCTAATGTACATACATATGTACATATTTTGTATGTCACATATGGGTTATACCCTTTAAAACTCAATAACTAAGAACATTTATCGAAACCAATTTATTTTTTGTATTGTTATATTCAGTGAAGTCCTGCTATGAACCAATTTCTTGAAAATCACTTTTTAACGGAATGAAAACAGTTCGCCGATATCAGCTACACCTCTGACAAAAATTTCAGAGAGAAAATATAAATGTTGGTGCCTTTTTTTAATCTTTATTATTTGGCTATCAACCATTTTTTGTTAATGCAATAACTGTTATCAACCACATTAGTTTTATAAACCTCTTTAGCATGTGTATTAAACGGAAGTTGTTTCCTAAAACTTTTTATATACCTATTTATATACTTACATATATACTGTAAGGAATGACAAAATTTCACGCAAAAACGCGAAAATTCCGCAAATTTGGAAAAGTTTGCTAAAGATTTTGAATATTGCACAGTGTAATATTGATTAGAAGCCCCTAAAAAATAGGAAATATAAAAATTTTGGAAAATATCACACCTATAGCGAAAAATTGCAAAATTTAAATCAGCCATAAAGTTGATTATTAGTCGCTAAAACTATAAGGAATAGCGAAAATTCGGTACAAATCGCTAAATTGGCAAGAACTCGCACAATCTGCTAACAGGAGCACCATAGCAAAGTCTAATACTGAGTAAAAATCGCTAAAGCAGTAAAGAGTCAGAAAGCTTACAGAAAAAAATGGCTTCTATCGGTAACATGGTAAAAATTCGCGAAAGATATCAAAATTGGAAACAAATGAGCCCAGATAAAAAATGAAGCCGTAGTAATGCCATTAACAATGAACATAACGGAATATGCTGCATTTTAGAATATCTTAAAAAAATAGTTAAGTAATCAGTTAAAAATCTGTCATTTGAATTTAAACGTCACATACACCGGTCAACATCTTTCATCAAGAAAAGTTTATTTAAATTAGTTCGTTGCCTTTTTTTATCACTACTTTTATGATAATTTAGTTCGGATGAAGTAAAGATATGTAGCAAGTCGAATTATCTTGTTTAATTTTGATTATTTTGTTATTTTTTTCTTATATGTTAAAAACGCTGAAACATTAATAAAATTGAAAATGATAATACATATATATTGTCATATATTGTCATTACATTAAAATTGTTCTTTTTTATTTATTTATGAATGCTACCAGATTTCAATAAAAACTATTATCCCTGAAGATGTTGGAAAATCCCAACGAAACGTCGGATATGAATAAATGAAATAAAATTGTCTTTTATTTGCATTTAAATCAAATTTTAATGACCTTAGAAGCCTGAATAGAAACAATTCTATAAAAACTAATTTATATTTTAAATAAAGGTCGAAAAATTATATGTATATTTATGATAATACATATATGTTTTTACCTTACAATACCTGCCATCAGCCAAGAAATATTTGAATTTTCATACGCAATACCTGCTATCAACCATAGCGCCGCGAATAACGTGAAATTTTATATTATTTTTATGCAAAGGATTCAGTAATAATATTAAACAAATATTGTAGAAGATAGTTTGACTTATATGTGCAGAATTTCGGCATAAGCAATTTTTTTTGCCTCTCCTGCCGTCTTATTCCGCAATTCGCTAAAGCTAAATCTCGAACGCTAAAATGCTGAACAAATACAAAATTAAACATTTTTGGTGATAACATAAACACTAAAATTTCGGTGGATCAAATTTTTAAGACATTGCCTAATTTAGCAATTCACGTTGCAAAATTGTATTCATAGCCAAAAATTGATAAATCGACTTTATAGATTTTTATCGATAGAGATTTAGCGAGTTACAGAATAAGTGGGCTGAACAATTGTATGTTTGGTTTATAGCATATATTGAATATACAGCGTCGATATGCATTAATTATCTGTAGAAAATGGTTTTATTAGATTCCTGCAAAGTTTTATTTTTATAAGCTACTGTTTTAATGCAATTTAAAAAAAAGTTCTGTTAAATTAGAAAAAATAATAAAAATATAATTTTTTATTTTCATCATATATGCATAGAACCATTGACAGTTATTACAATCCATGTAAAATAAACATCTCGAATTATAAATATTAATAATGGCTGTTTCAGGTCATATACTAGTGTTGTCATTCGAATAAAAATTATTCGAATATTCGAACAACTTTTTTCATTTTTATAAATTAGTTTTATAGAATTACTTCTATTCAGGCTTCTAAGGTCATTAAATTTGTTTTAAATGCAAATAAATGACAATTTTATTTCATTTATTCATATTAGACGTTTATTTGGGATTTGCCCACATCTTCATGGAAAATAGTTTTATTGTAATCTGGTAACATTAATAAATTAATAAAAACAACAATTTTAGTGCAATGACAACAACGATAATAAAACAATTAATATTTTACTTAAGCTTACATATTTCCTCTTTTAATATAATTTGCACTTAAATTTTGTTAACGTAGTTTTACGCGACATGATTACATACGACATTAAACACATTATTTAAAAAATAATTGCACATATAATCAAAAAATAGGTAAATATCACAGTATAACGGTTTTCTTAACGTTATAATATCTTAGTTGAATTTACATACACTAAATTTAAAACTAATACAATGCTATAAGTGGCATTAGTGTTATCTTTGTCAGTCTTGCTGTTCATTGCTATGTTCATTTTTTGTTGAATACTTAAGCTTTGCAAAGTGCATCTTTTATTTTATTTTCTTTCTTTGTGTAATATTTTCACATCTTCCAAATCAGCGGCGTGAGAATAATCCAAACAATGTTGCGCCAATGCAGTTGATTGTCGTCCTTTTTAACCGATTCAAAAAAGAAGGAGGTCATCAATTCGTGTGTATGTTCTTTTTTACTTTTTTCATGTTTGTACACGCATAATTTCATCATTTGTGAACCGATTTTTAAAATTCTTTTTTTGTTGGAAAGTGTTTGCCTGCAGTTTGTGCCCATAATTTTTTTTCGAAAATCGGAGGGGGAAATTTGCTGCCCCCATGCAAAACTCTGTCATTTGTGAACCTATATTCAAAATTCTTGTTTTATTTGATACCAAATTGGTCCCAAAAATTTTTTGTCGAAAATCGGAGAGGGAAATTTGCTCCCCACCCATGATAACTCTGTCATTTGTGAACCGATTTTCAAAATTCTTATTTTATTTGAAAGGATTTAACAAAAATTGGTCCAAAAATTTGTTTGTCAAAAACTGAAGGGGGAAATTTGCTCCCCCTCCCCCATCCATAACTCTGTCATTTGTGAACCGATTTTCAAACTTATTTTTTGCTTGAAAGGGTTTGCTAGCAGTTTGGCCGAGTTATTGAAAATGGGAGGGGAAACTTTCCTCCATTTGCATACCGATTTTCAAAATTGTTTATATGTAAGTTCATCAAGTATATTGCTCTTTGTACTGAAGTCGGCTTTTTTTGCCAGAATTATTTTCATTTTTGTTCGAATGAAAAAAATTTTTCAATTTAGAATAAAAAATTATTCGAACAGTTTTTTGGAATATTTGAACAACTTTTTTAAAGTACTTTATATAAAAATTAGTTTATATTTACAAACGTAAAACAGCGTTTTATATTAATTATTTTTTAAGTTGTTATCAATAGGATGTGATACGTAAGCAAATTACATCAAATTATAAATATGTAGGGTTGTGGAGATATTACGTAGCTCCGAACGAATTTGTTTTCAAAAAGTGATCTAAGGCTTAAGGCTGATTTTGCCGAGCGTAAATATAGAAAATGTAGATGTAGTCGAATGTGCTGATCGTTTCTGTCACATTGAAAAACTATGAGACAGAAACGATCAGCACATTCGACTACACTTACGTTTTCTATATTTACGGTCGGCTAAATCAGTCTTTACAAATGTCACGGGTAAGCAACTTCTCCATTCTTGCGCCATTTTCGTAAAGAACTCAATATACAAAAGGAAAGTTTCAGTGAAGAATCAAACATGACAATAACAATATGGGCCCAAAGACAAAATATATAAAGAAAAGTTCCAAGAAATAATATGTAGGAAGGCGTTTGGCTGAAGATGAAATGTCATTTAACGTTTTAAAAGTCGAAAACGCCCCAGAGGGGAGATAGCCTGTCACGTGACTGGTTCGCAAAGACTAGCAACAGTTTCGAGTTCGGGAACTTTATATGAAAGGGACATTTACCTATTAATTGACGTTGTCATTGGAGAGGATCAATTGCTACAATTAAGATACTCAGTTATAGGCTCTAGACTCAAACTTAAGGTACTTGGCCTCTGTGGGTTTCCTTAATAAGTACTAGTTTTTGATTTGGAAAATCATCTGCTTGTACAGTGAGGATATTTTTCTAAAATTTTGTGATATAATTCTTTTCACCGGTCATGACTCAGGAACATTTTGTACCATACCCATTTTCACCAGCTAAAGCATAATTACGTTCAACACAATGGGTACAACATTTGGCACAGGGTAGTGATAGAATATATTAAAAATCATGGTTTTAAAGTGGTGCTTCGAATGAAAAGTTATATTCGTTATTCGTTCGAATATTTGAATAAAAGTTTTAAATTATTCGGCTGTTCGAACAAGAAAAAATTTTTAAATTTTATTCTAACGATTATAAAAACCGAATAATTGACAACACTATCAAGTACTGAACGTTTTAGGTTGTACATTAAGTCGTTCTTTTTAGCTTTCGCTTAGTATATGTCCATACGAGTCAACTTTTACTGCGCAACTTTTGAGTTTATGGGAGTAAGAGGTCTGGACATAGACCAAGTCAATGTCCAGACGAGTCAACTTTTGCTTCTGCAACTTTCTTAAATTTTCTTTTGAAGCTGCATTCGTGCCCATATAATGAAATTCTTGTTACACACCTTTTGTTTTTTTACATTGCTTTTGTTGTTGCTTAATATTACGAAGAAGAAAACAAAAGAGAGTTGCATGTACATGAAGCAGTGTCTTCTCACATCTCTCTCCCATATACTCAAAAGTTGCGCAGCAAAAGTTGACTCGTATGGACATAGACTTAGATTTTATTTCATCTTAATTATTATCAAACAATGGAAATTACAAGATTAATCATTTTACTTACTTTCTGGCTTCATCATTTGCAGTCCCAAACCAATGAATGGCAGTCCCAAAGGACCTCTTAGCTGCCAATAGACTTTGTAGAATTTACGTCTGGACCATAAAAAATAAACCCAAAGTGCTGCAACAGCAATGAACAAGAATAAAAACACTTTCGACATGCTGATTTTATGAAACTTCTTAGTTTTACAACTTTAACATTCAACTTTCAAAATCACACTAAATTCTTAACAAGTTACACAATAACGTTAACATAATAGTTTGTTAAATTTCATTATTTTTTTTTTAGCTGTTTCCATTAACAATTACAGTGCTTTGTGTATTTAACAAATTAACAATCGGTACTATAATCAATTTACGCATAATAGTACGGCAGATTCATGTGAAAAGAAATAATGACAAAGCCAAAGACAAACGATATAACCTCCTAGGAAATTTTTACCTCAGCATTTTTCAAGATTCGTAAATTTATACTGCCTTGTTTTAAAAATACGAATTATAAAAGAAAGCGACGGCATGCGCAAAAAGTTGCATACATGTTGGTTTCTGCGGTCTAATTTAAAACTGAAAATCAGAATGTAAATTATAAAAGACAGAAAGATAACCTGTTTAAACATGTCCAACAAAAATAGCTTGATTGATCATAGGCGGACCTTACGCTGGAATTATACATGCAAGCAATGGCATGCCATTGCTGTAGACGTATGTATTATCAACGAAAAATTATTCGAAATAGTTGAATCTCATGCAAATTGCTTTTCTGTTTACACATGCCATTGCAATGTAGAGTTACCTAGTTCATCATATAGGCGTATTTTTGGGGAAAAGCTTCAAATATTAATGCTCTTTTATTAATGAACTTTCTCTTTTTAAGCGCATTTCAAGAAATACGTCACACTAATACATTACACAAGTTAAAACTTTAATTACAATTTTACTGTAATCCAGTAAATTTGCATAAAGTTTTTGGCAGGGTAACATTGTGCATCGTTTTGACATTTAATTAGCAGCCACACGATCAAGTTTTGCCTTTCAAGTTTTAATACTCTCACACTTTTTTACCAATACCATCATAGTTTTAAAAATTGAAACGAACTTGCTTTGTCTAGGTTCACACACAGCAAGTTTTCAGCTGAATTAAAACTGGCCCAAGAAAACTTGCTGTGTGTGAACCTAGACTTTCAATTTCTCTTTCAAGTTGAGTGTTTCAATTTACGTTCAAGAAAACAGCTGATTACAAATTTCTTGTACAAATATTCTGCCGCCATAGTTTTTTGTTTTGTTTTTTTACAACATTGCTTTCAAGTTGCGTGCAGCCTACGTCACAGCTATCAATAAACATGAATTTTGGCAAGCAGTGCGAGTAAAAAACTTGAAAGGAAAACTTGATCGTGTGGCTGCAGGGTTAGTGGCACGCAAGTGCGAAATTTTACTCTCATGCAAAATTAGCTGCCACTGGAAAAAATGTGTATGTATTAGTAAAAATCGTTAATGTATTGAGTTTTTCGTACTCCCAGTGGCATGTGTAAACGCTAAGTTATGCACAAGCAAACCCAAAAATAAAATTAGAGTTGGATAATTGGAATAAATAACTAGAAGGTGAAATTGCGGCTTACGCTTTTATCGCTCTCGGCTCATAATTAATGGTCGTTTATTATAAATTAATTTTCTACATAAAATTTTTATAAAAACTAATTTTGTGCCGGGAAAAAACAATCACGGCTTTTGTACTAACAGAGATAAAATCATAAAATTTCGACGTCTTTATTGATTTAATTTACGGTTGCAACATATAATTTTTAAAAAATGTTGTAGTGAAAATTTTTCAGGATATGGAAAGATATATTTTTAAAAGGACATTTTTTTATATTTTTGTTTAGGGGAACTGAAGTGAATATTTCTATAAAATTCTATGAACCTTCCCTTTTATTCGGTACCGAGCTCGCTAAAAATATTAGATACTAGTATTAAACAGAAATATTTAAAAGAAGCATTCTTGAAAAATGTTAAGTCCTTTAAAAAGGACAAAAGATGAGGAAATGAAAAACCAAGTACGCTGTTTGACTATATTTTATCTCTAGACGAATGAATATGTAGTGGTGTTTCTGCCAAATAGAAAAAATTAAAATTTGTCACGCGGTGTTTTATATGCATTGATTTTGCAGTGAATTGAAGCAACAAACATCATATTACATCCTGGTAAAAAAGACGTTATTTTTATGTAAAAAAAAAATTTTTTGTTGAAATGTTTAATCCGATTATGGATTTTCCTAAATAACAATACCACAAAAAAATCTATTGCTTTTAATAACACTGCTTTACAAACTTTTATTTTATGAAGTTTTAAATTTTCTAAAGCATTTTTTTACAATAATTATGATGTGCTAAACACAAAAAATGAATACAAAATTTCATTTCGGCCATTGTGCATAATATGGCTGAAGTGATTTTTTTTCATTCCTAATTACCCTAAAAAATGCATTAGCTAATTTAAAAATTTTTGTTGTAAAGCGGTCTAGTTCTTAGAATATTTAGGTATTCTTCAAAAGAAAATTCTGGACATTTTTCCCTGTTTCCTTAGAATATTGATCCTGTCTAATTCTTTCTGAATATAACGTTACGGACTTTTGGTGCAATAAAATCGTTTAGACTGAAAGGCAAATTAGTTCCAAATAATCACACCAAAATTTAAAATTCTCTGTTTCAAGTAGAGAGCTGCAAAATTAAAATTGATGAACACTCGTTGCGAATAATATGTGTCATGAAGCAAAAAATCGTTATACGTTATCTTGAAGCATTTCATATACATACATACATCAAAGCAAATAATATTATTTACTCAATATTAAACAAATATTACATTTTAAAATAAAAGAAGTATGCATTTAGTATAAAATTTAGAAGTTGTGGATTCCGATTTTCTTGCGGTTAAGGGTCGATATAAACTTTTGGATATCATATCGATGGTCATACATTGACAATTTGTAACTGAATTATTATTTTTTTGAAAACGTTCCCATTCTCAAAATAAAATAACAGAAATTGGTACACGCAAAGAAAAGATATGGTTATGGCATGGTTGCGTCAGCAATGTCATGTTTCCCAATATAGTTTATTATTCTGGCAAATAGTTATTATTGTTTTAAATAATTGTGAACTTTAATTAGTTTACGAGAAATAAACTCATGTTTACATTCAATCATCACATTATAGAAATTGCAACATGGTTGCATTTAACAATGTATATTGTTAAAAAAAAGTGTTGACTACAATCGTGGTTTATTTAAAAATGCAACATTAGTATGATTTTACAAAAGTAAAATATAACAAGAACCATACTATCTTCAGTCAGTTTATTTTCAATGAAACTATGGTTATAAAACAGACATGGCTGTTTCTTTTTAAGAAAGTTTATGTTCTTAACTTTGGTTGTATGCTTTTCTATCAGATTTGTATTTAAATTTCAAGCGGTCGGTTCATTTGTGTTAGGTTTTTGTAAAAATAAACAGATATAGAAATTTAATAAATAAAATAATCCATAATATACATACATAATCATGTATAATATATATAATCATGTATGATTGTGCTTCCAGATTCCGTAGGCAAACGGGACAGGAAACTGACAGTACTTCACTTTCATTAACTTTTTCTACACATTTCAATCGTCTTATTGTATAACTATCGCATTGAATTGCAACTTTGGTATGGATAATATGCATAAATAAATGGAACCATATGTATGGTTAATGGAACCATATGTATGGCTAACTGGAACCATATGTATGGTTAAATGTAACCATATATGGTTAATAGATTAATATGTATGACTAATGTAACCATAACTGTGGTTAATTGGAGCCATGTGTGTGCTTAATTGGAACCCTATGTATGGCTAATGGAACCATATGTGTGATTAATGGAACAATATGCATAGTTAAGTGGAACTATATGCATGATTATATAGCAATGTTATTGTGAACTTAGACAACATTATTGTGTTTAAAACAAATTTTGTTTCAAAATAGTATGGTTTGACTGCGACCATATATTCAATCACAGTATGTTGCTCTTCGATTATGATTGCCTCAAACATGTTTTTTTTGCTTGTAGAGAGTATCTAACAAATAATTTTCAGCTATATTATTTCTATGCTAGTAACTCTTTTGTTAGAGGAAATACAAAAATATATTATCAGAATAAAATAAGCACACTCTTATGTTTTTATTTACGGGTTTTACGTAATAAACAAAAATTTTTCAATTATTGGAAACTTAATTTTTATAAAAATTGTAATGATTTCTGTAAGTAAACGGGATACATTTACGATTGGAATACTAAACATAGAGAAGTTTTTAATAATTTTTTTTAATGTTTCAGTAATTCTCGGTGCGGGGGGACAAAATCAAGTCTGGGGGCATTCCCCCCCTAAAAGGCCTATCTACGCCAATGCTTAACTGTTTGGAGTCTCTTGGGAGTAGATGCGATTAATTTTTGATAGTAACAATCTGGTGGTTTTTTTTCATTCTTCAGATCTTAGAGAAACCGTGTGCTCTTTGTCTTTTGATTCAGATAATACTATCAATTGTTCATAGTGTTTCAATGACATAGGGCATATTATGTAGCAGCTATGATATTACTTTGTGTTGCTTGTGCTTAGGACCATTATCCGTTATGCAGATTGATGATGAGCTTGCTTTCTCACTAAAGCCACTTTCAGCCATAGAAATACATTTTTAAGCACTTAAGAGGGAGTTAGCTCTTAGTTTTATTCAAGGTAGATTAAACAGGTATCACTACGAGAACAGATGTTTTAGTAAATTTAAGAATGTGTGCGTCACACACAATAGATTTTGACATATTTCTGGTATGTTTCTATCAACAGAGTACATGTATTAGTAAATTTGAAAGAGCTTATGAATGTGTGCGATACACTGATAATGGATTTGACATATTTATGGTGTGTATCTACCAACAAAATGCATGTGTTTTTTGGTGCTGTATTTGTTGCACTAATGGTGGTACCTGTGATTAATATGTCTTGGTTTTATTACAAGAAAACGTTCTTCTGCCTCAGAAAATATTTTGTTGTTGGCCAGTTTTGGTTTGTTTTACACGTTTTAATATGTCAAGTTCTCTTTTGAAAATCAAGCTGATTTTGATCAAATGGCAAGCTAGTGTACTATTTCAATCTGACAACTCTAGGTGGCAAGTATGAATCTATTGCGGTCTTGACCTACAAAGCTGTCACAGAAACCCTTAACGAATAATGCGGTTTTCTTTCATTTAAAAGTTTTAGATATGGAAAAGTCATGGTGGAATCTTCAATACATCATAGAAGCAATAGCAATTTCTGGTGTCATTTTCATATTTGCTATCAAAGTAACATGCATGTTTTCTTGAGTTGAAAAATGCTGTTTTTTCTATGGGGCATATTTAAAATATCCAAGCTAGCACATTTTTGCTCTCCTTAAAAAAGAGCTATTTTCAGAATCTGTGTATCGTCGATAAATGCCGAATCGTTTGGTAGACAAAATTAGCTGGTCTTTCTGTCTTGTTTTGTCACCTACCTTACACTCGATCAGATTCTGTAGTATTTTCCATTTGGGTTTATTTTTATGTATGTATGCATGTATATGAACATTAGGGTGGAGCGCCGGTGTATAAAAGTGAAAAAAGTCATAAATCGATTTCGACTACCTCCGGAATGTTGCATCTAGCTAAACTGTAAGCAATTATATATTACAAAAATGTTTGAATATTTTTGATATATCTTTTGGCCCTTTACCACGCCCGGAAGTTTGAGTAATTTTATGAATTTTATTTTAAATTGCTTCATTAATACGGCAAAAATTTTAATAATTTCTTTTAAGTATACTCCAAAAAAAAAAAATTTTTTTTTAACTTGCTTCCAATAAAGCAGGTTTCTACTATTATGGAATAAAAGTAGCGCTGACAAACCTGCTGATATCGCTGCAGATTTTTGTATGGCGAGTTCCCGGATTGGAGTACTACATTTTTGCTCACAAAAGCGCTTTTGAAGCGCTGAAAATCATCAACATTTTCAGCACTAGAACTGAAAGTACATGAATAAATGGTTCGATGTGGATTGGCGTCGTTAACGCCATTTTGAATTTTTTTTATTTCGTTACTTTATTTATTTTTATTAATTTCATATTTTTACTCAATGTTTGTTATTTTCACTTCAACTAGTATCGAACTAAGAACCTTCAGGTTTGAATCACTCGACCAAAAACACTGTTGGACAACAGCACCAAGAAACTCAAATAAACTTTCTCTTCATTCTCGCTTATAAACCTGATTTGGATCAGTACTATAAAATCAGCTTTTTGGTAGATTGTGTACGAAGCTTTTGTATAAGTAAAAAGCAAATACTTTTCTCGCTTCAAAACTTGCATTGTTGTGGCGCTATGAAATCAGCTTCTGAGCAAGCTCATATTTTAAAGCGAATTATGAAGCGCTTTATTTCTTTAGTGCTTCAAAAAACATGAAAATTTTTTACTGGGAAGCTTATAATCGTGGAGATCTAACAAAAAATAAAAAAGCTATGAGCTATTAAGTGCAAAAAGCCGATTTTATATCCCATAGAAAATTATTTTCAATAATTTTTTGTTTTAATTGAAACTGAATTAAATTAATTTTGTATGAAAAATAATATAGCTGTTTTCAGTTAACGGGTAATAACTTTCTTATATTTTTTTTTATCAAAATTTTGTGATTTTATACGTCATGTGATTATCACAAAATTATCTTTGAAACACATCCCAAAAAAATATACGGCCATGTTCTGAAAATCATTTCGTTTTTAAATCACTAAATTTCAAAAACGAAAAACAGTGATCTTTCAACCGCACATTTTAGTGCATTGAAAGCTAAGTTCGGATAAAGTATCTCGAACATCTAAAACATAAAAACCAATTAAAAAGCTGCAATATGTCGGCTTTTTAGCTTAAGACTTTCCAGAAATTTGGCGATTTCAAAACGAAATGGTTTTCAGAACATGCCCGATAGTATATGTTTCATCTAAATGTAGATATTTAAAATGATAGTTTTTGGGAAAAGGTCTAAACATATAATTTTTAAAATTTTGAAGTCCTGTAACTCTATACATTTTTATACGATCGACACATTCAGTATATTGAATGAAACAATAGTGTACAATTTATTTTATTCAGATGAGCCGTCCTCGGAATTTTCGCTAATAAACGAAAAAACTAAAAACAAACAAAAAACTTATTTTTCGCGAAAATCGCGGTAGAAGAAAATTATATGAATATCATTTTGGTGCTCAGCGACCTCAAATTAGCTGAGAACCTCTTTTTTTGCAAGATATGACAAAGACATAGAAATTCGAAGATTTGGTTCAATATTTCATCTTAATTTTGTCTGAAAACTGACCTTACAACATTTTCCACGTGGTGGAAAATGTTGTACTAGTAATGAAAATCGCTTTTTTACGGGACTACGGCAGCGCGTAAAGGCTATCGGCGGTATGCAAAAAAATTAAATTGATTTATAAACCTTTGTTAAATAAAATTATATAAAAAACATACACTGAACGGAAAACCTTCATATATATAATGATTTTTTTCGTTACAGCAATGATTTTGTCGTTGTTTTTCAACTAACGTAAAGTTTTATTCCTGGTATGAAAATTGCTTCATTAATTATAATAATTTCATAATTGAAATGAATTTTTTTTCGTTCACATATGTAACCAGGCTGCCTTTTATATTTATTTAATCCTGTCAGAGACTTAATTTAACATTTTTAACAATTGAAAATTACTTACTCTAATTTTACTTCCTATAAATAATTTTGTAAATGTTAGTCTTGAACCCTTGATCTCATGTTTGTAAGCCAATACCTTTACTGCTTCAGCCATGTCACCATTGCAAATCAATAGTATAAAATCAATATAAAAGGAAAATAATATTATATGATAAAAAGTTAATTTCCAATATCTGTATTTGAACTTTAGTCATATTTTTATTTTTTACTTCTTCATTTTCCGAATGAAAAAATTCAATATTACACAGAAAAACTAAATTTCATTTTCTGTAAAGGAATTCAATGAAATAGTAAATATTTTGTCTACGAACGGATCTACAAACGAATTTGTAAATATAGACAAAATACCTCAACAATTTCATTGGAAAAAAACGTGTTTTTTTCAGTGAACAAATTGCTTAAATCTATAAAACAATTTGTCTAAAAATATTTACAAATGGTAGACAAAACAATTTACTAAATCAAACAAAAATATTTACTGGATTTTCTGAAAAATATCAAACAATATTTCTGTCTCAATTTAATCAACAATGAGTCTAAGAATGCTAACAATTATTAAGAAAATAATTTACTTAATCAAACAAAAATACAAACAAAATTGTTGTCTGTGTCATCATCATCATCATCCATTAACCATTTAGGAGATTTCACTTTGTTAAATGTGTTTAAGTCTGAATGTTTATCTTAATACTCTAAAAATATGAATGAGAATTAATGCAACCACATTAACTAATCGATTCACTCAAAAATCTTTTGTAAACAAACTTGGTACAATTGCATTCTTCTTCTTCTTGCTATGATTGTTGTTGTTCTTATTTGTGTGTATGTCGTCTTCGGGGTGGTTTTTTACGATACAGTTATTGTTGTTGTTTTTGGTGTTTGCGTTCTAAATAAAAGTCAAACAAACAATTCATAGATTATGGACAGAACATTTACTGAAAGTTTAATTTATTTTTAGACAAACTTTTGTTTGAAAATTTTTTGGCGATAATTTTTTCTGTGTATTAATGACAACACAAAATGTATAATATGTGCCTGAAAAGTTTCATACCGTTTATATAATTTTTCATTGCTGATATGCAATATTTCATGCCATTAATGACATTTTTCGTTGTATTAATGTAAGGAGTTAACGTAATGGTTTCATTCCCGTTACGAACCGTTTTCCTTTCAGTGTATTGTACAAAAATTTTAAAGTAAGCACAAACCTACATTACACCTACTTTCAGTTGATATTTTCATGACATCTTAAGTCTAAAAATCGTATATGAAGGTAATACCGGTTTCATGTAAATGTTGAAGTTAATTAATTATTAATTAAGAAAAATTATACACTAATTAGACTAAATATCGTCTTTCGAAAGAAATACTAGATACGATAAATTCATGAGTTGACACAAGAGGTGTTGATAAAATTGAAATTTGTAAATTAATGGCGATAATTTTTTTATTTGTTTAATTTTTTTAACAAATAAAAAAATAAGTTTATCAAACTAAAACCCAACTAGTACAAAACAGAAAAGTATCCGTGATGGTATGCTCGCCCCTTCGTCCTAAGTGTGTGTCGCTTACTATAAGATTTATTGTAGTGTAAACAGTACTTAGGACTAGGTGGCATACGACCACGGATACTTTCTTGTTTTGTACTACATAGTCATGTCGGGTTTTAGTTTTTTAAAATATTTTTTTTTTATTAATAATATTTTGTAGTCATATACCAACATGTGTACTATTATTCACTGCCATTATGTTGTCCCATGGCCACCATTTGGAATTTGTTATTTATTTCTAGAATGGTATTTGTACACACTAACTTTATAAATTTTAAATTACAAGTACTGTTTTTCTATCTATTCAAAAATATTTATATTCTTATATCTGAAATAATAATCCTCAGCTGTATTTTCAGTTGCAATAATCAATCCGTATAATAAAAATTCGGTTATAATTTCCAAAGTACAGATTTGGTATTTCCAAACGAATAGAAGTTTAAGATAATCAATAAAATGGTAGAATTACTTGACATTTAAAAATAATTAATAAATAAACAATTGAAATTAAAACCAATAAAAATTAAAAATGTTGTCAAGAAATCTAAAATTTTTTCAGATCCACTCCTATTTACTATTTACAAAAAGGTAAGATATATATGTATTATTGCTAATTGAAGAGTGATTTCCTGAAGATTATTTTGCTCTTCCACAGACATCCAGAAATGAATGGATTCAAGAAGTACGCGTCTGTTAAAAAGATAGTTTTCAAGTCATCGGCCGTAAACAAAAGTTGTTGTCCTATCTATCAGGCAGAGCCATATGAAGATATCATACATTTATAATAAGAAGGGATGCATTAGCTACTTCCGATGACCACTTGAATAATTCCTCAAGAAAACTGATTGTGGAATTTCTTTTGTTTACTGTTGGAGAATTACTGTGGATGATAATGAAACCTATAATCATCAAAATATTTTTAAAAGGGGAAAGCTTAATACATATATTACTTTAACTTCGTAAAAGGAAATTGTCCTTTATTTCTAATGGTTAAAACTAATCGATATACATCTGGATATTCATTCTAGAGTTATTTGTTTATGTTCTTAAACGCTTTTCAATTCTTTCACCACTTCATGTGATTTGGTTTGTTTGGTGTTGCGAATATGTTAATTAGACGTATACATATAATTTTATCATCACTTTATAATAAAGGAAAACTTTACAAAATGTGTTTTTTTTCATTAAAAGTGGACAAGTCTAATTTATATGCAATTTTTAGATAAAAACTAAAATATTTCCCCACTCGAATTATTTTTTTAATTCAATAGTTACAATCGAATGTTGTGCTAGTACACGCAACAGACAAAATTCGATTGGCATCAAATTCGGTTGCCACAATGAATCTGTTTTCTATGTGTATGAAAGGTTTGGCAATATTATAGTATTTAACAAAGTTCACAAAGCTTTTAAATATTTAGAAGTATGTACATATGAGACTACGCTGTTATTTTAGTGCATGTTGTTAATGCAATTTTAATAATTAAACTGAGTAATGAAGCGTACTAAAAAAGCGTAACGCTCAATACACAAAAAATTATGATTTCTAGTATTTTCAAAAATTTTATGTGTAAAGAAGCAAATATAAATATTCTAAAACCGTTATAAATTTAACCTTGTTTCCTGAAAAATTAATAGTTTCTTAATATGGAAAATCAGCAGCATGCACTACGGATACGCCATTTTGTATGAAGAGAGTAAAAACAGTATTTTCGTTCTTCGTTTTTAATACATAATGGACATTCCTATACATATATTTACAACCTATTAAATCCTACTAAAGCAGTTTTCGTTTTAAAATTTATGCGTTTATTTTATGAAATATTTTACTATACTTTCAACCAGTGTTGCCAATTTAGCATATTTAATGCTAGATCTAGCATTTTTCAATCTGATTTTGCATACAAAAAATTATTTTTGCATTTTTTATCATATTATCAGATTGCCAATTTACAAAATTTTTAATATTAGGGAGAAAAATATTGGAGAAATTGTTCAGAGGTAAAGAGAATAAGTGATTTAAATACATAAATATAACATATATGTGTATTCTGCAGCTGCTCTGTCTCGTACTGTCGAATGCTAACATAGAATGTGTGTTAAACCAAAATAATCTGGCGAATGCAGATCATAGATAAACATTCAATTATGTTTTCTTTCAACCTATGACCGCTATTTGTTATATGTCGTTAGGATTTTATTGTTATGCGCTTACGTTACGCTATGCTATGTCCACCATTTCAAATTTGAGAGAAAATAATGTACCCTATAACCATCTCAGGGATGATAAAGTTGGTTAGGCGGTTATTTTGTGAGTGGATTTTTGCACTTACATGTTAAAAGCGAATATATAACATGTGGTCTTAGAAGAGCAGTGATACTGATGGAGTTGCTTAATATCAAACTCTATATTATATAAACGAATCTGTGGTTTTCTTGAATAAAGACGCACGTCTTAAAACAAAATATCTTTGAAATGGTATCCACGGTATGAACATTTTCGAACTTTTTCTTAAAAACTTTCGTAAATATATAGCAAAAGATTTTCAAATAAAAATTTTAGGTAAAAATAACGTAAGAATGAGATCCTAGCAGAGATGTTTAGATAATAACAACGTATTTCTTGCATGTGTGTTTAAATAATCCATTACACACGAATACTTAAGTATGTAGTTATTGCTGAAAATTTATGGAATCAATATAGAAGTTAGGCTGTTATGCATGAAAAATATCAATATTATTCCATGATATTCCGAAATTTTTTGCTCTGTTGAAAACAGCGCTTAAAATAGAGTTATTTCGCATTAATAATTCAAAATTTACGTAAGTAAACTTACGTTATTATTCAAGAAAACCACTGAAATGTTTTTTCTTATTTTTATCATATATTTGACAGTTGGTTTTTGCATGAATTTGCTTCTTACTGTAAACAAATATACATATGTATATTAAAATCTATAAAAACCAGTTTTATTATTAAGTTTGACATTTAGAAAGTTTGACATTTTAAATATGTTCGTTGTAGAGTTGCGACTACATTGCTTCATGGCTTGTTTATCCATTTTGAAGGAATTTTTTTTATCAAACCTCAAATTTATAAGATTAAAGAAGTTAGTAAGTACATAGATTCATTGCTATACGCCAAAAGCCAAGTTTCATTGAGATAAATTCAAATTTAGATTGTTTGGTTTTTTCTTTTAGTACTATTTGAGCCGAAAAAGTACTATTTTAGTATCTCATTGCTACAAAATTAATTTTTCCATTTATCATCCCTGAACCATCTCATCCCAATAACAAATCGATTGACAACTTACTTATCATAGTCGAATAAATAGTTTAGGCGCTAGGGTGGAACATGCTTACAAATACTTTTTGATAGACTGCTAAACACATAATCCTTCCTTTAGGCGTTGCCGTAGTCGGGTAAAAATAGTTAAATTAAAAATATACAGTTTTCTGTTCTTATTTCACTGTTTAGAGCAATACCAATTTCATATTGTTTAGAAGTCTCTATAAATTTCATCCACTAGAGGCAACATATCGTCCCTACCATTTGTAAGTATCGAATGTAAAAATCTGTACTTTTCAGAAGAGCGGGAGAACCCGCCTTGTCGTGTTCAATATAGAGTTTGGTAGTTCATGAACGAACTACTTCAATTGAACTACTCACACAAGTGAACGAAGTGAGCTGGTCATATCATTGAGCTCTTTTCAAATCCCTACATTCAGAAAAAAAGGAATGTAAAATCCACATGCCGCAATTTTGATTGCAAATCATATTAAATTTACAAGAAATAATTTGTCGTTTGAGTGTGTTAGTGTTTACTTGCTTTGTTCATTGCTACAATTTACTGTTCTGCTTAGTTGTGTGACTTGTTGTGGTTTATTCTTACATGTGTCGTCTATATATACGACAAAAAACGAATTACCAGCGAATATTTACTGCTGCTGGTTTAAAATTACCATTGTTTCATATTAATTTTAAACGGAAACTAATTAAACTAACCTTAAATCACCGTTAAAACAATTTTGTTATAAACGTTAAGTTTCATTTTCAATCGACATGACTATAACTTTAATTTCAAGTAAGTTTTATGTTAAATAATCATTTAAATCATGTTGAATTAAAATAAAATGCATTTTACATACGATGGTATTTATTTAGTGTATAAGTTAAGAAAAGTTTGAAGCTGTTGTGGCTGCAGTGGTTAGCGCGTGGACTATCATGCAGGTGACACGAGATCAAATAGCTACATTAAAGTCATGTTGTTTCAGCTTGATATAACTTTAATTCAACATGATTCTTCGTGTTGTTCCAATATCAAATTCACGTTGTTTCAACTCGAAATTACTTTGATTCAATAGGATTTTTCGTATTTTGATTTAACTGTACTGGAATATTAAATCAACATGAAATATAGTTAATTCAAAAATAAAAAAATTTTCTTTCAAGATTATTGTAAATTATGTTGATTTAACATGAAACACATATGAAGCAAAATCAATACCGAAAAATGTTAAGTTAACCTGGTTTTCGACGATTTTACATGGAAATTTTTCTGTGTGTAGTTCATATTTCTTTTACGCTCATATTTATTTTTAGTTCATATTTCTTTTTCGCTCACTCTCATAATAATGAGATTACATTTTGTAATCAAGCCGCATCTATACCAGTAAATTCGCTAGTACAACGAGTTTATAAATCTACAAAAACCACAAGTACTTTATTTTTGTAACATCATTGCACGATGTCAGAAGCACAAAGCAAATAAAGAAATTTTGATATTCAACCATGATATTAGCACAAACAAAAAGTTATCAATTGCGCTGTCAACTTTACCTGTTATGGATCTGATTGCCCACTGCACATACTTAGCACGTACTGAGCAACTGAACTATTGAACTAAATGAACTAAAATAGCGTCCTAGTTCAGTAAAGTGAGCTAAGCTGAAAAAAGCGCGCACTCAAAAGAGCACAACTCTAGTTCAATAGACCCTTAGGTTAACGAATCTAAAACACGGGTTT
This sequence comes from Panzeria rudis, assembly GCA_956483635.1. Classification (NCBI taxonomy): domain Eukaryota; kingdom Metazoa; phylum Arthropoda; class Insecta; order Diptera; family Tachinidae; genus Panzeria; species Panzeria rudis. The sequence goes on along the minus strand of OY101451.1, from coordinate 72,435,455 downwards.
TTCATTTTTCTTTTTATTGTTAATTTTCATTGGTGAGTCTTAGTGAAAACTTTTATTTTAACAGAATTGATATATTTATGCATTTGAAGGGATCTTCTTCGCTGAAAGATGTTTTAAGATTTATGTTATCATATTCCTTTCATTTAATGTGATGCCAACTGAATTTGTCACCGGTGGCATTTACTTTTCGCCAAGTAACTTTATTTTTAGATGCGTGTGCAAAATCTAATATATTCAATCGATTCATATCATTAACTAAACATTTTTTCTTCACGGCACCTGTTCGTATCAATTGGTATCATTCACGAAGTTGATAAATTTTTATTAAAGATTTGTTTTTATATCGCAATAAAATTAGATACAGACATAGCAGAGGAGCATTTCTATTTATGTTTTAAATATCAGCACTCTGACTTGGTCAGGAGCGGAGCTATGAAGGCTCAAGATAGGGCACTTTGACCATATACATTTTTTTACTGCTTGCCATTTCTTTGTTTGCAGTGTTATAGCCCTTAATAAGATCTAAAATATGCATGCTTGTTTGTATACTTACATATGTATGTCTTATAATTAGTGAGTTAAACTTATTTGAAAATTTAAATTTCTCAATTTTTCAAAACTTTGGTCCAGTATTTTCCAGATATCGGATTCAAATATCATCCGATTTATACACTTTTTTCCGTAAACTAAACAACAAAATTTCAAAGAGTTAAGCAAAAATTTCATGAAATTCTGCCGTCTAAGTTGAAATATATTTAATTTTTAAATTGAAATTTGAAACAAATTTAGAGTTTCGACAATTTTGCTCAAAAAAAAGCACCACCACTCTTTTACATATATGTATGCATATAAAAAAATTCTTTTGGAACATATAGCAAATGTATACTTCCGTGAATCGACGGCAAAAAAATTGATTAATTTTCTAATATAGGTGGACCTCGCTGCTTCCTAATACGACCTATTTTAAATCAAAATTTTGAATTTCGTTCACATGTTCTATAATCTCAAAGCTGGGATTCCAAAATCATTGCCACTTCTGACAACCCTTATGTGTACGGAGTTATTTGGCAAATTGTTAAATGGGTCTTGGATCAACTGTGGACGCTATGGGCAAAATTTATCAAAATTGCATTTTTTTTTGGATTTCTTGTAATGTTCTTAAGAATTCGAAGATTCTCGGAAGAAAATCTTTATTGTTTTTTCTTGCATGGTGTTTAATAACGAAATTCGTTTATAACTGCACAATTTCTTTCGAAACTATCAATAATCAATGATTTTATAGCATTAAGAAAAAATTTAATATGTAGAAGACGCCACATAACATCATTTTTCCCATTGTGTTGCAAAAAGTCTTTCAAAAACTTTTAAATTGTTAAAATCTGAATATAGTCTTGAAGACTACACATAATATTGTAAATTTCGATACGATGTCTATCTTTCTCTTTTAAACGTTATGGACTTATAAGTAAAAACGCGTAATGAAAAGTTTTACTTGCCATGTTAGAGATTACCATGGGGGTGCCCTTGTGGCTGAGTGGTAGCGACGCTAGCCTGTCAGTCCAGAGGACGTGGGTTCGTTTCCCGCCATAGACTCTGGGTGTTTTTCCACAGACAATCTGATCGCTTCGCGGGTTGTGTTTGTTAAAAAAATTATAATGGACAACATGGCGTATACTTAATATGTATGTGGAATATTTAATACTCATACATACCAGATACTGGAACAAAAGTGTTAGATATTAATATGTTTTCCATATGTACTAACTTTTTATTAATTCTACAAAATCGATCATTTCTGATATTTTCAAATGCAGTTTTGCAGTTACATATATAGCAATTTATGTACTAAATACCAGGAAAGAAAAAATAGTAAATAATAAAGAAATCAAAAAATGCAATTTTTAAGAGAAAAAATCCCTTCAGCCCGGCCGAAGGCCGGCTATGCAGAACTCTTTACTCAGCGAAGCCGCTTTTCGACATAAAGAGATGGAAAACCCCTTTAGACCAACGAAGGCCGGCTATGAAGAAAACTTTACTCATCGAAGCCGCTTTCGATATACCGAGAGGATAAAATCGTTCCTCGAGAATGCCCGAAGGCAGATTATATTGGCAAGAGCTAATGTTAATGTGCACACTAAATACAAATAAAAACATATATAAAAATTTAATTGAGAAATAAGACCATAATGGCTTTATATATCAATCAATTGAGAAATAACGCCATATGGCCTTATTTCTCAATTAATTGAGAAATAAGGCAATATAGCGTTATTGAACATGGCTTTGTTGTACTGCACCGCTCTAAAGAGTAGTATACATCGAAAAACACAAATGTACCGTCGTTTGGACAATGACCGAAACTAATTTGCTTATTATTTTTTTCGTGCTTATCAAGTCATAATTACCATAAAAAAATTCAATAGAAAATTTTAACTTTACAAAAATTACTATATGTCAAGAAGTGTTCTGTATGATTTTAAAGCAATCTTTTAACCTTTTTTATTTCTTGTCTTTATAACTCAAAATATGTTGACTTAAGCAATGTTGCCAAAAGTTGATGAAGAAAAACTGCTAGGTGTATATGGAAAAAATGCTAAAATACTCCAAAAATATGCCGAAAAAATATGCTAAAAAGAAAACATTTTGATTATGAAAACTAACAATATTTTAGTCAGAAGAAATATTATATTAATTTCTTTATAACCAAAGATATTTTCATAGCTAAAAGAAAACATAATTTACTGTTTATCTATGAATCGGATTTTGCCGGATTAATTTGGCTTAACACATATTCGACAATAGGAAACAGAGCATATTCAGAACAAATATATATTTAAATCACTTATTGCCTTTACCTCTAAACAATTTCTTCAATATTTTTCATCCTCATATTAAAAATTTTTTAAATTGGTTATATTATTTTAAAAAAATGCTAAAAGCATATTTTTGATGCTAAATCTCTTTCAAAAATGCTAGATCTAGCATTAAATATAATAAATTGGCAACGCTGGTCTTAAGTAAAGAAAAATTTTTTTAGAAAATTTTGTCAGCTTTAACTTTTTTATGCAAACATTTTTGTTAAAAGTTATTGTTTCAGACCTATGAGCTAAAACTAAAAAATATCTTATTAGGGAAGTCCTCCTCCCTCTAGCTCGCACCACAAACACGAGGTCTCTTTAGTTTCGTTAAATATATGTACCATGGACAAAAGCTGGCAATTTTCAAAACTCCGGAAATTATTTCCTTTGATTTGTCTAATTGGACTGGCCTAGTAGCACTTGTACCAAGAAGTATTTATATCAAAAAGAATATGTGTAAAACATCGATATTTTTCAAAACTTGTGATAGAAAAGTAATTGCGTTTAGTGCGGAAACTTGTTACAGTTGCGAAATAAAAAATACCATCTCACTCATTCCTGATCTATCCAACTATGATATGCCATTTTTCCTATTTGCAAAGTTATATGCCTAATGTACATGTGTACAAGTATTTATATACATACTTATGTATTTATAACGTAATATACGCATCCGTATGTATGAATATGCTATCTATGTACATATTTTTATTTACATTTTAAAATGAGCTATTTGTAGTCTACGCAGCCAAGCAATTTGTATTTGTAAAGTTAGCCAGAAGTAAAGTGCTATAAATTTTGTACTTATTTTCATGTCATCAGCAATCACTCATAGTAGTATCGACTGTAGGCTCCTGCGAAGTGTGCAAGCGTTTAGCATACCAGTTATAATAGGCAGTTACAATATTACTATTTGTTTATTTATTTATGGCTAAAAACATTACAGACTTTAAATAAAGATAATAATAGTAAAAATTTTAAGTATTTTATAAATTAATCATATTTTGCTTAACTAAATTAATTTCCATAGAATAATCTATGAACTGCAATAAATGGTTATACGCACAACATTATCGTCTTAACAGATCGGCATGACAATAATTTGTTTTACACAACTTAGCATGCAGATATTTCGTAATAGACGTTGATGTACTAGATTATAGTAGGGGAGCCCTAGATGGGTTTTTTGGATTTACTCAAGCGCGTCAGAAAACTATATGGGGTGAAACCTTGCATCCTTCTAAACACCCCCACCATATATGAACCCTGTATATAAGGGGGTTCTCTAGGGCAGCCGATCAGATTAGTAAAAAAAGTCGATTGCTGTAGAAACTCGAGCGCGTCGGATTAAGGCATGGTGAATTAATAACATGCAGAACAGTGTGCATTTCAATAATCTGACGATTTTAGTGTGACATAAAGAAATGGGAGGGTCGGGAAGTTGCAAAAACAAACGTCACCTGGATTTACTCGAGCGCGGTCAACAATTTTTTATTTTGTAGGAAATGATTCAAGGATCAAGGGAATACAATAATCTGACGATTTCCATAAGCCGAAGTATCTACAATCATCAATAAAGTTTTTAAGGGCGGTGCCAAAAAGTAAATATTTCCGACATCATCACAGCTGTTCATAACATGTTTACGTTCGTATTAAAGGTCTGCATAGGTGTGTTAAATAAAGGTCTGCACGAGTATCTAAATATTTTTCAACTACGCAGTGTCTCACATTCTATGTTGAAAAACAGAGCGAAAGAGAAACATATAACACAAAAACATTTGCTTTCACAAAAATGGTATAAAGTCCAAAAATAGTTTTTTTTTGCAATAATTGAAAAAATTTTAAAGAAAAGCAAGATGAAAATATTTCTAATGGAATTTGTTTACCATAATGCTAATGATTTTCAAATCCACTTAAAATTAGAATTGTAAGATTTCGATACTATTGATTCAATACTGCTCAATACTTTAGTGGCTTTCCTGATGAACGAAATTAAATAAAAATATGAAAACTGCAATCTTATTCGTGAAAATTATAAATTATTAACTTTTTAACTTTGAAATATTATTTTTTATTATGTTTTACGAGGTTTTAGTTAAATAAAAGTTAGTGATGAAACAGAGCATTACTAAAACGTCGACAGAAAATCAATTAGTGAGCAACAAAGCCCATAATAAAAAGAACGACCAAATCGACAAATTTCTCATTAATTCGATCAAAATTTTGCTTTTTAATTTCATAAAAAACATTTTTTTAATATTGCTTTTTCCTTTTATGTTTAATTTTCTTTACTCAGTTCAAACGTTTTGTTTGTAAAAGTAATGAAAATATATTAAAATATGGAAACTTTTTTGTAAGAGTGAGACTTTTAAAACAAAAGCAAATTAAAATACGTTTTCAAAATAAAATAAATTTTATTTCAAAACTGCAACAGTATTTAAAATGTATGAAAAAACACGAGGTACCGGAGTTCTGTTTCATCATTTATTTTACTTATTCAGTAATTTTTTGTACTCAAATTCTTACAATTTTTTTTATCAGTTTCATTCATACTTTACAATGTGTTTTGCTGGAAACACACAACCCTGAAAGTATTGAATAACTACTTATAAGCAGAGTAGGAAAATAAACAAAACGAAACGTTTGCTTTAATTTTGTTTTGATCTTTGCATCGAGTTTAACATAACCAAAAAAATAGATCCGATCCTGTACTTTTTTGGTAAAGTTCGGTAAAATAAGAGTAAGCAAGGATTACTATCAATAAACACAAAACTACGGGAACAGCAAAAACCAAATCTTTATCCCAAAAAGCAGAGTCCGAAAAAACGCAGCGCATCGCCGCTCTTTTTGCTCTTTTTTGCGCTTTACGCAAAGAGCGGAGCGAACTTATTATTGCGCTTGCGTCGCGCCAATATTTTCGCGCTGCGCATAAAAGCAGCAAGCGCAAAAAGGAGCAGTTTCCTTTGCGCTTTTTGATTGCGCAATGCGCAAAAAGAGCCAAAAGAGCATGAAATGCGCATTGCGCATTTACAGTGGTTAAAAATTAAAAAAAAAAACAATGGGTGTTATTTCCATGGATGTTATTCCATATCATCGTAGTTTTTTTAAATCATCGTATGGCACTTTGGGTTTAGGGGCTGGACCGGAAATTAGGTCGGTAGTGCAGTTCATTTTCCGGTTCCGGTTTGGACAGGAAGTTTGGTCGGTAGTACAGTGCATACTTCCGGTTTAGGAACTGGACCGGAAATAGGGTCGGTAGTGCAGTTAACATTTCCGGTTCCTGTCTGGACCGGAAGTTGGGTTGGTAGTGCAGTCTATACTTCCGATTTAGGGACTCGACCGGAAATGAGGTCGGTAGCGCAGTTCATATTTCCGGTTCAGATCTGGACCGGATGTTGGGTCGGTAGTGCAGTTCACACATTCGGTTTAGGGGATGGACCGGAAATACGGTTGGTAGTGTGGTTCATATTTCCGGTTCTGGTCCGGAAGTTTAACCCGTATAGGGGCATCATATATCTTTGGGGTCATGAGTAAAGAAGTAAAAAAGAACGATATAATGCTAAAAATCCAAATGTACTACGAAAGATGTATGTATTTTGCAGCAGTGAATAAACTCAAACTAGCCACCGTTGGCATAAAAAAGAGCATGCGCAATGCACCGCTCAATATGCGCAATGTGCAGCGCAAAGCGCTAGACAATAAAAATAAATGCGCATTGCGTAAAGAGCGGCGCTAATAAATCGAATGCGCTTGCGCTGCGCTAACCAATTGCTCCTTTTTTTCGCTCCGCTTCTTGCGCTTGTGCGCATTTTAAATAAAATTTTTAGTTTTTAGATAATTTGTTGATATACAAATGTATTTTGCTTTAAGGGTTGTTAAAAAATCTGACACACATATTCACTTTTAGCCCATACTATAATAGTTTTTGAGCGCAAATGAGTTTTGTTATAAAAGATTTTTTATCTATACTTGCTGTTAGTTTTAACATTTACGGGCAATTTTTAACTTGTTTATGTTTCAATTCATTCATTTATCTTTATTCATTTATGTTTGAATTGAATACTCGTAGTTTGGTGTGGGTGTAGATAGATGAGGACCTCAGATTTTCCAAAGCTGTGAAAAATCGCATTTATTTTCAACGCTTTGATCTTTGCGGAGTTAATCTTTAAGCCAACACTGTTAGATTCGGTGATAAGGTCGTCGATTTTATCTTGCATATCGATTGCATTACTGAAATCAAACATATGTCATCTGTATATGCCAAATCTTCCAATTTTCTTTGGAGGTTCCAATTGATGCCAGGGTTTTTTCCATTTATAGCACGAGTTAAAATGTTGTCTAGTACTATTAAGAGTAATTTAGGAGACATAAGGGAACCCTGCTTAACGCCGTAAATTGTGTTGAACTTTGCTAATAATCGACCATTGTACAGAGCTCTGCACTTGAAGCCATCGTATTGTGACTTAATCAGTTTTATGATCTTTGATGAAATGCCCCTCTGTATCAAAGCATTCGATATAGTCTCTGTTTATGCTGTCGAATGCTGTACTATAACCAACGAATAAAAGTTAGAGAGCGGTTCTGAACTCCACGTATTGTTCTATTATTATCCTTAATGTATTTATGTGGTCAACACATGAGCCATTTGATCGGAATCCTGCCTGTTGTCTGCGAATGGGTCAGTCCAGCTTTTCGTCAACACAATTTAGTAGAATTTTGGTTAACACTTTCGACGGAGTTGGCAGCAACATAATACCTCTTTAGTTTCAGCATTGACTGAGATAATCTTTTTTTGGGATCGTGACCAATATCCCCTCCAACAATTCTTCTGGCAGCTTTTCTGTCTCCCAAATTTTAACAAAGAGTGGACACAGGCTATGGGGCAGGCTTTTATCATTTCAGCTGAAATGTTATCAACTCCTGGGGATTTATTGCTCTTCATGCCTTATAATTTGGTTGTATTGCGGTGGTTGTGACGAAAGTGACATGTTTCGTGTGGTCATGTTATTTTCACTTTTTTAACAAGGACATCGTAGTCTTTGGAAGCCTGCTTTTTCCTACTTTTTTCTTTAGTAGAGTCTCGGATGTTTTTTGATGTTCTGCGTTATTCAATGATATCCCACGTATCGTCAGTAGTCCATATTATTATCTGCTTTGTCTGGGGTACGAAAACTTTCTCGCTGGTATCAATGAACTTGGATTTGATATTTGACCACAGGGATTCAACGTTCGATGAACTTGTTTGTCGAGGGATTTGTTCTGCTGGATGAAGTTCGTTTATAAAGGACCTCTTGGCTTTCGGTGATAAATTTATATTATAACGAAATTAAGGGATTATTAATCGACTAAGCCAAAACCTCAATTAAATAATGGAACTATGTATTAACCGATTAAAGCAGAAGCCCGATCAAATTAATACCCTAGTATTAACACATGCACACATACACACCCATACATACGGACGTCAACATACAAGTAGTCTAAACATGTATCATTCTGTGATCTCAAAATGTCGAGATTTTATGAAAACTGTATCGCCGCCTGACCCTAATTGAAACGTAAACACGTGGAGATGAATATCTTGATCATTTAGGTTGTAGCTAAGCAAATAAAATAAATGATTGTGGGAATTATTTGCCATTAAAAAGGAAAGAAAAATTTATTGACGCCAGTGGGAGTAGTCACATAAACGCGTTTAAGTTGAAACATATAATTAAAATTAATGAGCACTAAGTGATTTTTAATTTAAACTTAAACATTCCCTCAATTAAAAATCAGAAAAAAAGAAAAAAATAATTAATTGGAGCGTAACTTAGTATAGGTAGTCATTGACATGGCATATTTCATTTAATGAAAGAAAATAATAAATGGGTGTTAACAAAGAAAATAGGATAAGGAGCAGAATTGTTTAATGACTTACATATACTTAGCTATGCTGGATATTGTATACTTTTCACTTAAATATTTAGAAAGCAAAAATATGCACATTTACTTCGGTTTCTGACTTTTTATAAAATTTGACATTTAAAAATATTTCTTTAACTTCCCACAATTTAAAAATATGAGAAGTTTTTAATCTTACCATAGAGGCCAAACAGAAACTTCAAAAACCTAAGTGTGCTGTCAAAAACCTAAGTCTAAGAATGTATTAGTAGAACATTTTGTATCAGTATTGGTTTAAAATAAAAAATTCCCCACAGCACTAAAACGCACTTAGTTGCAATAAAAAGTATTCTAAAGCATTAATATTTTTATACATGAATTTTTAGCAGTTACTGTTGTAGTAATTAATAAAAAATATGATTTAAGAATGCTTTTTAGTACATCCGAGTTGAAAAGATATTGATTTGCTAAACATTTTTTTGCAATTTTTGTATTTGGTACTAAAAATGTTTATCCCAAATAGGACCAAAAATGCAACTGTTTATTGAAAAAAATAATTCAACTCATCACTACAATTCATCAAACAAATGTCAAAAAAATTAAACATTTATTTTAAAAATATAATAAATAGAAACACAAAATTTGTGTAAAATAGTGAAAAAAATAATTGAAACTAAAAAGTGATTGTGCGTGTGAAAAAAGTGCAAATTAAAGGATATTCAAGTGCAAAATTTATGCTCTTTTCAGTGTGTTGAAATGAGAAAAATGTTCTCGCTCACGTAAGTTGAATTCACAGTACTCGTATATGTTAAGAGAGTTGTCATTGTTTTATTGACAGTACGAGACCTTGCTATCTATGTTATCAATGATTTTACTCAGAAAATAAAATTTTCAAAAAATTTTTTGTTTTAAAAAAATTTTAAGCCAAGGTTCCGATCGAACGCTAAAGCTAATTTAAACCTTAAAAAACTTCGTCGATTACTTAAAATATAGCTAAAATTGATTGATTAGTTTGAAAGATATCGTTGCCGAAAAATGTAAAAAAAGTGTTAATTAACACTCACCGTAGTGCACGGTGCCAAGTTCAGGCCCATGAACACAGTGTTTATATAACATGAAACCAACCATTCCTGCTGTGTTTCCTCCTTCATAACTTTGCTTTAATTAATCATAAAATAATGCAACTTGAAACGTAGAAGTACTCCATATAAGCAACCTTATAGGAGAAGTTTAAAAGTTTTAGTATAAAAGCCGCACGAGATATCAAAGTTTAAAAGTGCATATTTAAGTACTTACCAGTGATGCCGACTTAGCGCTTTTCACGCTAGGTTTAGCGCTTTTTGACAACCCAAAAAGCGCATTTTTATCCTTTAGCGCCTTTTTAAAAGTGGCGCTAAATATTCTGACCCGCTTAAATTATTTATTATGATTTTAAATGAAGTTTATTTGCTAATAGTTAAGCATTGTCTTTATGCATTTCATTGGCGCTGCACAGTGGCTCAAGTTTCTAAGGAAGGCGGTCATACGTAGTTTACTCAGCTAGAGTCATCAAAATTAATATGAATATATATGATTACGGTATTTATGGGCCAATTAGGGTAAAATAAGATTAAAAAAAGTCCTTAAATATAATTTTATAATAATTTATTTACCAAAAATGTTAGTTATTAATTTAAAAATAAAATAAATTTTATAGCGGCAATTTAATACCACATTTGTACATTATTTTGAAAAATTTAACATACGTAAAGCCTCAGGTGATAGCATAGACTTCTTCTTTTGTGGTAATTTACGTAAAGAAGAAATCAACGGGTCGGAATTTAGAAGAAGTCTATGCAAGAGATCAGTGTTAGTGACAACACGAGACATTTTTCGCGTGTTGTCTCGTCTGAATTGCTTAAATAATTTATTACAAGATTCAGCGGCTTCTTCAGAGAGCTCGCCTATGGAAACTAGACAGTGATAAACCACTTCCGATCCATGAATTAACACTTTATGAACTGAAGCAGGCAAATTATACCATGGATACGTACTAATAAGCATTCGCGCGGTTCCTAACGAGTAATCTCTAAATTTTACACTATTAATTTTGTTTCCCGACGAAAGACATTGCGAAAGATGATGACACCGATCAATAACTGCTTGATCTAAACCAGTTATTTCAGCTGATATAGCTGAATTCAGGAAAAAAGTTGTTGCAGTGTTTCCGTCACTGGATGTACCAATTCCGCCACTTTGGGCTTTGTCGACAATTAAACCCAATAGTGTCCTAAACTGCTGCTGAACATATAGTTTTTTCTGTGCAAGAAGCTCCTTTTCATCTGTTGAACAAGCCTGCCACTTTTTAAAATCTAATCGGTAAGATAAATGTATAAAATATTCCAAAAATCTTATGAATGAATGCAGAGTCGTAGAGACGAAGACCCTTTGTAACATGCACATTCGCAAACAAACGCACATAAATTCTTTTTAAATTAAAAGTACAGATATAGAGTAACATTTTGATATGTAACTTGAAGGCGTCATAAGACGGCAACATCGTTAATTCCTTAAGTAAAAAAAAGTCGTAAAAAATATACGAGAAAATTGATTTGTCCTGAAACCGCTTTCCGCAAAATACGTTTTGCTTAAAAAATTATTAAATAAATAATAATAACGGTAAACACCTTCAACTTAAAATTTCCATTGTAAAACAATAAGTCAAAAATGTTTTTTTCTTTGAAAAACACGCACTAGAAATTGACTTTATTAGCACTGCTGAAAAAGATAAGGAAAGTTGTTTTGATTTGCTCACTTCCGATGCACAAAAGTAAATGTAAAAAACAACTGATTGCAAATCTTTTTACATGTTTTAGTAGTACCACTAATAGTGAGTATTAGAGCGAACTACCGGTGAAAAAATCGAACATCGTCATTTAACCACTATGTCCTACTACTGAACCACTGTGCGCAGTGCCAAATCGTCAGTAGACTTCAATCACAACTTTGAACAGTTACAAACCTCTTATCTGATGCACAGACTTTCAAAAATCATTCGACAATTTACAAATGATAATATGTATTTTTGAAAATCACAAATGAATAAAATAAGCGTAGTAGGCTTAGAAACTTATACAAAACCCAGTAAATAATTTGTATTCGATATGAATCTATTTTACTTTTCTACACCTTTATACAATTAGAAATCCATTGGATAATAATAAAGTAATAAGTAAAATCTCAAATATGGAATTTTTATCTAGGGGCACCAAATGGCCCTTATTTTTCTAGGTACTCATAAAAAAACAATAGCTTGGAAAAGGGTCAGATCCGCACAAAAATATAAATGTGATAATAAAGCTAAGTTACCATCCAAAAATTTCGGTCGTTAAAAGTACTGAAATCAAAATGAGGAACAACCCTACCAGCAAATCTGTAGTCGACTACAAAAATAATCAACTTATAGTCAACTTTTTTAGACTAACTAAAAGCTAACTACAATGTCATCCAGAACTGATGCAAAATCAATTCTTAATTGAGTGCATAAAGGGATTTGGTGAGAGCTAACAATCTTACTTTCTCAGCTGCTTTGAAACTCATTTGAAGTCTATATTAACTTTTTGCTGTCATTATTTTAAATGTATGGGTGGTCAGAGCGTTGACTATGAAACGTGCGATACATAGTTCGAACGCCAGCATCATCTTTTTGCACACTAACTACCAGTTGACTTAAATAAAGTCAACTTTAATTTAGTTGAATAGTAATGCAGAGTCGGATAATTGGCTAATGCCTAGGACATCGAAATATTAAAATAGTCAGTTGACTCCATTAAAAGTGATCCAGGCATCAACCACCATTAGTTACGAAATATTTAGCTTAAAGTTCATTAAAAGTTAACTGAGTTGCTTATACACACAGAAAAAAAGGAATGTAAAATCCACATGCCGCAATTTTGATTGGAAATTATATTAAATTTACAAGAAATAATTTGTCGTTTGAGTGTGTTTGTGTTTATTTGCTTTGTTCATTGGCACAATTCACTGTTCTGCTTAGTTGTGTGACTTGTTGTTGTTTATTCTTACTTGTGTCGTCTATGTAGACGACAAAAAACGAATTGCCAGCAAAAATTTACTACTGCTGGCTTAAAATTACCATTGTTTCATATTAATTTCAAACGGAAAATTATTAATCTAACCTTAAATCGCCGTTAAAACAATTTTGTTATAAACGATAAGTTTCATTTTCAATCGACATGACTATAAATTTAATTTCAAATAAGTTTTATGTAAAATAATCATTTAAATCATGTTGAATTAAAATTAAATGCATTTTACATACAATGTTATTTATTTAGTGTATAAGTAAAGAAAAGTTTGAAGCTGTTGTGGCTGCAGTGGTTAGCGCGTAGACTAACTGTAGGTGGCACGAGTTCAAATCTTGAATGTGGCAGTCAGCTACAATGCAAAGTTTTCTTATCATTATCACGTAAGTAAAATAATTAATAAAATAGCTACATTAAAGTCATGTTGTTTCCGCTTGATATAACTTTAATTCAACATGATTTTTCGTGTTGTTTCAACATCAAATTCGCGTTGTTTCAACTTGAAATATATTTGATTCAACATGATTCTTCGTGTTGTTCCAATATCAAATTCACGCTGTTTCAACTCGAAATTACTTTGATTCAATAGGATTTTTCGTATTATTTCAGTATTAACTTCATTTTGATTTAACTTTACTGGAATATTAAATCAACATGAAATATAGTTAATTCAATATGAAAATTTTTTTTTAAAGATTATTGTAAATCATGTTGATTTAACATGAAACACCTATGAAGCAAAATCACTACCGAAAAATTTTAAATTAACCTGGTTTTCGGCGATTTTACACAGAAATTTTTTTGTGTGTAGGGAAGTTTTTGATAGGTAAAATACCATCTCATTTTTAGTGAACCTATTATTTTCTTAATTTCATTCTTTCATTTATGAAACGGTTAAAAGAAAAGTTGGAAAAGGGCCGATGTAAAAACTTTTTTCTTTTTGTAGATTAATAATTTAAATTTGCTCATTGAAATATTTAAACTTGAAAGCAATAGCTTACAAGCACACACCCACACACACATATAGAACTTAACTATTTAATTACAGTGCTTAATTGAAAAAGTTTGTGTAGGTATAAATAGACTTAAGATATTTTAATTTGTGTTCAGTTGGTTAAACGTTTTCACTAATTGAAAATGTCCTCGATATTTTTTCATGGTGGCTCTTTAAGAGTTTTGTATTCACAGAAAGACCATAAAAGGCGAAACAATTTATTTCATTTGCAAATATTCTTTATGAAATTTGTTGGTCAAATACCCATAAATTTGAAATTGTATGTAAATGGAAAATGGCAAAAGTCTGCAGAAATATTAGCAAAATTGTATTGTGGCTTTTCGGCCATCTCGACTTTGCATTTGGCTTTATTGTATATAAAAACTACATATGATATGTTGCAAATGGGCGCATTGGAAGAAATAACTGATGCTCTAACCATGACTATTATATATTCGTTCGCCTCCTTTGCAACATGTTACTGGCTGTGGAATTCAAAGTTTTTAATAAGCTTTCTTGCGGAAATTAACGAACAACATCGTCATCATTCAATAGCTGGGTTAACATTTGTAAGTGCTCACACTTCTTATAAATTGGCTTATAAAATAACCCTCTACTGGCTGAGTTGCTGCATAGTTGGTGTTGTTTCATGGGCACTCAATCCGCTGTTATTGGGATCATATTCTTTGCCTTTAAAATGTTGGTATCCTTTTAATCCTTTGGTATGTAGAGTAAAAACAAACTTAAACATTTAAACATCTTTTTCAATTTAATAGCAACCCATTGTTTATGAATTGACTTATGCCAGTCAAGTTTGGTGCCAGTTTATAATGGGCTGCATCTTTGGAAATGGCTCTGCTCTTTTTGTGTCAATAATCATCGTTATGCTGGGTCAGCTCGATATACTATTTTGTAGTTTAAAAAACTTTGATTATCATGCCCAAATGATGTCGGGCAGAAATATAAAATATATGAAGTAGGTGACAAATTTGTGTATCTAATGAATCGATTTTATAATCTACATAATAAATTTAACTTGCAGAAAATCACAATCTGAATTATTGCAAGGCGATGATGATGAAGTCAATCAATACGTGTATTCAAAAGAATACTTGACAAACTTGAACGTATTTGAAACAAAGTTAATGGTTGAAAAACATTCAATTCGAAAACTTCTAGGCAAGACTTTAGTCGAGTGCATTCAGTTGCATCAATTCATTTTGAAAAGCTGTGACAAATTAGAAGATATATTTAATCCCTATTGCCTAATCAAATCTTTGCAAATAACGTTGCAATTGTGTTTGCTAGTGTTTGTTGGGGTGGCGGTAAGTTAATTTGCCTTTTTTTATAAGATCAAATCAAAGGTAAAATGATCAAAACTGATTTATTCTCTATAGGGTGAAAGATCGACTATGAGAACCATCAACTTGTTACAGTATTTAGCTTTAACTTTGTCGGAGTTGTTCATGTTTACATATTTTGGTGAATTGCTTCGAAATCATAGTGTTCGTGCAGGTGAAGCATTCTTCCGTTCTAATTGGTGGCCGCATGCGCATTACATAAAACAGGATATTTTTATTTTTTTGATCAACACTAAACGTATTGTCAGACTAACTGCTGGTAGATTTTATCTCATGGATATACAACGTTTACGTTCGGTTCGTATTTATTATATAAGATTTGTCCAGTAAACCAAGAAATTGTACTTAGTCATCCAAAAAACATGCAGGTAGTTAGCAAAATTTACATAAAATTACTGTTTTTCGTTTACATTTCGATAAAAGTTCAACCAAAATGAGGGCGTTCAGCGTCACTTTAGCAGCCGAGTACATGTTAACTGGGAAAAAGTATAATTGGGTTAAGGCTATTCAGTGAAAATATAAAATTGGGCTCTAAATAGGCATACATTTTGTTAGTGTTTTTCTATGGCAGCAAATTGATCTACACTATGCTACAAAAGTTGAGAAAAAAATTATTCAGGGGCTCTCATGCACCAATTTTATTTGGTTGGAGTCCATAGAGAGAGAAAATACCATTGATTTTTCTAGGTCACTTCATAAAGTGATATTATAATGGTAAATGTAGTGAATAAGCGGGTTTCTTAAAGTTTGAAATTTAAACAGCCATAACTTCCTTGTATCGAAACGGATGTCTATGATCCTTCTTAAATTTGAAAGATATGATAGTATCAAAATCGCATTAATCGTTCTGAAATTATGATGAAATACATTAGCATGACTGCCCTATTTTTAAATAAGGAACAAACAAGTCAAAACAGAAAACATACCTTAACTCATTTATTTTTATCCGATTTTTATGTAATTACACATTTTGGAAAGCTATTTTAATGCAGCTTTTTACAAAAGCTAGTTCTTGTAGTGGTTTAGTATCTCATAAGCAAATTAGAGCTGGCGGAAAGTAAAATTTTTTTGAAAAATGTGTCTTTTTTATATATAAGAAATATATCTTTCAAATTTGAAAAGGATCATAAAAATCCGTTTTGAAACAAAGAAGTTATAGCTGTTTAAATTTCAAAGTTTAAGAAACCCGTTTTTTAATACATTTACCGTTATAAAATCACTCTACGAAGTGACCTGGAAAAACCATAGGTATTTTCTCTCTCTATGGGCTCCAACAAACAGAATTGGTGCATGAGAACCCCTGAATAATTTTAGTGTATCACAGTGTAATTATTAGGCGAATCCATAATTTGCGCTACACTTTATGCTCACAATATACAGCCAATTTTGAAAAGCGCATACCTTTTTCAAGATGTATATACATATGTATGTGCGCAATATACGGCCATGTCACAGAATTCAGTTCGAAAACGGAATTCAATCCACTCCATTTTTGTAGCAGCTGGTGTCTGAAAAAGAAAACTAGAATACATAACTGTACCATGTGTGGCATGTTGGCTAGGGCTCGCTGTCTTTGGGTAGATTGAATTCCGTTTTCGAACGCAATTGAACTCTATTACCTGGCTAATATATTTATTTTTCTACAATTGGGTCAGTATTTTTGAAGCTATACGCGTTTAAAGTTGCTAGTAATGCATGCGCACATACTAGATATTAGGGCGGAATGAAAACCCGTTTTGGAATTTTGTAAAAAGCTGTGCGGTTTATTGTGATTAGGGAAGTACAATTTAGCCGGCTAAAAAGGTTAACTCACAAAATTAGCCGGTTAACCGGCCAGCTTATGTCATTTAGCCGGCTTAACCGAATTAGCCGGCTTAAACGAATTAGCCGGCTTAAGTGGCTTAGCTGGCTTAGCGATGTTTGCCGTCTTACCTAAACAGCTAATTTTCAATAACATAACGTAACATATGCCCGGAAGAATATGACCGTCCGAAGCTTTTATGCTATTCTCGATTTAATCGGAATAAAAAAATGTTATCGAAATAAAGAATAAAAAAATAAAAAAGTGGTAATAGCGACGAAAATGTAACTTTTACTGACTGGTAAGTTGGTATGGGTGACTGAATTTGATTTTTACCTAAAATTATTTTTTTGCTGTTATCTCCGAAATACTCAACTATACCCAAAAAAATATATATATATGATTTGTTGGCAACATAATTTCCTACAAAAATGTTACATAAACCAAATTGCTTAGATTAGTATTTCTTGAGATATTAGACTTTAACTTATAAGTATTATAAAGCTGTTACGGTTCATCGAATCAAAAATATAAAAAATAAATTTAAATCCTAATATCTCAAGAAGTATGGGTGAGGTCCAAAAATCCAAATACACTGTGCGCCTTTACTTTGTTTACAAAAATAAAGCAACTAAGAATTTGCATCACTACAATGTATTTCGATGTTTTGGAACTCAACCTATTAATCTAAGCAGGAAATTACGTTTACAACAAATGTTCTATTTATATTTTGTTGGCACAGCTGATTATTTCGGAGATAACAGCAAAAAATGAAATTCAGTGAACCGTACCAACGCACCAGTACAAGTTACACTTCGTCGTACTATTAAAAAAAAATTATTCCACGTGACCAAGTAGTACAATGTAATAAATAGCATAAAATACTGCTGAGTTATAGACTTTTTAAGGAAAATCTGTTATTTTTACGTGTATTTTGTATGGAAAAATTTTCCACGCTTTGGGAAAGTAATTAAAATCAATATTGAGGGCTGTAACTGTCATATCCGGACTACAAAAATAAAACTACTTGCAATAAAAATCACTCTAATGTAGTTTCACCGAAAAATTTGCTTTCACACATATACTTATGCGTGACTTAGACGATGACTTTTTTTTAGCTTGATTTCTTTCAAGATTATAGTCAAACGAGGTATAAAGGCGTTTAGCGGCCTAGCAAACGAAATTTACTTTCTTAGGCAATATCTTTTGGAGTTGTTACTCGGCTAACCGTAATTTTACCACGTCTGACTATCAACTCTGAAAAAATCAAGCTAATAGGTCTTCGTCTAGATCCCTTATTAATCTTTTTTACCAGAAGAAAAAAATACAAGGCAAAGCACTTTCCGTACGAGCTCTTCTATTAATTTTAAATTAGGGATGTAACGATACGCCGTTTTGCCGATCCGATACCGATACCGATATTTAAAAATAAATATCGCCGATACCGATTCCGATACCGATACGAATATTGAAATTGAGTTCAAGCTTAGATTAATAAAACTCAAGAAGGGCAATTTTTTTATTATACAAAATTACAGTGTACGATATTATTAATATTTTAAATTAATATTAATCCAGTATAAAAAATTGGAAGTAATTTTTAAGAAACAACATTTTCATTGCTTCCAAAGAATCTATATTAAAAATATGCAGATAATTAGTAGAAAAGCAAGTACAAATTTGCAATTCCTTTATAATTAAAAAAAAAACTCGCAAAGCTTTTTAAAAAATGGATTTTTTAAAGGACATTTATAAACTAATATTCTTCTAAATAACTTAATCTGTTATGTAATGAAAATCGATCGATTTCATAAAACTAATAATAGTGAAATATGTCTTAAGTAACGCACGACACAGTGAACTCGAATTTAGGATCAAATAAAATATTATAAGCCACGAAAATAATAAAAACATCAACAAGTTATCTTTCAGGAAATTTTGTTTTTCGAAATCGACTCGATTTGAAATCGATCGATTTCCATCACATACCAGAATAGCTTAATTATACGCTGTTACAAAATGGCATGTTTTTTTACTCGTGAAACACGACTTAGTGAGGCTTGAAGGTCTAGTTGAGTAGATCATTTTGCCATTTTAAAAATTGCAATACACTCTCAAAATCGGAAGTTATCGGTAAAAACGATTTTTTGGGACTTCACGGACAAAAACAATTTTCACTGCGTTGTGTTCAATTTTTAAACAGTTTTTTTTAAATAGAATATGACTTAAGCTTTCCATGTTTATTTAAAAGATTTTTTGACTTATATTTCATGTAAATATCGTCAAAAAATTTTTTATTTTATTCTGATTTTTTAAAATGTTGGGTATTTTTTTTTGCAACAATTTGCTTGAAAACCTACCCATTCTTATATTTTCATATAAGGCGTATTTCATAGCAATTACAATAATTCTTGTGCCTTTCTTGTTTGCTGGGAATAAGAGTTAAAAAAACAAAGAATTGAATTTGAATTCATGGCAAAATTAACAAAAAAATTTATTATTTTTTACAAAATAACAGCGCAAAATATTATTAATTTTTAAAATTTATATTAATAAGATTTAAAAAATAACGAAATGAATTTTAAAATTAACAAAAAATAATTTGCTAAACAAAAACTCTGAAGAAATATTTTAAAAGTATCGTCGTATCGACAGTAAAATATCGCCGATACCGATGTATCGGAAAATCTGAAGTATCGCCGATATATCGGTATCGGAATCGGTATCGGTTACATCCCTATTTTAAATGTCTAGAAATTGATATCTAGTTTTGAGCAATGTGATCATTTTAAATTGTGTAAAGGACTTTTTTGGGAAAAAAGTAAGTTTACGGTTTTACCTAAATAAATTTTTTTCTTCTACTTCTATAAAAAATTTTATTAAATATATTTTCGATTGAAATTTTGCACTACATACATATGTATATAGGAATTTATGTACTGAATACAAAGCAAGAAAAACATATTGGGAATCCTAAATTCCAAGAAAAGGTTTAATAAATCCTCAAATGTGACTATTTACCATACTTGAAGTTCAGTGTAAAAATGTTTACTGAATAATTCACAGCAGATAAGACCCTAAAAAAGGCTTTTTATTTAATGGTTCCAGCCTTGCGTATGGAGAAAACATCCCTTAAAGTTGATATTTGTATAAAGAAAAATATGTCAATTTTTGTATGCTCTGGTTACCGCAGTAACTAAAATTTGGAAACAAATTCTGTAATATGTATGATACACAAGAGTTGGCCTACTTTAAGACTTTGTGGCACCCTTCAAATTTCAAACTTAGGCACTCTTTTAGAGACATGGTGTTATAGGCGGTCTGCTTGGAAGCATATATATATATATATATATATATATATATATATATATATATATATATATATATATATATATATATATATATATATATATATATATATATATATATATATATATATATATATATATATATATATATATATATATATATATATATATATATATATATATATATATATATATATATATATATATATATATATATATATATATATATATATATATATATATATATATATATATATATATATATATATATATATATATATATATATATATATATATATATATATATATATATATATATATATATATATATATATATATATATATATATATATATATATATATATATATATATATATATATATATATATATATATATATATATATATATATATATATATATATATATATATATATATATATATATATATATATATATATATATATATATATATATATATATATATATATATATATATATATATATATATATATATATATATATATATATATATACATTTTTTATATAATTTTGTTCATTTGTATTCCACTGTGCGAGGTTATGTTCAATACTCCAAATTAAGGTCCAAACCGGAGAATGATATAATTATCGTTTTAAGTACTCTTTGAGTACTGGCTGTCAAACAACTATAAATGCGTACAATTAAAAATAAAAATCATCCGCATACGCAAAAATACTCTTCAAGTTTAAGCCGAATACGTATAAATACAAACAACCAACGATTATGTGCATACAGATTATTTAAATTACGCAGCACAAACTATAAGTAAAATTATACTCTGTATCAGCTACAATCATACACACAAGTATAGAAATACTCTCAAGTATTTATCCGGATACACATAAGTATTTACAGGAGTATTTTATTTGCTGTTCAACAGATTGCATGACAGGGATGGCAAGTGCGATTTAATAATGCTTGACTGCTAAAAAGATTTGTAACTACATATACATATATTTACTCGAAATATTTTATCACTTTACAAATTACAAAATATTAGTTATCTTGTAACTATAATTACACAAATTAATATTGGTGGAGTTCACGCAACATTCGAAAACTCTTTACTCGTTAAATTGGTAAAATTTTCGTTATATTTTATTGCTATACAATTTATTTAAAAAAATGTTTGACAGCAAAATATATGGAAATTTTACCAATTTAACGAGTAAACAGTTAACGAATGTTGCGTGAACTCCTGCATTGAATTTTTGAATTAAATATTCTAACAAAAGTAGTTTTAAGCATTCTTATTAAGTCACACTGAAACTGATCTATTTAGCACCAAAGCTTGAAATACATTGATCACAACATTCATAAATGTCAGCAAATATTTTTTTCTTTTAATTTCAAACACACTAATTGCGGGAAAAATCCATCGCGTCATATTCATTAATCCTTTTGTCCAGCAAGTGTGCATGTTTTATTTCGTTTTTGTAAATGGAATTTATTTTTTCCCATTTTTGTGCAAATCAGGTCAAAACAAAGTCATAAACAGCTGCATAGAAATTATAAAGTGATGGTCTTATTATTAATCAAAAAATTTTTTTTTGCTAATTTCACAACAACAAATGCATTTAATGCAGGTCCTACCTGCTGAAAAGGGTGATTTTCAGTAAAGTACGCACAAAAAATTTCAAGAGTGTTATTGTTGCTTGGGTATATTTTTGAGTTTCGCTATTACCAGGATGTATGCATTTGTTGTTTAATTTTTATAGTAACCATTTTTTGCGATTGTTTGTTTTGAAATGAAAACCAAATCGTATAAGTTGGAAGTTTATCATTGGCAAGAGCAATTTTATTGTGGTTTTATTTTTGTTTATTTTTGTACAAATCAAGTCATTGAGCATTTTTTACAAGATCAAACGGGTCAAAACCTAATTATTTTCTTGCCGTTTTGTGTTTGTATGAATTTAACATTATTACTCTTAGAATTATGTATTTTTACTTCATTTTCTTTTGTTGTAATTTTTGTAAAAATAATCTTAGAATGAGTTACCAATAATTTTTTGGGGAATTTTAGCTTCCAACAAGAAAAAGCGCTATAGTTAATGGAAAACAAATATATAATATTTCCGTATTGCCTAAAAATATTTTAATTGAAATACTCTTTTTAAATGGCTTTATTTATGTATAAATTTGTAATTTAAACATAAAAGTTATTTTAATTGGAAATGAAGAAATAATCCCATACCTGATTAATGTTTTCAAACAGCCAAATCATGTGCTACATCCATTTCATACACACAAACGCAACCGGTGGCGTATGTTGAATAAATACTCTCAATTATTTTTATTTTATCCGAATAAATATACATACTCTAAGTATAAAAATACTCTAAGTATAATTATGGCAGATACTTAATACTTCCAATACTCATGTGCGTTTCTATTTATAGTTGTTGAGTATTTAAGTTTTTCGGATAAATGAAGTACAGATGCGTTTGTGTGTTGGAATCGGATATAATTATACTTGTTTGAAAGCAAATATATGTGCGTACGGATTATTTGTGCAACAACACAGAAAAGAAAATTTGTAAATACAATTAAATTTTTGTTATATCAATTAAATAATTAATTGATTTTGAACCTACAACGATTTTTGTAAATACAATTACGAAGTTGGAAGTTAAAAGAAACTCAAAATAAAAATTTTAACAATTTTTTTGTTGACTTCAAATTTGTTTCAATGAAGATTATTGGTATAAAAAAATATGAATTATTGATTTTCCGAACAAATATTAACTATCATAGTTGCTGTATTAACAATATTTTTTTATACACAATCCTCGAAGCGACTTTTTGCTTGTTTGCGAAAGACACTAAATGTCTTTGGGCGGAATCGAACCTGCGACCTCTGGACTAATAGACTAACGTTCTTACCTCTCAGCTACAGAGAAATTCGTTATCAAATACGCAAATAATGAATACATACTAAACGTGATTTGCTTTGTTTCATCTACGTGTGTGTGTTTATTTGTTATATTAACAATGGTGATTGTTAATTTTTTTCACAATACTTAACAAAAAATTTCGTTAGTTCAGTTTGTTGAAAAAAACTTCTGTGTTTGTCGTATCAACAACTAAATTTGTTGTATTAACAAAATATATGTTTGAATTTAAATTACATACTAACAATTGAAATTGTTAGTTGCAGTTTGATGAATTAAGAGTAAATACTTAAGTATATTATTTTTTGAGTACTTGTTGTCAGACTCTGGTCCAAGCCAAGTAAAGCATTTAAACTTAATTTTACCGAACGCCAAGCATAGCTTTTGGCTGAATTTCAAACATTCGGCAAACCCCTCCCTTGCGTGGTTAAGGTGATTAAAAATATGTGTATTCGAAATGCTCATTTTCATACGAAAACTTTGATCTTGATGATAACTGTAAATCACTAAGTTTAATAAATCCAAATATCGTAATGAAGAAAAAAATCACCACTATTTTTGATATTATTAGAAATTTCAGAATTTTATGGATTGAAAGTTCTTGCATTTGAACAAATATTCAAAAAGACTGAAATTAATTCATATAATTTTTGGTAAACAATTTCTAACATAAAGCGAGGCGATTCCACAAAGGCTTTTCCAGTTTTAGCCGAATGTAAAAAACAAAATTATGGTTCTCCCACATTTGTCTGCAAATATCGGACAAATATTTAGTTCCGTCAATTTAACAAACGCACATACAGATTAAGTCTTTTTGAGCTTTTCTGTAGAAACACCCGAGTCTTGGTAGGAATCAAACCTGCGACCTCCCAGTTAATAGCCTAGCGCACTCTTCAGTACGCGGGTAAGTAAACTAAATTTCGATGTTCCTTAGAAAATTAAACTTTAGAAGGAATTCTTTATTCTACAGATTATTTGAAACCAATGGTTTTGGTACTCATATTAAAAGCGATTTAGCAAAAATTATAAATTCGGAAATGTATTCATTCTGAAAATCATTTATATTCCATGGTATATATTTAAGCTTGTAAAATCATTTTTTTTTTCGTTATGCATTTATGTTTATAAACCACATGAAATTACTGGCGATTGGTATTTTTTGTTTTCTTATTAATAAAAATTAATAAAACCACGAAAAATGTTTAGCTTTACTTATGCCGATTTACTTGCTGATTTTTCGAATTTAAGTTGCGAAAATGCCGATTATGTCCACGATAAGTGCAGATTTTTTATCAAAATCATTTGGCAGCCCTGGCAACAAATCGTCAGCTTATTATTGGTTTGCTGCTTTCTAATGCTTTTTCTTATGTTTATGGGTCAAACCAATAATAAGGTGACGAAATGTTGGTAAAATTGCTTTATGTAAACAGCGTTATAACAGAAAGCTTAACCTCTGTTAATAACAAAAATCAGCTGAAATTAAATTTTTGTCTGCATTGACCTGTATCAAAAAACCAGGACAATTTAACAGTGGACCAGGACACCAGGACAAATTGTCTAAAACCAGGACAATCCTGGAAAACCAGGACGTATGACAGCCCTAATGTAGTGCCGCCTTACTGTCGGTACAAATTCGGATGTCCTGACCGAATACCATGTAGTACCTTAACCAGTTGGCCGCCCTTTTGATTGCCGATATTTCAGCCTGAGTGATGCTACATTGATTTGGTAGCCTAAAGTTTACTTTGTAGACTAAAGTTTATCCTACAACATACTATGATTGAATTATATAGCTGGAGTCAAATCACGCTATTATAAAAACAAATCTGTTCTAAATGAATATTGTTGTCTTAAATAACACTAACATGATTCATACAACCTAATTTTTAATTGAATGTCAATGTATTATGATTTAAACCAATCATATAATATTATATATAAAAATAGCATGGTTCTATATAACCATATAAAGACTGTTTTCTTAAAACAGTTTGACAGCAGCTAAAAATTTATATACATATATTCGAAATTATATATAAAATAAAATGTTTTGGTTCTGAAATAAAAAGTATTATCTATTTTCACATAGATAATACATACATTCATACATATTTGTTGCCACATATTTTATTTACAAACGGGCATGTTCTCAGAACCGTTTCGTTGTGAAATCGGCAACTTTCAGGAAATAATTGAACCAAAAAGCTCACTTATTGCAGCTTTTCAGCGAATTTTTATGTGTCAGATGATTCAGATATTTCAAAAAGAAATAGTTTTCCGTACATGGCCGAATATTAATTGCTAGGTTTTTGTTATTTTTCATTTATTTACTTTTTCAAATCAAGTGAGACACAAAAACAAACCAACAGCTCTCAAGTAAAACAAAAAACTAATAAAAAAGCATTCAACCAAAGGATAGAACAAAAACTTTTTTGGAAGCAGAAAACCGTGTTTTTGTGTTATAGAACCATACTGTTGTTGAATTTTTAAATACACCTTGATTGTAGCTAGAATTTTTTGACAATAAATTCAACCATGTTGCAATTAATATGAATGCTAACAATGTCATGATTAAATATAAGCATGAGTTTTTGTCGTAAAGTAATTAAGGTTCACAATTATTTAAAACAATAATAACTTATTTGCTACAACCATAAACTATATCGGGAAACATGACTTTGTTGACGCAACCATGTCACAACCATATCTTTCCCCTGCGTGGAGGCTTATTGAAGTCAACTTTAGTCAAAATTAATATTAATTGAGTTATGAATTTTTAATCGAACTGTATGGTTTCTATCCAAAGTTATTAAGTTAGTTTGGCTTAAGCTCATTTTTAATTTAATCTTTCGATCAAACTATTTTTTATAGAAGAGAGAAATTCTAAAGCATGTAAATATTGAACATTCAAAGAAAAATTTGGATGTACGGAAGGTTGAACTGACAGCTGTTTCGATACTACCAAGTCTACTCATCAGAGTCCTTTACCCACACCACCACTGACAGTGTCAGCAACACTAGCGAAAATCCTAATTATTTTAGTAAGACGCACCTATAAGTGAACTTTTTTCTAAATGTTCGGAGCTTCACTAACTGTATTTTCTTAGCATGCTTAACTATGTTAAGCCTTTTTCAGTTCGGTCTTACCAGCGCGGAATATCATCGATATTCTCAATGCTGGGATTTTTTGAATGTTAATTTTGCTCAAGTTTTTAAAACAGTACACATTTATGTTTTATCTAAGTGCCTTTATTTTTTTAATTATTAACGTTTTTACCCTATTGCAAGTGAGTGGGGCGCTAAGCAACAAAGAAGCAATCCAAGTTTTTTAACCATGGCTGCTAGATTTGACGATTTATCATCATTTTGACGATTTTATGTTCCAAAAATAGCAAAGTGTCAATTTGACGATTTTTTCATGAAAAGTGACGATTTGAAAAATTTCGGTGGAAAACGAAGCTCAAATGCGTTGAGAATACCTACTTTTTCCCCATTGAATTTTTTTTTCATAATAGGAAAAAAGGAAAAAAAAACTCCCACGGAATTTTTGTTTGTGATTGGGCTGAATATACTAGGGCGAGTAAATAAGTCCGTGACTTTTTTAATTTTCTGCGTTTTTAAATGAAAGGGCAGCACTGCTTCCGTCAACAGCAACGTGACCCGAAGTATTTTTCCAAAAAGCGGGACAGAAACGATTGAAAAGCGGGATTCTGAGAAAATACCATCAAAAAGTTGGATTTTATAAAATATCCTGTGAAAAGCGGGATGATAAAAAACACTCCATTTCTATGCTAATACGAGTATAAACATGATTTCTTTTAAATACATATCCACAGAAAAACAGTAATGTGAAAACAAGGTCAAGTTCTTTATCCAAAAATTTTGGCCGTACTTTTTACGGTATACAGGTAGGTCTTGATGGAAAAGTACTAAGAAAAATGGGAAAACGGAAATTTTTGATCTAGGGTTTATTGTATTGGGCATTTATTGTATCAAATAAAAGCTTAGAGAAAAGAACTGAGATCGGCACAAAAACATAAATGTGAAAACAAGGCCAAGGTCCTATCCAAAAATTTCGGTCGTAAAAAGTACTGAGGTCAAAATAAGTACCAAGTTCTTAACCATCTCATTTCTAGGTAACCTGTAAGCGGGATTATCCCGACTAAAGCGGGATGTCTGGTCAGGTTATTCAACAGGCATCTGTGTGTTGATTCTGTCAAAATTTGAACAAGCTGCGCCATTTAGCTTGTGTTTGACAGGCAATGATAGTAGACTACCCACAATATCTAAAAAAAATATGGGCCGTACATTTGACCAGACCCAACTATCGACAAGTACTTCTACGCGCTAAATCCGAATCTTCGTCCCGTTTGACTCGCCGTTCCTCAAATTACGTGTAAATAGCAAAAACAAAACGTTTTTCAAGATTTTTAAAAGTTTTTCGAACTTTGCGGGATAGCGAGCTACGAACAAATATTGTCATGTTTTAGTTTGATTGTTTTTTGCCAAAACTCTCAATGAATGAATTCAAGTTTTTAGTGCCCGATTTTTTAGACGATTTTTAATAGCTGAAATGACGATATATTTCTTTTTTATCGTCAAATTGACGATTTTTTCGCAAATTTATCTAACAGCATTATTCTTAACCCAGTTAGACACCATTTTGTAATGTTTGTGCAATAAAGTTAAACCGGATATTTCTGTGGTTTTCTTGAATATGCCCGGATGTCCTTTTTTTGTCGATTTTGAGTTATTGATGCCAAATTACATTATTTTATATGGTCTTTTACATGGACCAAAATTTTCGCTAATAAAATGGTCCCATTCCGAATTTTTTTTTCTAAAAACAATGTAACTTCTTAATACACATTAAAATATTTTTCAGCTCTAATGAACTAAATCGAGTTACAATTGCGTGCTGGCAATTTGGTTATTGTTCAGTTAATAAAAACTTGTAATGACTTGTGCGCAAGTATTTTTCAGGTAAAAAAATTTTGTGTGGCAAATTGTTTTTTTAATTATTCTCTAGGATCTTACCCTTAGGGAAGTTTTGCCTGAAATTTTTAGACGAACTTCTTACCACATATTTTTACATGGCTGTCCAAAAAAATTTTGAAAAAGTCACACAGAGTCCGTAGTATTAAGAATAAAGTATTTTGGCTTTTCTGAAAAATTGGTTTTTAGACACACGCGCTTATTCAGGAACATCACAGATTTTTTAAAATAAAATAACAAAGATCAGTAAAAAGTCCGTTTTTCATCGAAACTAACGAATAAATTTCGCAATGAAAAGTATATTTTAAAACCATTGAAACTGACACGAATTTACCTTACTTCAGGATAGCAAATATTTTATTACCTTCTTTTGATGATTTTTTTCTGATAGGTGGTAGCATATAATACATACATACATACATATTGCACATTTCCTGCAACGTCGTGATAAATAAAGAAAATTGTTTTACAGAACACGAGTCTAAAAATGTTTTCAGTTTACACACAACTTTCTGGAAAAAATTTTGTTTCCCCTCAAGAGATGAGTCTACAAAGATATTTATTTGAAATTTTTACATTATATGAAGGAAGATATGTTGATTAATTCTGCATTGTTAACTAAAAAATCACACAGATGTTGCAGCAAATGATCGATATGTAATAACAAGATAATTTAAATTATGTTTTTCTATTTGAATTCGTATTTTTACTAATATGTATTTTTAATTGCAGGTGATAGCACAAGCATTTTCCTTTCTGACTTTATTGCAAAAATTGGCCGAGAAGAACAAATAAATACATTAACGGTATCAAGCACCTACAAACATGGTAATGATTATATAAGTTTTACTCATCCTGAATGTCATACTGGTATATGGAACTTCTATTAGAATGTTTAAAAATATTTATATTGCAGCATTTAATTTATGTTTGCGTTATACTAGAGCTACACAGAAAAAATAAAAATTAATTTCAATTAAAAAACTCGTGATGTCAATTAAGAAATTAATTAAATTTGCACTAGTTAACAAATTGCTAATATCAATTAAATTTTTGTACCAAAATTAGTTGAAATAATTAATTCTTGACAAAATATTATATTTTAAAGTTTTCTATTGAGTTTTTAATCATTACAATTAAAGAAGTGTACCGTAAAAGCTTCCCGAGATATTAAAGTTAAAAAGTGCATATTTTAGTACATATTCACTGACTCATCAATATTATTGGGCACTGCCACCATAGCTAGATAGCTGAAACAACGTACGCAGGTAGGTCTTAAAGAGTAATTAACCAGAAAAATCTGAAAAGAGGGACTTGCCACCCGGGAGGGACTAGGGTGCCCACTTTTTGTATGGGGCACTTCCACTATAGCTAGAGAGCTGAAATTTGGTATGCAGGTAGGTCTTGGCGAGC
The DNA here is from genome assembly GCA_956483635.1 of Panzeria rudis. Lineage (NCBI taxonomy): Eukaryota > Metazoa > Arthropoda > Insecta > Diptera > Tachinidae > Panzeria > Panzeria rudis. Next base: position 72,405,828 of record OY101451.1, on the reverse strand, counting down.
AATTTACGAGAAAATTTTGAAAAGGGGGACTTTTCACTCGGGAGAGACTAGGGTGCCCGCTCTTTGTATGGGGCACTTCCAGTATAGCTGGAAAGCTGAAATTAGGTGTACTGGTAGGCCCTGATAAGTAATTAACGAACCTATTTGAAAATGGGCACTTTTCCTCTAGGGGGAGTAGGGTTACCCTTCTTCGTATGGACCACTTCCAGTATAGCTAGAAAGCTGAAATTTAGTATACAGGTAGGTCCTGGTGAGCAATTAACTAGCAAAATCTGAAAAGGGCCACTTTTAATCTGGGGAGCGCATGGTTCCCCTTCATTGTACGGGCACTTCCAGTATAGCTAGAAAGCTGAAATTTAGTATAAATTTAGGTATTGTTGAGCAAACAAGCAGGAAAATCTGAAAACAGCCACTTTTTATACGGGGGGACTAGGGCGCCCCTTATTTGTAGGGGACACTTTCACTATAGCTAGAAAGCTGACAATTTGTATACAGGTAGCTCTTGATGGGAAATTACTAAGAAAAATGGAAAAATTTTTAGAACTATCCAAATCAAATTTAGTATTCTACAAATCTAGTTCAGCTTTTTTCAAGCCCAATTCAGAATTTTGCAAATCAAAATCAGCCTTTTTCAAATGAATTCGGTTTAAAAAAAATGATTTTGATTTTGAAAATGCCTATTTTGATTTGAAAAATACTGAATTTGTTTTGGAAAGTTCTAAATTTGTTTTTAAAAACCTACATTTTATTAGGAAAAGGCCGAAACTGAAGTTAAAAATATATATATCATTTGCGAAACCTTTCGTGGACGTTTAAATTTTTGTGGTACAGTTTGCAATTGGCAAACGATGCATATATTTAGCTACGGTTCGAGATTTTTTACTTGATTTGTGCTCTTCAAATTTAATTTTTGTTTAATTTATATTTAAATTAAAGGGCTACACGAATATACCCGAAAGTACTCGTATGTATGTTTGTGTGTGTATGCATGTACATGTGTTTTTTTGTATATATGTGTGTATATATGTATGTATATATGTATATTTGCTCGTGCCTATGTATGTACTCACATATACATGCATGTATACATAAGAACATACATCTATGCACACACGAAATTCATAGGATTACATTCTACGAATACATTTGAGTACACTTTGCAGTCCTCTAATTTAAATGCTCTGTTTTGAACTTTTTTCAACTTAAAATTCTCTAGAATGACGTTTCAATTAATAGTTTATTTAAAAGCTGACATGAAAAATTTATTATTTAAAAAAAACGGGATTGGGAAATCCCGAAAATCCTGGGATTCAAAATTTAAAAATCCCGGGATTCGGTATTTATCAAATTTCGGGATTCGGTATTTATAAAATACCGGGATTTTCGGGATCGGGATTCCCCGTTTGGCATCTTTAATTTCGACCAAGTAGAATTAATAGTTACTTCGGTAGATTATAATTTATTCTTCAGATATTTTAAGGAGATGTTATGCGTGATTTCCACTCCTAGATATTTGTAGGAAGAAACTATTTCGATTTTACCTTCTTCATATCTCTAAGCTAAATTTGAAGAAATTCTGGTGCAGGAACGAAATACTATTATTTTAGATTTGTCAAGCTTGACTTTTAGGCACCATATTAAACAGTAAATGCGGAGTTTATCGACCATAGCTTGCAAACCACCTGGGTGAATCGGAAAGGATTACGATATCATCAGCATACAACAGTATTTTTATATCGATGCCACCAAGGTGAACACCTCTGCGAAGTTCATCAGCTAAATCAATCGTATAAAGTTAAAACAAAATTGGACTCAGGATACACCACTGTTTTATCCCAACTTTGACAGTAAATGAGTCAGAAAAAGAGTTCTCATACAAAACTTTGCTTTCCGTATTCTCATACAGGCCTAGTAGCAATCTAATTATTTTGGACGAAAGTTATAGGCGTGACAGTTTGTAAAATAAGCAGTTTCGAGGAAAAGTATCGAAAGCACATGAAAAGTCGACGAAAAATGCATATATGTTTTTACCATTTGCTTTGTTAATGTGCGTGATATTTGTGAGTTTGAATATATTGTACACGATGGATTAATGTTTTCTAAGGCCGGCTTGAAATTTATTTAGAACGTTGTTGCTATCAATCCAAAAAATTAAGCAACTCAGAATGATGAAGTTAAAGATTTTACATATAGTGTCAATTAACGATAACCCACGATAATTTGATGGTAGATTTGGATCACCTTTTTCTGCAGTGGATAATGATGGATTTACGAAAGCATTACGGAATTGTTTCACGTGAGAAGATTTTGTTGCATATATTCAATAATTCATAATGAAATCGGACAGGAGCATATTTATAAAATTCAAAAGTGATGCCATCTTGACCCGAGGCTTTATTTAGTTTTAGTGCTTTAAGAACTGTGAATGATTCATAGTACTCTATCGCTCTAATATGAAATCAATAAGGCAGGGTATACACCAACTAATTGTATGGTACACATCGTTGATTTTTAACTTACCACTAAACTGATAATGAAAATCATCCACACATAAGGTGGCAGAGTATATCCGTTCAAGCTTTTTTAAAATTTATGACACAAAGTACCTCCAAGGTACAGCTTGTGGTAGAACGGCTATACTAATAAAATCGCGAATAAAACACTACTTAATGCATGATCATTCTGAAGACCATCTTCAAGCAACTAACATCTGAATTGAAAATGCTCATCAAAGCCTGGTGATTTCATCAATTTACTCTCCCCCAGGCATTCTATTACAGAAAGTATATATACATCGTAGATTTTTTAATTCATTAGGCCCACGCTTTTTGGCCGCCGGTGACTACAACGCTAAGTATGGGTTTAAATGTTATTTCAAGTTGTCATCCAACTTTTGGCCAACAGATCGACAAAAAATTCTTGTTGTTATTGACTTCATAGTAGTACACTTGCAATTTACTGCACGCACCAATTAATTGGCTAAAATATACAAAATATTTAAGTGCTCATTGCACTGAAAATTTGACACTAAGAATGGCTGAAGACATAGACGTCTCTATTACAAAGTTAGAGGTAAACATTAGGCAAGCTGCTGAAGTGGTTACTTCTACCATTCGACAGGTGAGATTTAACAAAATTTATTTTGAAGGTGTGAAGCAGCTATTATCTGAAAAAAGTAGAGTTCGTAGAGAATGGCAACGCAATAGATCCCCTCAACTAAAAATTATGCTAAAAGAATGCACGAAGCAGCTTAAAAAGTTATTAGAACTCCAAAAAGCTGCATCTTTGCAAAAAATCCTGAACGAACTCGACGTAACACCACAAACGGATTATTCGATATGGCGATCAGCCAGAGGACTTAAAAGACCGGTGATGTGTAAACCTCCATTACGATGTTCGAATGGAGACTGGACAAGAACTGATGCTGAAAAACGCACGCTGTTTGTTAACCACTTGAAAAAGGTATTTACTCCAAACACCGCTTCTCATATAGTTGACCTGCCACCAGTTGTCGCTGAAGCTGTCGTTCCTTTGAGATTTAACATTCGGGAAATTGAAAATGCTATCGCTAACTTAAATCCGAAAAAAGCATCAGATGCTTATAAAATCAGTAACAAAATACTTATAGAGCTACCCCATATATCAAAAAGAATAATTCTATTCATTTTTAATGCTGTTTTACGAACAGAATACTATCCTGCGGAATGAAAGATGCCATTGATCACTATTTTACCTAAGCCCTAAAAAGGCCTTACTAAAGTAGAATCTTATAGACATATAAGCCTATTGTCAAATATGTCAAAACTAATTGAGAAACATATCATCAGTATGGTTTCAGGGGACAACATAGCACTATCGAACAAACGCATGAATGTGGTTAGAAAAATATTCGAAGAAAATAAATATTGTTTTTTAAATTTATAATCGCACTATTTCCCAAAATTAATATTTTACTTATTCAGTATAATAAGTAAGAAAATGTAAAAAAACATCATTACTTTTTGCATGTTTAAGCTTTGATACTGTTGAAGCTTCACATTGATTTAAATAAAAGTTTGCTACAATATCTTTAGCTTTTCTATGAGATTTTTGGGTAAAGGTTCCCTGATGATCTGCATTTAGCCCCAGCGAAATGGGCATAGGAACTAGCTAATACCCCTTAGTAATCAATGTCAATGTGTTTTTATAACCAATACTGAATAGGTAAAATATTAATTTTGGGAAATAGTGCGATTATAAATTTAAAAAACATAACTTTTAGCAATTCCCAAAAACATCACGAAAATATATATTGTTCTGCTCTCTTCATTGATGTTTCTCAGGTTTTTGATAAAGTATCGCATGAAGGATTAATCCAGAAAATAAAACAAAATTAAACTTCTAACACTCACAAGCTATTAGAAATCTATTTAACTGGACGAAAATTCGTCATCAGGGAAGGTAATTTTCTAAGCACACCTCAGATGATTCAAGTCGGAGTTCCTCAAGGTAGCATTTTGGATCCTGTACTACACCTAATATATACCTTCGATATGCCAACAGGCTATGATATGCGCACATCAAAATTTGCTGATGACACAGCTCTTCTCAGCATAAGCACAAGCTCTCAACGAGCATCCACAAAATTGCAGGAATATGTATTGCATCTAGAAAAATGGTTAAAGCAGTGAAGAATAAAAAGAAACAAACAAAAATGTGTACATGTTACGTTTACATTGTGCAGGAAATATGCCCGCCTATTTCCATCAATTATCATATCATACCGCAGCACTTTGAAGTTAAATACCCAGGGATTCACCTTGATCGTCGTCTTATATGGAAGACCCACATAAATTCAAAAAATTTAACTTTGTCAATTCCCAACCGATTTTAGTAATTTAAGACTTATTGTAATCGCTTTAAAATACGCTTTATATGAAAATATAAAAATTGTTAGGTTTTCAAGCAAATTGTTGCAAAAAAATACGCAAAATTAAAAAAAATCGGAATAAAATAACAGATTAAATTTTTCTTTTGACGATATTTCTATGAAATACAAGTCAAAAGAAAATCTTTTAAATATGTACGGAAAGCTTAAGTCGTCCTCTATTCGACACTGTTTAAAAATTTTAAATCGGTGCAGAAACAACGCAGTGAAAATTGTTTTTGACCGTGAACTCCCAAAAAATCGATTTTTTCGATAACTTCCGCAGTTTTTTAAAATGGCAAAATGATCTACGCTACTAGACCTACAAGCCTCACTAAGTCGATTTTCACGAGTAAAAAAAATATGCCATTTTGTAACAGCGTGTTATTAACAATTTTAGTTTTAAAATTTGAATAATTATTGTTAGTTGAATTTACAATTGAACTAACAATAACAATTGATGTGATAGTGCGAGTTTTCTTGGCATTTGACAATTTCCACCAATCTCTAGAAGATTTGTCTGTATTAAGTAGCTCTACGTTTTTGCTATACAATTTTAGTTTTTCAAACCCTGAGGTATTAAAAACTTGAGGCTGTGTTACGATTTTTATTTTCCATGGTGTGGTCCTTTCTTTATAACTTCAGGTGCTTTTTCATACATAGTCGTAAGCGATAAAAAAAGCGTAAGCGTTAAAAAAAATACATTCTTTTCCTAATTTTAGGAAATGTAGCTAACTCAATTTCGGTATCCGGTAGATAAGGACCCTTTTCATCAGGATCATCACATATAAAGTTATCAGAACTAGACACTAGTGTAAAGTAGCAAACGAATACACAGAAATGCGAAAATAATTATTCTACCTATATTGATTGTAAGCTTCTTAGCTTCATTTCTTAGTTTAAGATTTTCTGCTTTTAACTATTCCATTTTAGCTTTTAGAGTACACAAATCTTCCTTTTTTGCTTTTCAGCTTTTCATCAAAAATATTACGAAGCATATCCCAATAAATAACGGTTGCATTACTTTGAGTTGCCATATTAATCGCTGTCATATATATTTTTTTATTATTAATTTTTTCAGTAATTTCAGGCGATGATAACGATCGTTTGTTATTCATATACTTTTTTGAGAGTATACTTTAGGGCATTAGTAATATTTTCAAGTTTGGCGGCACTTTATGCAAAAACTAAACTACCAGCAGCGTTGTCAACTTTTGAATTTCAAAAAGCACTGAAACGAGGAAAAAACCCGTATTTTTTGGAAAAAACGCACTAAATTAAAAAATTTCCCTTTCATCATTTCATAAAGTAAAGTACATAATTTTTGATGTATTAAAGGACATATCGCACGTGCACTGCGAAAGTGCTACAACTCAAATATACTGATTTTCCAGAAAACGAGTTTTAGTTTTAAATTTACTCACACCCTTATTGGAAAAAAGAAATGTATTTTCTCCTCAAGAGTTTAGTATACATCTTGTATGAATTTTTATGCAGTATCAAAAGCAATATGACGAATAATTTTGTACTATTAATCCAAAAACGCATTCCTTGAGTTCCTTTCCTTTTGAAGTGCATGCAATACAATATTGCTCTAATATATGAAAATATAAAAGTCACTATATCTTTAAAACTAGAGCTAATTGGAAATTTTTATTGTAACTTCAGAATTCAACTGATGAAAATATATATTTAAGGATCTGCTATTTTGATCTCGAGGCATTTTCATTGTTGCGTAGAGTAATTAAATCGAGATACATCAGTTGATATCTCAACATGAATTTGCATTCTTCAGCCCGATTTTTATGTGAAGCATGTAAGGACACTCTTTTACGTATTTTAGACTTAAATATATTCATATAGCTAAGAACTCGTGCAACTTCTGCGTTTGAATAAGGAAGTCGCAAAAGTTTGATGGCAATATTTGCTAATGACATAAACGGGCTTATATCGGCTGAGTATTTATGTATATTTTACTTGGACAAAACCAAATACATAAAAATGTAAATAAAAATGTTTATTCTTCCACAAGGCTGCAAAAAAGTATGTTTAACAAAGGATTGCATGCATTATCAATGAATTTTACTCTTGAAAACATATTTTTTAGATAAATAAACTTATTTTTAAATTTTGTGTTCAGTGCCACCGTCACAAATAAAAAGCACCAAAAACTAAACAAAAAAAGCACCGAGCACTGACTTGAAAATGATTCGCGTCGAAAAGTTGAAAAAGCACTAACAACGGTACGAAAAGCACTTAGTTGACAACGCTGACTACCACTTGCATAGGTAGCGTTGCCAGAAGCTTTTTGAAGAAAATCATCATTTGGCGAAATAAAAATCATATTTGAATTAGGGACGTAACGAATACCGAAACCGATACCGATATATCGGCGATACTTCAGATTTTCCGATACATCGGTATCGGCGATATTTTACTGTCGATACGACGATACTTTTACAACTTTTTTCAGAGTTTTTTTTAACAAATATTTATTTTTGTTCAATTTTACCATGAATTAAATTGACTTCGTTGTTTTTTAAATCTTATTAATAATATCAATTTTAAAAACTAATAATATTTTATGCTGTTATTTTGTAAAAAAATTATTTATTTTTTGTTAATTTTACCATGAATTCAAATTCAAGTCGTTGTTTTTTAAATCTTATTCCAGCAAAAAAAGACCCCATAAAAGTCATGAAAATGTAGAGTTCGCGATCCGGAAGTATTGCAAATTTGGATAATTTCTAATAAGTTTTACATATCCTTGCCATTGCAAGAAGTTCTGTTTTTCGATTACTAATCACCGAATTGGAAGCGTTGCAAGGACAAATTTATTTTTCGGTGTTCTATAATGATTTTTCCTCAAGGAAAAAGGATAAAAATTACATATTTTCACAATTTTTTTTATGCGAATTTAAACTCAAAAGTTTATTTTCATGTAAATTTAGGTGAATAAATATAAACTTAGAAGACTTTTAATAATTAAGCTATTAAGTCATTTAGAAGAATATTAGTTGATAGATGTCCTTTAAAAAATCGATTTTTTAAAAAGTATGGCGAGTATTTTTTAAAATTATAAAGGAATTAAAAATTTTATCTTGCTTTTCTACTAATTATCTGCATATTTTTAATATAGATTTTTTCGAAGCGAAGAAAATGCAGCTCCCTAAAAATTACTTCCAATCTTTTATACTGAGTTAAAATCAATTCTAAACATTCTCTCTTACAATGTAATTTTGTATAATAAAAAAATTGCACTTGAGTTTTGTTGATCTAAATATGTTTATCGAATATTGAACTCAATTTCAATATTCGTATCGGAATCGGCGATATTTATTTTTAAATATCGGTATCGGATCGGCAAAACGGCGTATCGTTACGTCCCTAATTTGAATATAAAATATCATCAAAAACTTTTATTAACGATATACATATATAAAGTATAAAAAATCATAATTTACGAGAAAAAAATCATAATTTGGGGAAAAAATCATCAGATCATATTTTGGCAAGACCCCTCAAAATTTGCATAATTGATCACAGATTACGAAAACAGCTTCAAAAATAAGAAAAAGTGTCATCTTAAGGGTGCTACCAATCTTTAAAGTGCATAAGCAAAATGTAACTGAATTGTAGAATAAGCTTATCATAAGAGATTTCCTGCAACGTTTTGTAATTATACTTATTATAAGCTTATGTAAGTACAAAAAGTTAAAAAGTGTTTAATATATTCTTCGCGTGACAATACTTTTTACAATAATAGTTGCTATACACTAACGCCCATATTCATAAATGATTAGTAAAGTTAATGTGTGCAGGAAAACCGGGTTTCCCATACAAAATTCTTACAGTAAACCAACATTAACTTTAATAAATTTTTATGAATATGGGGGTTACTTTATATAACAATTTAACAAATGTGATTGCAAATGTCTTATGCTCCCTATAGTTTTGCAAGTGTTCTTGACAATAATAACCCGTTACTTTTTAAAGTTTTCAGGTTTAGTGTTCTCTTCGAAGAGTGAAGTGTTTTAAAGGTAAACAGTGTAAAATTCAAAAAAAGAATCATTCAAAAAAATAACTTTACCAAAATATTAATATTTTCTTAATTATATCGCTAATTTTGTACGGTAAAGTCTGATTTTTTAAGTAATTTATGTGTTGGTCAAATACATCACAATTTATTAAGAAGCCGGTTTGAATTTTTTGTTAATCAATGTTTTTCCCATTTTATTTAACAATATGTAGAGCATAAACTTAACACCGTATTGATACATTGAAAAGATATCGTAATTATTTTCAATAGCAACTACTTTTCTGTTTCTGTAGTTAAGATATCTTGGGCAAAGTACACACCAAATATGATTAAAAAAAAATACCGTGCATAGCACGTTAAAAAACGAAAAGGCAAAAGGAATAACAAAGTACTCGTGGGCTAAAGTCGCTGATACCAAAATAGAAAGGCAAAACATGGAAATAGAGTTCGTAAAAGAGAAGCATGCCCTAGAAGTGAAAAAAATTAAAGTTAGAAATAGAGTTTAGTCGGCTGAAAATTGAAAAATTAACGTCAGAATAAGTTTATTATGACTGAAATGTTGTTGCTGTTAAATGTAGAGGCCCACCACCAGTAGCTTATGTTTGGCGTTTATCAAACGCCAAATTTAGTTTTGAAGTTGCCTTTATATTGAAGTATTTAGAGTTTAAAACTTTATGGCTTCCAAAAGTATAACTGAATCTACATATTGGGGGACTCACAAGGTAGTCATAAAGTCATATGTTTTAAAATAATAACACGAAAATATATGACTACTGTGAGCAACCCCTCATAAGTTAGTGTGCTATTTCAAATTAGTATCAGCTGATAAAAAAAAAGGCAATTATAAATATGTACTTGAAATCAGAATGCCAAGAACAAGTGACAAATTTTAAATAATAGCCAGTTTGTTTTTAAATTATTCAACTTTTCAATAAAGTAAACAAAACCAAGCTGAATATACTTTTAAACTCTTCATTTTTAATTAAAGTAAAAACAAATTTCAACGCACACAGAAAGTGAAATTGTTCAAGTACATAAACATAAACGAAACCAGCTGTTGCCGGTGACTGAGCCGACTGATTTTCCACGCGCTTGCTAGTGGAAAAACGTTATTTGGCTGCCAGCCAGCTAAAGTATACAAACAAAATTTTCTTACTTGTATATTTTTAAATGTTTCGATTTTTTATTTTTATTTCTTACACAGCTATAAAAATATAATCAAATGTGAAGTTAAAAACTGTGCACGATTTTAGGACATACTTTACTGCATATTATATTCATTCATTTATATCAATGGCGGCGGATTGTAAATACTATCACCGGCTCGACGAAAGAGTTTCGGCCGTTCGGCTCAGATTTTTGCTGTGTAGTTATGACAAAATAATAAACACAGCAGAAAAAGTCTTATTATTTTAGGACTTTTTTGTTTGAAGCACAATAACAATGTTTTTAAACTATCTTAAAATATTAGCACTTTATGACATTATGACATGATAAGACACCTTGTGAATATCCCAATTGTATGGTACTGATGTATTTCTTAAGTTTTGTAGTACAAACTAATTTTATTATTATATTTTTACTGTTTTCAATGAATTTCTTTTATTTATTTTGTTTTTATTATATGTTTATTTATTTATTTATTTTTGTTAAATGTTGGTTTTATTATATGTTTTTTTATTTTTGTTATTACATTCATAAATAAAATATTAAAAATTCAGTAAATGTGATGGCTATTTGCTATTTATTTTAGGCCTATATGCGTGTGTTTCGTTAAGCTGACAGTCCATAACACGCATTACACGCGTTTTTGCGTCATACGCGGCTTTAAAAAAAATTGAGTCAGTGTAGTTGTACGTATAAAGTTACAGAGCATGACGCCTTGACGCGTTCAACGCAAAAAGTATGTCTACTTTCTACTTTTCTAAGCGTCATCAGCGGCATGCTAACAGGCTAGCTGTTTTTATAGCCCTTGATATATTATGTTCAATGCTATAGCTGATTATGCTTCTATAGTGTACTATTTTGCTCTTGTAATACAGTTTAAAAATATTTGCGGTCACAAAATAACAAAAAAAGATTCTGCGCAAAAAGCGTGGCATGTACCTTGAAACGCTGAAAACCGTGGAATGGGTAAAACGTGTGAAACCGTTGACGCGAAAACTCGTGTTATGTACTTTCAGCTTTAGTGTCACTGCCAACACATCGAACTGGTATGGTTATATAAATACTTTCAAGTAAGCTCAAAAAACTTAGCAAACAGAACAATAAACAACATACACAGAGAGAATAGATTGGTTGAATATCTGTTACCATTGTGAATATTTGATACTATAGACCGAAATGATATTCCCATTATTAAAAATTTTAATACACAATTAATTTTTTATCATCAGTTTTAAAAATCTATACCTATTCGTTATTAGAGATTCTTAACAATATAAATTCAATTGCATCAGCCAATTTGGCATTTATAAATAATTTTGGTAGGTGCAGCCAATCCAAACCATCTTAGAAAGTTCTGATTTCTAATATATGGAATGTCGTAATCGAAAAATATTTGGTTTAATTTTTATATAAGGTTTAAAATACCACAATTAAATAACTGATTACAATGATAGCAAAATTCTATTGCGACAAAAGAATAATTATTTTCATACATATTTTGACAACTTACAAATTTAAATTAATATATCTAAAAAAATAAAGTTTTGGAAGATATAAATTACAAAGGAGGGAAGTCATTCACAGGAAACTTAAATATTGGACAGGTATGGAAATGTAACTTTCTATGAATTGTATCCTTAAAATAAAATCCTACATTCATATGTATTCTCATTTTTAGAATCATTTTTTCTGGGCCGAAATCCATGGAGTGCATTAAACCTAAAAGTTCTTACCGCAAGTCTGGTGGTTTGGAATTTACTACATACAGATGCAAAATATCTTCAAGATAACCAAAAAGAAAAGGCTCAAGGATGTTAAGAAACACATTAAAATTGTTGTATTGTAACGTGTTTAGTTTATTTGTATGCATGTTTCTACATATGCATGTATATATATTATGTGATTTTTGACTGTAGACTTTGTTTGGTTTGTGCCTTTACTGAAATAAATTCACAATTAAGAATAATAATTTTGAATTTTATTCACAAAAAGTAGCAAGAAAAATTTGGTTTAATATATTCAGTAGCATGAATCGAATTCTTTCAGTTACTGCAATAGAAGTGTACTGAACCGACAAAATTCGATTGGCAACAAATTCGGTTGCCCCAACGAATCTGTTTTCTCTGTGTATTTATGTTCGATTGAAATGTATTCATTTCTTCTTACTAGCTTCATACAATTAGTTCACCCTTGGTGACAATAAATGTATTAATTGGGGAAAACAAAAATTAACAGCTTAGCCCACGATGCCGATCGATAACTCGATCGATTGACTACAAGTCACTCATTATAGTTCGTTGGAGCGACCCACTAACTATCGACTTATCGATCGTCAAGTTGTATCACTGCATTAGTAGATGTTGCAGAAGACATAAGAAAATCAATTGATGAATTGAAAACAAATTTCTTAGTACTCCTAGATCATTCGAAAGCCTTCGATACAATTGATCACAAACTTTTATGTTATAAGTTAAAAAAACATGTTTATGTTCTCCACAACAGTATTTAGCCGTTGTAGAGAACAATGGCTACATACCGTTGATATCAACATACCTATCAAATAGGACGCAATTTGTTCAAAATGGCAACCAAAAGTCCAATCCTCTACAAGTTAGTAGAGGAGTACCTCAAGGTTCAATCCTTGGACCTTTGCTATTCTCGTTGTATATTAATGATCTGCCGAAACAACTTTGTCACTGTAAAGTTAGACTGTACGCTGATGATGTTCAGATTTATATAGCGTGTGATTTATCGGAAATTGAACAATGAACCGTAATATTGAATGCCGAACTCCAGCGTATCTATTGTTGGGCTAATCCTAATGATCTTAGTATCAATCCAAATGAATCCAAATACCTGCTTATTCAAAAGCGACCAACAAATTACATAATACCCGAACTTTTCATTAACAGCATTCGTTTGGAAAAAGTAGATTCAGCAAAAAATCTTGGCATCATTTTCAATAAAAATCTATCTTGGTCCAATCACATTAATTACGCTTGTGGCCGTACATATTCCATGCTTAGAAGTCTTTGGCCCACGCAATGTTGCACAACCATCAGAATAAGAACCCTTCTTACTAAAACATATTTAATACCTACTCTAATGTATGGTTATGAATTATTTGGCAGATATGATGCCGCTAGCAACCGAAAAATTAACATAGTATACAAAAGTATTATTCGATATGTGTAAGGATTGGAAAGATTTGCGTCTACAACACCTTTCGCGTTAAAATTATATGGTATTCAATTTGAAGACATATTGAAAACTAGGGTGCTCATATTTTTACACAAAATCGTATATACACAGCAACCACTTCATCTTCATAGTAGGTTAAGCTTCTCGAGATCTGATCGGGGTAGGAGACTCATTTTGCTTAAATACCAAAGCTTGGTCTCTGATTGGAAATTTTCTATTAATGCAATCCGTCTTTGGAATTCTTTCCCTTATAACTTGCAATTAGAAAGTAAGGCACAGAGATTTAAGATGGAATTACTTTACTATTTCTCAAGAGAATTTTATATATTTTTTTTTAAATTTTATAATTTTAAATATATGTTTTCATTAATTTATTTCTTTGCTTATTAATCATCAAAGATGATGCCGTCATCTCTTTAAACCTCTGGAAGGCAGGTCATCTGTGGGGCTACTGGTTCCCGTGGTGCCATTTTATGCTACTGGTAAAGCCTCTAAAAAAACCCCTGGAGGTTAACTTTCTATTGACTTTGGTCTTGGGCGAGACCATAGGTGCCTGTTCACCTCCTTACTGACTAGCGTAGGCAAGCTTACTTCCTTAAAATACTTACATGCACGCCCGTTGCTCTGTTTCCAGAGATTGGGTAGTAACACATAAGTTTTATGGGTAATTGGCCAAAGGTAATGTCAGCAAAAGCCAATTACCCTTTTCCACAGAAAACACAAGGTTAGTGTTATCACCAAGATGTATGTATAGCCGGTACCCCCGGGGGAACTGTCAGCTACAATAAGACTACCCCTAAAATCATTGTAACAAAATCTGCAATATATTTTGGAGTGCAGTAAGATGTTTGAATCGTGCGCAGATCCAGGCCATCAAGCAACTATGTCCAAATTTTTAAATTTGCATCGCACATCGTTTGTACATTCATAGAAAAAAACCCTTCCGGTTTCTGTACAACTCAGCATCTTCTCCACCTAACAAATAAAATTATTGTAAATAGTACATAAACTTTTCGACCACAATAATTATATTTGATAGCAAATTACCTGGAGATATATATCCTCACGTTGCGACGTGAGTGCAATCAAGTGCCGCAACGACATGAGGAAATTTTGCAATATTGTAAAAATATTTCTTATTTTTCGCAAGTTTTTGGTTTCTTTTAGGAAATACTATAAAGCGACTCCTCAATAGTGCTATATAGTGTGTAACATTAGCTATAACATTGGACACTGTTGTCGTTGAGACACCATATACATCGCCAATTGTTTTTAGCATCCCACCAGTTGCATACACCCTTAAGGTTATTAAAAGCATATGCTCCTCGCTAAGTGAATGGTTCCTGGAATGTATTGGTGTTAATTTTTGTCTATTAACGTATTGCATAAAGCTGTTACACTTACCAGGTGGTTGGGTCTTTTATATGATACCCAATAAGTTCCAGAATATTATAAGCCGAACTCGTCAACATACGGAATCGTTGATAAAATTCGGCGTCCTCAAAAGTGTTAAAATGGTTCGGTCGTGTACGTATTGTACGTGGCCGCCGTAAAACTGTTTTGTTTAAAACTACAGAGATTTCTGCGTCACACATGTATGTCCTCTTCGTCGGAACTCATTTTTATTTGTTTATTACAAAGAATTTATATATTTATTATTTACAAGAATTTATTTAAGAAAAATATGCAAAACACTATCAATGAAAATTTTTTATTTGCGGATCATGAACAAGTTGTCTAAGTGTTTACTGCAAAACAGAATTTAAACATAAATGACATTGAAAATCCAAATTAAAAATTGGCCGTTAGATCACCATAACTTTGCGATTCATAAACCGATTTTCAAAAAAATCAAATTAAAAAAAAATTGGTCAAAATCAATTTGAAAGCAAAGAAGCTATGACTTTTTAAAGTTTAAACTCTAAGAAAACTGCTTTTCCACTACATTTACCGTTATGAAATCACTTAAAGATGTGACCTAGAAAAACAAAGGTATTTTCGTTCTCTATGGGCTCCAGCAAAACGGAATTAGTACATTAGATTCCCTGAATAATTTTAGTGTATTACAGTGTTATTAACCACATAATAAAAATATATTTCTACTTCCGTGCAACCGATCTGTCAAAATCATTTTCTATCTGTTACTTTCAAATTTATTTTATGTATGACTAAATTCGTCTCGTTCCTGTAGATGCGGTGGTAAGCGTGTAGACTATTATCAATATGATATATTAATGGAATATCTAGGATAAGTATTTTTAAATATATACACAATTTTGTGAAGTAAGTTTTGTAAATTTTTGGTGAATTTTCCTATCTTAAAGTTGCGATATTTCGCGAACTAGGCAAAGTAGCGAGCTAAGATTTTGCACCAATAGTGGTTTTGCCAGAAGCATCGTTCGTACTAAATTTTTATCAAAATTGGTAAACAATGCATATGTACATTAATTTAATAAAAAAAGTATCTGTGAGTTTTTAGAAACTGCATTTGGCTCGGAAAGTTTTTCTGCCAAAATGACCCGCAATCACGATTTTTATTAAAAAAAAGGAAAACGTACTGCTTAAGCCTTTTTCGGCACATGGTGATAGGTAAATTTGTTGTAAAAATTTAGTCATACCTACGGTGACCATTCGTAATTTTTTAAAGAGGACAGTCCTTTTTTTGACACGATGTCCTTTAAAATTTTTTTCAATAAAAGTGTTCTTTTTTAAATTGAATTGTACTTTTTTTAATTGAATTGTCCTTTTCTTATCACAAATTTTTTTAACTCCAAAATATAAGTATATGTGTTACTACTTGTAGTACTCACTAATATTACACAGTTTGAATTATATATAATTGGGGGATTCAAACTGTTGTCATAAAGTCATATGTCTTAAAAAAATAACACCAAAAAAATATGGCTGGTGTGTGCTATTTCAAATTTGAGTCAGCTGATTAAAAAAAAACAATTATATACATTTGGAATTAAGATACCAAGAACAAGCGAAAAAACAAAAATAATAGCCGGTTTGTGCGAAAATTACATTTTGGACGTTGTAATACATAAGATCTTACCTGATTATCGTTTAAACACTCCATTCTTTACCAAAATCTAGATATGTTTCCTTTGTACATACAAAATTAAATTGTTAAAATTCATAAACATAAACAAAACCTGATGTTATTCACTAAGCCGACTAATTTTCCGGACGGCTGGTAGTGGAAAAACGATCGGTGGCCGCCAGAAAGCAAAAGTATACAAAAAAAAATTTTGACTATGTAATTTAGACAATTTGCTGTATCTTGGAAACCGTAAAAGGCTAAATCTTGAAATTTAAAAACACGCCAGAACAAAAAAACTCCAATATTAAAAAAAATCGCTAAAACTAAAAAAAACACCAAAACTAAAAAGATCGCCAAGAAACTTGAAAAAACGCCAAAGCCCGAAAAAGTCGTCAAAACGGAAAAAAGCATTAAAGCCTAAAACAGTCGCTAAAACTAAAAATATCATGAAAAACGAATAAAAATCGCTAAAAGTTGAAAAAAAAAAACAGCGAAACAAAAAACAAGTGCCAAAACAAAAAAAAAACGCTAATACTAAAAAATCGCAAGAAACTGAAAAATCGCCAAAACCAAAAAAATCTCTAAAACTAAAAAAAATCACCAAAAACCGAAAAAATCTTCAAAAACTGGAAAATCGCCAAAAAGCAAAAAAAAAAGTCAAAACAAAAAAAAACGCAAAGCAACCAAAAAAACGTCAAAACTAAAAAAATCGGTAACTAGTTGAGAATACCAACGCTGTTGAAAATAAAAAAAGCATTTTAAAAGTGACAGATTTAAAGTATACACCAAATGAAAGCTTGGAAGGTTTTCTATAAATTTGTATACATGGTTAAGTACCGTTATATGGATCACTTTTTGAGATAACGGTGTTTTTACGTAAAAAGTCGGGCTAATTTTTTTTTAATTGCATTTGGTTCACAATGGGCTAATGGATTTATATAGCTTATATACCAGTAGAGCACTTTAAAACTATATACATATCGTTTATATCCGTGCAGAAATGTAGGAGTTGTGCCCAGTTCAAAATAAAAGTTTTGAGCCCCGTAACTCCGGAACCAAATGAGAGCGCCGAAAAAACATTTGGCAAAAATTGTTGTTCTAAAAAGGGCTATTACCTCATGATTTTTTATTTTCATTTTCAACAGCATTGGTATTCTTGACTTAAGCCAAAAAGAAAAAAAATTGGCAAAAAACGAAAAATCGCCAAAAAACGAAAAAAAATCACTGAAATGAAAAAAACGCAAAAACCAAAAAAAAAATGTAGATATGTATGAACATATAAAACTGTGAATAATTTTCAGGAATACTTACATATTGCATACATACATCTTATATCAATAGCGCCGGCTTGTAAATATTGTCACCGGCTCCACTAAAGACTCGGCCGTTCGGTTCAGATTTCTATTGTGTAGTTATGACAACACAATAAACACAGCACACAAAGTCTTATTATATTAGGACTTTTTTTAAGCACAACAACAACGTTTTAAAACTATTGTAAAATATTAAGACATTATGACAATATGACTAGATAACACACCCGTTTGAATGCCCCAAATATATCAAATAAACCTAGTACTACTTAAAATACCCAGCAAAAAATATCATGTTTCTGGAAGCAGTAAAAACATTCATCTCTTTCACATGCGATGCTTCGATGTTTAAAAGGTTTTTTCTTTAATAAAATAACTACAAAATCGATGTAATTTTAGATAAGGAGAAATTTTACCAACAAATTTAGACAATATATGATCGTAAATTTGAAGTAATGTTTTAGAGTGTGCATAGTAGCTGTGTTGGTATTTCGCCACATAAAGTGTGTAAAATAAATGATGACGGAAAAGAAAATGCTTTTTATTAGAACCAAAAAGATATTTTAGGAAAAAGGGGCTTGTGGCAAATTGTATTGAAAATGTCTGCATTTTACCAAGTAAATTGCGAATTTCTAGGTGAATATTTGATATAAGTTTTCTTATAAGAAAGTTTTATTTGTTACGGGTTAAGCATGTCTATACCTGCATTTTATTCGTGCTTTACCAAATTGTCAGTAGATGTCAACCATACATTTGAAATGTTTCAAACCTCTTACTTGAGGTCTACACGTAACATAATATGTAAGATGTGATTGTCAAATTTAATCGCAGTGAGAATTATGTTACGTGTAGACTTCAAATTAGTGTCATCTCAATGTTATAAAAAATTGTATGAGAGCGTTGTTATAAGAACTCTTATAACAAAAATCTTATGAGATGTCTTCTGGGAAGTGACTTTCAGCATTATCAGTAACGTATTTTAAGTCACTTTGCAACAAAACTCCCGCATCATGAGTGCGCCCGTTGCATCCAACATCTATATAGATAAAGCGGCAATCTGCATCGACTCAAGCTAATAAAACTATACTATTAGTTCCCTTATAGTTATAAAAAAGGACCCTTCTTTTCGCAGCGATTTAAAAGCTATATGTTTGCCACCTAATGCGCCCAGGCAATGCGGAAACTGCCATTTAAGTGCGAAGTTTTCAGCGATTGCTTCCTATTCCATTTTTGTTTTAGGAAACTGTAAATTACAATTAAAATAGATAGAGGCAAATAAATGCTTCGGCCAGAAGCATTTGTTTTCATTGCTTTATTACATATTAGCCCAATTCACAATCTTGTGCAAATGGTCTTGCATCGTTGCATTTGCAAAATGGTATAGCATATTGATACCCACCACTAACAATTGTTAAGTGGTGAGTATAATATACTACACCAATTTGCAAATGCTACGATGCAAGACCATTTGCACAAGATTGTGAATTGGGCTATTGTATCTTCAATATAATTTAAACCAGACATCATCATGCTAAGCCAGCAGTGCCCGAGTACTTCTCGTAATTTTCACATATACAACACGACTTTTAACGAAACTCACTACTATAATTTCATTCAGTTCAAAGTGGTTCATTTCACCAAACAATTGTTTGTACTCTTTATTTCATTTCTTTTTATACTCTCTATTTAGTCGTTAATGCGAGAGCGACGAGCGTACATGCATAGTAGCTTTGTTGGTATTTGCCACATACAGTGTGTAAAATAAATGATATTGATGAAAATAAAGTGATTTTTATTAGAAATAAAAATATATTTTTGAAAAAACTAAGGGGATTGGGGAAAAATATATTGAAAATTTTTCCATCTTACCAAGTAAAGAAATGGTAAATTCAGTGTGAACCGAATTATTATACATATTGTGATGAAATTTTAATGAAAATCTTTGCGTTTACTTTATCGTATTACTGTAGTTCACAATTCTCACAGCAATACAACTGCAAAATATTTTTGACCACCAATGATTTAGTTGTATGCTAGCTTTCAAACAATACATTCTCATTTTAAGTGCTTCTCTTTGTGATGACCTCTGATTTAAGTATTACGAGTAATATAAGTAAAAGAAAGAAGTAAAATATTATTTTTGAAACATATTTTATATATCTTTCGTTTTAGAAAAAAAAAACTTTTAACTTAGAAGAAAGAATAGATAATATTAAAAACATTATAGTAAGGAAACTCGAAAATCGAAGCTCTTTTGATTGGCTTGGCAAACAAGACGTCCATGAAATAAGCAAAATAAAGGATGAAAACATAAAACAAGATGCTGTGTGGGAGATTCAGAAAATACTGCGGCGAGCATGGCTTAAACATACGGAAAGTCAGAAAACTTGTTAATTTTCCACACCACCAGAATCACCTTTCGCAACGATTCGCAAAAAAGTCATTCCTTTCCATCACACATTTTACAACAGTCATCATCAAACTCTACGCCCGATATATTGGAACAATCGTTGATTTTAGATGATGATGATGATAATGATTGAAATAAATTTACATACTACCTACCAATATTTTGAAACCAAAAAATATTTTTTTTTTAATTCCTCTTAATTTTTATTTGTGAGCATTGCAGTACAAATTACACAGTACACATTACTTATACATAAATAAAATGAATAAAAAAACTAATTGAAAATGTATTTACTTTTTTATTTAAATTTGACACAGGAAATTAAGATATTAGTGAGTAGTCCACAAACATACTTCAAGAATTCCAGCGCAGAGCGAACTGATTTGTGGACTGAAAATGCTGATATGTCTGACACCTTATCAGCATCAATCCTAAGACAACCACCACCTACTATGTAGCCTAAATATTAGGTCTGTTCAATAACTGAAAGTTGCTACTAATTGTTACTGGAAAGTGTTCACGTACTCGATAAACTAGCAACGAGAGAGGGAAAAAAGAGCACAAAAAGTTGAGAGAAAAAAAATTTGTTGCAAGTTTTTGCTAGTAAAATTTTTACTAGCAGGAATTAGCCAAACAGCTGTTTATATCTTTTGTTTGCAAAATAAATGTTTGAAAAATTCATGAAAAAGTTAACTTCTTCTAATTTTGATGAATTATTAAAAAATTAATACTTTTCAAGAAGTCAAAAATATTAAATACGGTAAGATTGGATATTTTTCTTTTTAACGGCCACTGCTGTAGGCCGTTAAAAAAGTTTAAAACCCTTGGATTGGCTGGTAGAAAATACTCCACCTTACGGCTAAATCATAAAGGTTACACTAGAAATATTATGTGTCAAATTCAGATTAAGATCAAATTAAGAACAAATTCAATTAAATTAATAAAAAAATCCATAATTACATTGAAATTAACTTTATTTCTACTGTGTACAGATGTTTTACTAAACAATCCATATGTATAAGCAGTTGTATTTTTATTTCTGCTATTTAAATACTTTACACATTAAGCTTTATTTACGGATAGTTAAAAGGGAACACTTTTTTATCCTAAGCTGTGTTCATGTACCTGAAAATGATAAAATGTTCATATATTTTTTACGATATGTCTAACTTTTCATACAAATTACTAACAGCTAATCTACAATTTTTTGGGTGTACAAACTGTTTAATGTGTTACTTGCACATTTTTGCTAGTAAAGCGTTCATTTACTTTTTCATATCTGGGAGAGTAATTTTACAAATTTCTGCTTTACTCTCTCGTTGCTAGTTTCTGTTAGGAAAGTAAATGAACAGACCTATTGTACCTGTCGAATGCAAACCTGCTCTTCTTTACATTGACAGTTAAATTAGCTCTACGAAGTTGATTGGCAACCTTTGCAAGTGTCGTACGTGTTTGTCATAGTCCTACGAAATTATCAGTAAATCATCTAAGTAAACAAAAACGTTAGTCGTTAAATTATACGGAATGACTTGGTCCAACAGTCTCCACATTGTTTGTGGAGCATTACACAATCCAAACTGCACTCTTGTAAATTGGTACAAGGGCCGATTAGGGATTGTGAATGCAGTCTTAGGTCTTGAGGTTTCATCCAATTTTATCTGGCAAAAGGAATCTTTCAAATCTACTGTGGATATATAATAAATTGGAGGAAGTCTCGATATGAGTCCGTTGTCACAGAATTTAATTTACGACTGTCCATAGATTAATTTTTTTTAATAAAAGTAATGCATTAAAGTTGCATTAATTTTTTTTTATAAAAGTAATGCATTAAAGTTGCATTACTACTAAAGTTTATGTTAAGTAATGCATTACTTTTGCATTATTATTAAAACGAAGTATATATTGTTGTTGGATTTCATAAGAACACTGCGATCAGCCGCGGATCCAGCTTGAGTTTTTTGGGGGAGGGGGGAACTTCTAAGTAAAACATACTATTTTTCCAAACATCTTTTAGAAACTCTATAGAAATTTACGGGTTGGGGGGGGGGGGGGGGTGGATTATCCCCTTCCCCCTTGTATTTATTTGACGCTCCTAAAAGTATGCATGTTTTTTAGTATATACTACACATGAAGTCAGTAGAAAAGTGTTTTTCAATTCCACATTTAAAAGTGGTTTGATTTCGCAGAAAATTTTCGTTTTTCGTTTTCTGAAGAAACAACTTACGAAATTGAAACCACTTCCGATCCGAATGGTATTCTGTTGCCACATAACTTTGTAACCCTTGTTTTGTACTATCGCTATCGATAGTTTAATTTACTGTCGATATATTTAGGCTTATCGATGGCATCGATAGTACTATTGAAAGCTCGCCATCACTACTAAAAATGGAAAGTATTGTACCTATCAAGAAATAGGTTCTTATTTGGATCTCAGTACTTTTTACGGCTGAAATATTTGGATAGGAACTTGCCCTTATTTTCACAAATACATATGTTTTTGTGCGGATACCGTTAACACTGAGCTTTATTGACATTTATTAATATGTATTTCGTATCCAAAACAAAAACCACTGACTGCTATTTCTCCAAAACTATATTCAAACAAGTGCAAAATATCTAATTCAAACACCTTTTTTAGTATAATTTAAAAAAAAAACATGTACGTTGTACAAGGTGGCGCAAAATTAATCATCCAATTTTGTTTTTGAATAACTTTATTACTAAATAAACAAAAATGATTTTGAGTGATGGAAATCTTTATTTGGACCTTTAGATTTTTTTCTGTTACGCGGAAAAGATGATACCGGCCGCCAATTGGCTGTCGCCAGCGTTGTTATAAATTTGTGTCCGTTTTATCGAATTTTCCATGACTTTCCGTATGTCATGGATTTTCCATGAAAACCCGCTTGTGGTGCACGAAAAGCCGTTACATTCACTCAAAGCTACTGTGTGGCTCAAAGCTACTGTGGGCCGGGCCGTATTTTTTTGAGGACGGGATCGGCAATATGGTTCCTGCTACTGGCAACGCTACAGGGCCATGATAAACGACTTCTTACTGCCGCAATTATATGAGCGGGACTTGGTGAACATGTGGTTTCAACAAAACAGTGTAACCGCACACACAGCAGGAGTCACAATGGATATTGTGAAGGAAGCATATCCTGTAGCGCAATTCTCTAACTTTTATTGCGATTATCGTATCGTTAAAATAAATTTAATGAAAATTTTTCGAATTTGTTATTCAGTAACATTTATAACGATATTCGCTGTCGGTTAACTAGCGACAATAATTTTTCTGTTGTTAATGGATAGACAATAGTCAGCTGTGCAGCCGTAGCACGTACTTTATGCCAGCAACTAAAGTTATTGTTCTTCAAAACCATTGAAACATATAAACACTTTTATGTATAAATAATATTTCTGTTATTTAAAAATATTTTTAGCATATATTTCTCAAAATTAAGAGGTTTAATGAAAAAAATTGTCTGTACATTGTTTGGCATTTGTTTTTTTCCATTCCTGTTTGCGCTTTTCGCATTTTTTAAACAGAGATGCTACACGATATCAAATAAAATTACACAATCGCACTATCGTTACTGCAAGCGACTAAATCTGTCGACAAATGTTGCGATCGTTAAAAGTAACAGAATCCCGCTACTGGTCGAGTAATTTCCCATATTGACGATTTGGCATATCCAGCAAGATCGCCCGATTTAACCATCTTCCTTTGGGCCACTTGAACTCACGGGCTTATGTCAGCAAGCCCCAGACAATCGCATCCTTTAAGGAGAATATTGGACATGAATGCGAACAATAATCACCGCAAATCTTGTGGAAAGTCATGGAAATGCGATAAAACGGGCACAAATGTGTATCAATACGGTCGGCAACCACTTGGCCGATATCATCTTTTCCACTTAACAGAAAAAACTCTAAGGTTCCAAATAAAGATTTCAATCACTCAAAATCATTTTTGCGCATTTTGTAAAAAAGTTATTTAAAAACAAAATTGGATGATTAAATTTGCGCATCAATACGTACTACTAGATTTTTAGTAGATTTTGTCAAAATCTAACGACGATGTACACAGATTTTGGTTTGTATGGGAAATCTAGTAAATCAACTACATTTTGCTCGAAATCTCATAACTACTAGAGCTCGGTGTAACGTAAATGCATTATTAAGTTACATTTTCTAAATGACTATTCATTTGCGCGCTCCTTTGGCTCCTATATTAATTTGGGCCAGTAAACTCCGTCTTAATAAGAATAATACGAATAAATCTAAAAATAAAAAGGCGAAAAACAATGACACTTTTTCACCCTCAAACAAATTGAAAAAAAAAGTAATCACTTACTGCTCACTATGCCGTAGTAACATTATAATCTTTTCAGTTCCATGCTAAAAATTTTATTGATGGTGATAACAGAAAATCTCGACTTTTTTATATCGATGATAATATTTACAACATCTTTTTTTTAGTTTCTTGCAAAATGTGTCTGTCGGCTCTTAATATTGTTGCTGCTCGTGTTCTACATGTATTTTCTTTTAAAGACAAAGTTTATTTCAGTTTATGTACTTTTCTTAAACATATAAGTACGTACATATATATGTATATAATTACGTACTTGTATAAATATATTTTTCAACGGGGAAGAATCATGTCATCTGGTTGAGGACACCGAGAAAGAAGTGCAAGGATATATTTTGAAAGCGTATGATGTATGTATGCACGGATACACATAAGTACGTAATTGTAGAAAGATAGAAAAAATATAAAATTTCAGCTTCAAAATATGTATGTATATTATTTCTCCTTTATGTTTAATATTATTCTAGTAGATCTTTTCATTTTAGTCTTTAAACCACGTCTATAACATCTTAACGCCAACTCTGCAAAAATGCAGTAAAACAGTTTAAACAAAAATAAATTGAAAGTGGGGTGTGTATGGAACTTTGTATGGCATTACTGACACTCTTGTTATTGTAGCTTTTGTTTTCACTCCACTCCCGTTTACTAGCAGCCAGAAGTCGTTGTAAAATAATAAAATCGAAAGAAAAACAGACGAGGAAAGGCACAGAAACCAAATACTGGAAAAAGTTGAATTTCACTCGTAATAAAGCTTTAAGCAAACAAGGTTTTGTCGCCAACTTTGTCGACATATAGAAATGTAACACAAAGGAGAGATTTTGTGTTTGTGATTTTTTTTTCTCTTTCTGTTCAAGACTAAAACATACAAAAAATTCTATGACAGCACAAGCACAAAGCTGCAGTCACTCCAATACCGCAGCCGCACTTCTCTGATACTTCAACAAATTTATTTCTTTTGCTCTTTGACGAGTCTGCTAACAAAATATGTGGGGCATTATTTTTGAAGCGGACAACCAAAAAAAATGTTTTGTCCAAATTCCTAGATATTCGTATATTTTGCTCATCTTACACAGAGGTGATTGTTACATACTTTTGTCCCTTGGATAGCTTCAACAATTTTAGTTCAATATTAGACTTTGATATTTTCCCGATTTGAACAAATTTTTGCAAGATTTTGATATTTCGTCACAGAAAACCAATCAATCCGTTAAATTTAATAATGCGATCTCAAGAAGTATTTGTGACAATTCTGGCGTGTCGCAAGGAAGTCGCCTAGGACCTATTTTATTTTTGCTTTTTATAAATGATTTACCAGAAGCTATTAAATACTGTAATATGTATGCTGATGATGTTAAAATATTTTTGAGTGTTAAACAGATCATCTTTTTCTACAGAACGACTTGGATAGTTTTTACAAATGGTGTACAATGAATTTAATGGGATTGAATTTAAAGAAATTTAAAAATCTGCAATTTTCAAGAGCGCGTAATTCTGTTTATTCCTACAAGCTGCAATTTAGAATCTGTTGAAATATTCATGGATTTGGGCATTTTGTTAGATTCAAAACTAAATTTTGTACAACACATAACGATGACTGTAGATAATGCGCGTAGCGTTTTGGCTTTCATTAAAAGGTGGTCGAAGGAATTCAAGGGCCCTATTATAACCAAACAACTATTTACATCAGCGTTGCCATTTTTAGCTCTTTTTTACGATATGACAAAAACGATATGACATAGTGTGTTGTCATATCGTTAGTTTTTTACGAAATAGCAACACTAAGATAACCATACACGGTGTTGTTATATCGCAGTGTTGTCATATCGGAAAAAACTTACGATATGACAACACAGTATGACATATTGTTTTTTGTCATATCGTAAAAAAGAGCTAAATGTGGCCACGCTGCTCCTAAGGCCAATTTTAGAATATGGTTCAATCATTTGGGACCCGAACTACAATTGAGTCTGCTCAAAAACAGTTTCTTCTCTTCGTGACCATGTCGAAATTCCATCATACTCAAGAAGATTAGCACAAATTAACTTACCAACTTTAAAAAGCCGAAGAACAATGCTCAATGTTTCTTTTATATTTAACCTTATAAATGGTAGCATCTGCTGTGAACTTTTACTGAGCAACTTAACTTTTAACATTCCACAACGCTCATTACCTTCTTTTAACCCTTTATATGTTAAAACTTTTCGTACTAACTTTGCTATGTCTGATCCTCTAAGAAAATTATACTGTTGCCTTAATGAAATGTATAATTTTTTGATTTTTCTCTGATTATTTATACCATTAAACGGAATATCATTTTATATTTAAATAAATAAATTTTTATATACGATTACTTATTTGTATTATTATATGTATAGTCTGTTGGGATTGATTCCATAGACTAAATTAAATAAATAAATAAAAGTCCCAAATACGTTTCTGCGCAACATCGGAATTGGGATCTCAGTTCGATCCCAAATGTGTTTGCATGAAAATTTCTAGTCGGGTGTTTCGTTGTTAAGACAATTAATTTAAAGGTGAGTACATATTTTTTAATTTGTAAATAAGTAAAACAAATATTTCTTTAACTAGATTGCCAGAAAATCAGGATATTTTAGCAAAAATATATACCTTTTTTCAGTGTATAGCGTGTATTGTTTTTCATGTTATTTTATGCCACGTATTTTACTCACTAGGCTACGGGCTCAAAACTTGTTTTCACAAACATGAGCATGAACTGTTTATCGTCTGTAGGATAAGCAGATACAGTACTACTCTGTCATTAAGAGAATAAATGGCTTGCTTAATTACTAGTAGGTAATTATTCAACTACTGTAAAGTAATTCACACGGTATGTAGTTTGTGGTTGAAAAGTGTGTTGTTCGGTAATTATATTTAACGAAGAAACTAAAAGGAATAACCAAGTTAAAAGTAACAATTATAAAACGCAAAAGGCCATAGCAGCACATTTTTTCAAAATTTAATTTTTTTGATTGACTAGAATGTAGTTAACAACAATACATTCACAAGTTAAATTTTATGGGTATATGTCTAAAACTCGGTATTTTTCAAAATTTCAAAGCTCATCAACACCCTCCAACAGTCCTCCAACAATATTTCAAAGTAAACATCATGATTGGATTTTCTTAACGACTGGTGATAATCCATTTCTCAAGTTCTCAGAACATGTATTCTTTTATAAATCAATATCTTATTAAGTAATTACTTTAAATATTCTTTAGGTTGCATTTTTATTTTTTGTTAAGCAATACTAAAATAAAGTCAAAGAATTAATCAAAAATAAATTTAATTTTTTTTTATACTATAAAAGTATACTGCTGGCACATTTGAATAAATGAAAAAAAATTCACTAAGGGCTATTATTATAACTTGCCAATAGCTAAAGTTAAGCTGTTATCGGACAGATAACTCGTTTTTCATTATTATAAGTAGACTTTAGGCAAAATCTTTCCGATAAGCTAAAGGAAAGTTCTTCTTGTCTTTAAATTTAATGTGAGGTTTATGCTATTGGAGCTGCCATAGTTTTTGAAAGTTTTAGGAGGAAAAATAAACATTTTTTTCCTTTGCTGTGTGTATTAAAAGTATTTTAAAGTAACGCCTAAAGGTAGTAATCGATGTTTGCTCTGGTATTGCCATGTTTTGAAATAAGATAAATTTTATTTTACAGGGAAGTTGTAATAACGAAAATAGTTACAGGTCACTGTATTCTTCATTTTAGCTATGGTTAACGTACTTTACAGGCAAGTTGTAATAAGGGGCCTAAATGTATTATCTGCTTCAAAACCACAAACAAATATAAAATAAAAATTTTTATTTTATTCTTTATTTAACACTGAAAAAGAGATGTTATACCATTGATAACATAGATAGCAAAGTCTCGTACTGTCAATAAAATAATGACAACTCTCTTAACATATACCATAGGGTACATAGAGGCCAAACAAGAACTTCAAAAACCTAAGTGTGCTGTCAAAAACCTAAGTCTAAGGATGTATTACTAGAACATTTTGTATTAGTATTGGTTTAAAATAAAAATTTCCCCACAGCACTAAAACCGCACTTGGTTGTAATAAAAGGTATTCTAAACTATTTATATTTTTTATACATGAATTTTTAGAAGTTTAGGCAATTATTGTTGCATTAATTAATAAAAATATGAATTGAGAATGCTTTTTAATACATTCGAGCTCAAACAATATTGATATGCTAAAATTTTTTTTGCAATTTTTCTATTTGGTGCTAAAAATTTTTATCCCAAATAGGAACAAAAATACAGTACTGTTCAATGAAAAATAGGGTTGAAAACTTTGATAAATTTCAACACACAAATGTCAACAAAATTAAAAAAATATTTTAAAATTACAGAAAGAAGAAATATAAAATTTATATTTAAACAAATAACAAAATTAAATAAAACTAAAAAGTGTTGTGTTATTGAAAGTGCGAGAGCTTGCTATCTATGTTTATCAATGACATATACGTATACTGTGAATTCAACTTACGTGAGCGAGAATATTTTTCTCAATTGAACACACTTAAAAGCATACATTTTACACTTGAATATCTTTTAATTTGCACTTTTTTTACACGCACGATCACTTTTTAGTTTTAATTATTTTTTCCCCCTATTTTACCCAAATTTTGTGTTTCTATTCATTATATTTTAAAAATAATTGTTTAATTTTTTTGACATTTGTTTGTTGAATTGTAGTGATGAGTTGAATTATTTTTTTTCATTATTTTTGTTCCTATTTGGGATAAACATTTTTAGTGCCACATGCGCTTCCAGTCGGGCCCCAATGTGAGTATGTATTGGGAAAGTTTCTAGTCGGGTAGCTATCATAATAATAAATGAAATCTTCCATTCCGCAGGCTTGTATTCTAAGCGTAAAACAGCATTAAAAATAAAAATAATTATTCCTTTTGCAATATAGGATAGCTCTAAAAGCATTTTGTTGCTGATTCTATCAGCAATTGCGGCTTTCTTCGAATTTAAGCCAGCCCACATTGGGGTAATTAGTACCCATTTGCGAGACTAATTCACCCATGTACTCTAATGAATCAATTTTTTTTAAATGGCGCCTTTCACATTTTACATAATGCTATTTTCTTCATTTTCGAAAAAAATCCCTCCGAAGGGCTTAAATTCTTTATTTCCGGTCTCTTGAGCTTCCCCGGATAGGCGGCCTATTGGCAACAACGTATGTGATATAATTTCCGGATCGAGTATAAAAATGTTGTGCGAGGTGGGATATGATACCCGGAAAAATTTTCGACGAAGTGTGTACTTGATAGCTATCTATGTTAAGCACTTGCACTATACTATGTACGTGGATACATACTTATACAGGGTGTTTTTTTAGAGGTATAGAACTTCGAATTGAAATAAAACACAAGAAAATCGTTTTAATGTCCATCAATTTGGCTTTATTGGAAGGATAATTTTATGCCATTAATGTTTAAATATGATTTCGGGCATGTGGCCGCCGCGGCTGGATCGAATAAAGCCAATTCTACAGGTCCAATTTTCAACCACTTTTTCGAGCATATGGGGCCGTATGTTGGCAATAACGCCACGAATGTTGGCTTCCAAGTCCCCTAACGTTTCTGGTTTGTTGGCGTAGACGAGCGACTGCACATATCCCCAAAGAAAATAATCCAATGGTGTCAAATCACACGATCTTGGTGGCCAATTGACAGGTCCATTCCGCGAAATTATGCGCTCATCGAATGTTTCCTTCAATAAATCGATTGTGACGTGCGCTGTGTGGCATGTAGCGCCGTCTTGTTGGAACCACAACTCATCCACATTCATGCCATCCAATTCGGGAACAAAATAGTCGGTTATCATGGCTCTATACCGGTCTCCATTAATGGTAACTGACTCTCCAGCATTATTTCGGAAGAAGTATGGCCCAATGACTCCACCAGCCCATAGAGCACACCAAACAGTCAGTTTTTGTGGATGTAATGGCGTCTCAAGGGTCTCATGTGGATTCTCTTCACTCCAAATGCGGCAATTTTGCTTGTTGACGTAGCCATTCAACCAAAAATGAGCCTCATCACTGAACAAAATTTTGCGATGAAAATCAGCATCGAGATCAATCTCATTTTCGGCCCATACACCAAAATCACGACGCATTGCATGGTCTCGCGGCTTTAATTCTTGCACAAGCTCTTCCAAGCTCTTGCGCAAAATCTTCCATAAAGTTGATGGACAAAGCTCCAATTGCTGTGCACGGTGGCGAATCGATTCATTCGGGTCCTCCTCAACACTTTGCTCTACAGCGGCAATTGTTTCTTCGGTGCGCACTGTTCGACGTCTCTGCGGATGCGTATTATCACATAGAGTAAACGTAGTGCGAAAACGATCCATGGTTAACCGAATTAATTGCTCTGATGGACGATTATGTCGACCATAAAATGGACGGAGCTTGCGATAAACTTCGCGAACTGAACCATTATTTTCGAAATAAATTTGCACGATTTGCAAGCGTTGTTCTTTTGTCAACCTGTTCATGATGAAATGGCAAACCAAACTAAATATTAATCACTTGACAGCTGACAAAACGGCCGCCAGTTAAAAAAGTGATGCCAACTTAAAGTTCTATACCTCAATAAAAAACACCCAATATAAAGCTTGTTTTCTTAAAATGAGGCAAAAATACGCAAAATTTTCTTTCCGCTCTTCACAGATGTGAAAACTGTTTCATAGAATTTTGCGGAGTTTACAAGTATATATCCACATATGTTGAAAAAATCTGCTGTTAAGGCCCCGCGTTACTAAATTACCTGAAGTACAAGGTTTCATTACGTTTGTCGTGTATTTTAACCAATTAGTACGTGCAAATCGTATTTTAAAAAGAACAAGCTACTTAAATTTTTTGTTAAAATTCGCAACCCTCTAAATTGTTACGATACATTTCTATTGTTTCTTCTAGTCTTTTTTTCTTTATTTTTTTTAACAAACAAAATAAAATTATGCACCAATCACAAAAGTGAAGCAATAAAAATCCACTAAAAATTAGCTAAAAACAATTCACTTAAGGCTTGACGATATTTTTTATTACTTTTTGGCATTTCCTTAAACAAAGATCAATCAAGACAATAAGCAATGAAAAGAATTAAGAAACTTGCAATATACATAATATCAGATTGCATTTTTCTATCTTCACGAAAATAAAGTACAAGGTATTATTTTAAGTAGAGGTTAGATAGAAAATAAATTATATAAAAAATATAAAACTTTAATATTTGAAAACATCAACTAAGTGCATAGTAGTTTGACTACAATCATTTCTATGATGTTGTATAAAACCTTTGAATTAATGTTCCTAAATATTTCCTACTCCTTACACGAAAAGCAACGATTATCATGGCTGTTTATTAGGGTGTCCGTAGGGGAGCCAGATTTTGTAGACGCAAAAAAAGCACAGTCAGTTTAAAAAAAAGAGCACAAATGACAGAAAAAGAGCACACTTTTTCAAACAATAAAATAACGCTAAATTTCAATATTATGATTTTTATTAAAACAGTAAAACATACGATATGAAAACAAAAAATCGATTGCTTAAAAAACAAAGAAAGAAAACCATTCCAATTTTCATGGAATAAAAACAATCAAATAATTCATTCGGTTAAAAAATAATTGATACTAATGAACATATAACACAACGCAGCAAAATACAGATAATTTAAATTTTCTAAAAATAAAAACAGCTGATCCTTATCTATCTTCATCTGCCGATTACGACGACATACTTTTTGCGCTAACAGCTATAGTTTTAAAGATATAGGTAGTTACATACAATATTTGAATAATTTACGATATCTTTTTTGTATAATTCGCTTAATATTTCGCGAGCTGTCTTCGAAACCTTAACATCGCAGTGGTAAAAATAGCAAATACGTATTCGCTGATGTAAGCAATGCTTAGTATGTGCTAGCGGTGACGCTTTGGCTTATTTTCCCACTTAGATTTAACATAAGCGTACCATAGGGTGTTCAATCGGTGAGCGCTCGCTTAAAATGTAAGCTACGATATCAGCTGCTGTACGTTTACAGCATAAGTGGAACTGTAAGTGAGTTTGTTTTTGAAATATAGCCCAAAAGTA
This sequence comes from Panzeria rudis, assembly GCA_956483635.1. Taxonomy (NCBI): domain Eukaryota; kingdom Metazoa; phylum Arthropoda; class Insecta; order Diptera; family Tachinidae; genus Panzeria; species Panzeria rudis. The sequence goes on along the minus strand of OY101451.1, from coordinate 72,373,242 downwards.
GTCCACAATTTTTCACTTTTTACATAATATTATTATTATGTATAAGCGATAAATTCCATGAAATACAACGAAATTCTCACACAAGCAATGCAAAATAATCGAAGCTATTACATATATGAAATAATTTCATTGATTCAATGCAATAATTTCGCTAACCTAATGAACATATTTCATTTTTTTTTTTGGTGAAATTATTTCATCGTTGCTTCATTATTTTAATAAAGTTATTTCATTATTTTAATTACACTCTGTCATTATTTTAATGATATTCTGTCATTATTATTAGGAAATATTTCATTGTTTTAATGAAATTATTACATTTCATAGTAGCCTATATCTTTTATTGACTATTTTATTTTTTTGGCAATTCCATGGTACTAATAAAAATTTCCATGTAAAATCGTCGAAAACCAGGTTAACTTAACAGTTTTCAGTAGTAATTTTGCTTCATAGGTGTTTCATGTTAAATCAACATGATTTACAATAGTCTTGAAAGAAAATTTTTCCTTTTGCATTAACTATATTTCATGTTGATTTAATATTCCAGTACAGTTAAATCAAAATGAAGTTGATACTGAAACAATACGAAAAATCTTATTGAATCAAAGTAATTTCGAGTTGAAACAACGTGAATTTGATATTGGAACAACACGAAGAATCATGTTGAATCAAAGTCATTTCAAGTTGAAACAACGTTAATTTGATATTGGAACAACACGAAGAATCATGTTGAATTAAAGTAATATCAAGTTGAAACAACATGACTTTAATGTAGCTATTTTATTAATTATTTTACTTACGTGATAGTCATCAGAAAACTTTTCGTTGTAGCTGACTGCCCCAGCCAAGATTTGAGCTCGTGCCACCTGCATTGACTATTTTATTATTTTGGCAATTCCATGGTACTAATAAAAATTTCCATGTAAAATCGTCGAAAACCAGGTTAACTTCACAGTTTTCAGTAGTAATTTTGCTTCATAGGTGTTTCATGTTAAATCAACATGATTTACAATAGTCTTGAAAGAAAATTTTTCCTTTTGCATTAACTATATTTCATGTTGATTTAATATTCCAGTACAGTTAAATCAAAATGAAGTTGATACTGAAACAATACGATAAATCTTATTGAATCAAAATAATTTCGAGTTGAAACAACGTGAATTTGATATTGGAACAACACGAAGAATCATGTTGAATCAAAGTTATTTCAAGTTGAAACAACGTGAATTTGATATTGGAACAACACGAAGAATCATGTTGAATCAAAGTCATTTCAAGTTGAAACAACGTGAATTTGATATTGGAACAACACGAAGAATCATGTTGAATTAAAGTAATATCAAGTTGAAACAACATGACTTTAATGTAGCTATTTTATTAATTATTTTACTTATGTGATAGTCATCAGAAAACTTTTCGTTGTAGCTGACTGCCCCAGCCAAGATTTGAGCTCGTGCCACCTGCATGATAGTCCACGCGCTAACCACTGCAGCCACAACAGCTTCAAACTTTTCTTTCCTTATACACTAAATAAATACCATCGTATGTAAAATGCATTTCATTTTAATTCAACATGATTTAAATGATTATTTAACATAAAACTTATTTGAAATTAAAGTTATAGTCAAGTCGATTGAAAATGAAACTTAACGTTTATAACAAAATTGTTTTAACGGTGATTTAAGGTTAGATTAATTCTTTTCCGTTTAAAATGAATATGAAACAATGGTAATTTTAAACCAGCAGCAGCAAATATTCGCTGGTAATTCGTTTTTTGTCGTATACATAGACGACACATGTAAGAATAAAGAACAACAAGTCACACAACTAAGCAGAACAGTGAATTGTAGCAATGAACAAAGCAAGTAAACACTAACACACTCCAACGACAAATTATTTCTTGTAAATTTAATATGATTTCCAATCAAAATTGCGGTATGTGGATTTTACATTCCTTTTTTTTTTTGTGTGATCTTAAGAAAATTTAATTTAAGTAAATTTTTGACTAACTCTGAGAGATTTTGCCCATGTTTGGGCACATCTTTACTTATAGCTCATATGGACCATATGAAAATTGAAGCCTAGGATCCACACTATTCGAAAATTAAAGTCCCATTGTTCAATTGAATTTGTGATTTTTTTTACAACGCTTTGAAAATTTAACTTAAGTAAATTTTTTACTATCTCTGAGAGATTTTGTCACAGTTTGGGCACATCTTTACTTGTAGCTCATATTAACCATATGAATCAGAAAAATGTGTAATGTTAGTGACTGCAGTATCGAACTCAGGCTCTTGATTCTCATCATTTGCTGAAAAGGCAACGTCTTAAGTACTTCAGCCAACAGCACTGTCAAAACAATAACAGAATTCACAAGGTGTACTAATGTCTTAGGTACTAACATAGTACAACATTTCAAATAGGACACATTTGAATACCCTGTTATATATTCAAATAGTAAACTATAAAAACTTCAGAAACTAAACATTAAATTTATTAAATCAAAAATATTTATTTACATACAATAAAAGTACAAAAATTAAAATTCAAAATAAAAACGGTTTTGTGCGAAAATTATTCAGCTGAACACTTAGCACACCATAAAAACATATCTAAATAAGTTGTAGTATCATATTATATTTTTTATATTGAGAATATCAACAACATACGTACAACTATTGTATAACGTTAGTACCTACTACAGTTAGAACACTTAGGACCACCTTGTGAATTCCTTTAATGTGTCTACGAGTGTTTAATATGTAATAAGGAAGAGTACAGCAACAACAGACATGTAAATTTACTTTTGTTGTTCACTTTTGGCTGTGGAAATAAATTAGGGTATGTTTAAAAAAAATAATAAATGGATGAGATTTATTTGATCGGTCTTTCATAAATGCAATGAAATTTTTCATCGAAACAATGAAATACATTTCATTAAAATTATGACATTAAAGGACATAAAATTAAAATTTTGTGTTAATTTTTATAGTACATACATACATATATCTGTATTTATTGCTTCCATTAGCAAATTTCATTGAAAATAATCACGTTATATATATATACCTTCGGCATATATGCCATCTGTCTTCGGTTCACAAAGACAGAAATTCATACATACAATTTGCGTTATAGTCCCAAGTTAGTTATTGAAGCCACAAAATATTTAAAAAATTACTATGAAAGCATTGATTCGCTTAGTATTCCTGTCACCAACTCTCTACTAGAAGAAAATATTACTTTTAGTCTTTTGTACCAGGGATGAAATACCTTGTTATTAACTTTTCATGTGAATTCGCTTATATGCCTCCGAATGGCATATATAAAAATTAGGCATATAGTCACATTAGCGATATAATCCACAATTTGCGTGCAACTAAAGATTGTGACTATAAGCGAAAAGTATTGTATTAGTAAATGACATATTAGATTACACGTATATTGCAATCTAAGTACTTCAATTGCTCGCTTAGAACGTCATCCTGACATCATCGGTTATTATCTAGGTACTTCGTTTCATATACCACTGGGATACTTTCTGGATTATGAATCTACATAAAAATCTAAATTCATTCGATTAGAGTGACATTAGTGAGTATACCATAGTTCAGTGACTAAACTTGAGTGCTTAAACTTTTTTTTTGTAAATTTTCTAAAATCAAAATAACTGATCATTATGTATTTTCGTCCGCTGATTACATAAATATATTTGTTCAATTCACAAGCTCAGTCGTATGTCTTATCGTTTAAAAAAAGACGATATATGTTTATGTGCTTGTGAGCAGACAAATTTGTTGTATCGTTATTTTGTCGTATTTTAAATGTCAACTTAATTAATACCAAGGCAAGGCGAATTAATACCAGATGGCCTCGAGAGATCAGGTGACTAAGAAAATGTTTCCATATTTGAACTGTCAACTGTGTTAATATATCAGCTTTTTGATAGCCCAAATATAAATTCGCCGTGCGGATTTATATTTGGACTGTAAAAAAAACTGATGCATTAACACAGTTGGCAGTTCAAATATGGTAAACACCTGATCTCTAGAGGCAACCTTGTATTAATTCGCCTTGATTTGATACCATGAAATGAAACCAGGTATGGGAATTTTAGTTTAACGAGAAATAGAATAACTTTTTTCGCGACAAGCAATTTTGATTAAAATAGTTTAAAAATTAATTTGAAATGAGTCAAGTATATATTTATCATTAAGAAGAATATATTTTCCGGTGTTACTTATCACATATATAAAAGATTTTTACAAATTAGTCTAACACTTAGAATATTCCCTGACCTGGCATCAATACAACTATTTGAAGAACATATAAAATTCAATCGTATAATTATAACGCACGTTTTTATAAAAATTACCAACAACAAATATACAATATTGTATAATTAGACGATTACACAACACATACGACGTTAATACGAGTTTGTGAATTGAACAATTGTTTTTTTTTTCTAGCATTGAGAGAAATTTTAAATGTTTCTTAATTTACAGGAAAGGCAGCTATTTGCATAAAAAAACTTTGTTAACATTTAATTACAATATTTTATTTTTGGTACTTTTTATTGTGAAATGGCCGTTAGAATACAGTGGCGTGAAGCAATTTTTGTTATGCAAAATAAAAAAGAGTCCAAAAATAGCAATTTACTTAAGTAGAGGACTTTTGCGTGCTCTTTCGGACCACCTTGTTTTAAGAGCATATTTTTTAGAAACGATTACATGTACTCTTTAGAATAGAACGTCTGGCACCCCTAGGTGTACGTTATTTTTTAAAAAGAAACTATAGTTGCTCTTGTTTGGGCCGATAACGCGAATCTGCCATCGAATTTTCTTGATCAGTTCTAGTTTTCGAGCTATAGTCCAACGATGCCCTTTTTTGTCTACTATCATATAGCGTAATATATTCCAAAGGAAATGAGCAATTTTTCGCTGAAATTTGTGCACAACTTTCGATGTTGTTTACAATTTGGTGAGAGAACTTTTAAAATTTTAAATATTTTAGTTCAAACTTGTACGATATCTCTGGAATTAATGAGCAAATTTAGAAACAATGTTCGATCGAGTTAAAGATAATTTTGGCGAATTTTGGTTCTTCTGCCTACTGTGCAAGTGCCTTTTCTAATATAACGGTATATCTCGAAAAGTAGAACTGATAAAAAAAATTGGGGCGCAGATTCACGTTCAGCGGCCTAAATAGCTAAAGAAGAACTTTAATTTCTAGGAAACGAAAAAGTTTACCTAAATTTTTAATTTTATGGGCTTTTATTGCTACTTTAATAGTTATGGGCTTTTCTGATATTTTGATGTTTATTTTGTTAAATATGCGATTATGTTGTTGGAAACTTCACAGACAACAACTTTTTAGAAGCAAATTTTTAATGATAAGTGGTAAGTGTAATAGAATAAAATTTCAATCATAAGTCGGCACGTGAGGGCGTGAAATTAAAAAAAAAATTTCCATCAAGCCTTAACTTTTTTGATTGAAAATTTTCATAAAAACAAAATTTCCCATACAGATAACGGACACCCTAACTTTTTATGCTTCGTTTACACACAGAAAAAAATGTTTTCAATTATTTGTATTTTTATTATTAATAGTTCTTGGCACTAGTTTTTTAATGGCGGAGAGCTTTAAATTGTGATATCCAACCTGAAAGTTTTCACCTGTTCGGGGGCAATTTTGGTGTGGAAGTTCGTCTTGCAGAAAATTGTTGAAAATTTTTAAAATTTATTTTGCCAAGAACCCAGTCATTATTTTGTTCAGTGATGAAGCTGTTTTAGCTTAAGCTTCTCACATGTTTACATGTTTATTAGGGCGATTTTATTTTATGTAGTGCCCACCTGAAATTCTGTTGGACATGTCGAAAAATAAGTACCCTGAAAGTCACTACCCTCATTATTATTGTTTTATATAAGTCTAAGTGACTTGAAATAGATATTTTTTATAAGTAAAATAATAAAAATTGTACCATTTTGGAGATTTCCAACGCCCCGATTTTGGGGCGCTGAGCACTGCTGGTCACCTGCTTAATATCTTCCACCACTTTTTAAATGACGATTATATTATAGGATATATTCAATAAAATTACTATTTTAAAGCATATGTAATGTATATGTTGCAGAAAACACTTTATTAATTAATTATAAAGAAGAGTACAAAGTGTCATATTATTTAAAATTTACGATTTAGGAGCGAAAAACTATAAGTATGGCAGCCGATATCACATTTTCGAAATTTTTTTGTAGTATTTTTGTGGCATTGTCCACAGCGTATCTGAGTTGCATTGGAAACAATTATGTGACCAGCTCCATCAAGACGGACGGCCTATAGAGCGAGCCGATGCATACCTTCCCAGATAAGTATTAACTACAGATCTGATCAAATCTAGATAGTCGAGATGCAACTTCTCTTGCCCAGCTGGAGATAGCCTATATAACTGGAAAGCGTTATTCATAGAAGCGTTTAATGGCCACATTAAAAGCTGCCAATACCATTTTTTTATTCATGCTAATGCAATAGCAGGCTATATTTTGGTCGAGGCGATCCACCCCGTCCATATATTTGTTATACATTTGCACACAGAAAGGCTGTTGGATCGATATTTTCTTCTTCTCGCTGCTGGACCAACGCTGTGCAGATCCACAGGTTGATGCAACGGTAACTACGTTATTGTCGTTGTACCGAACCTCATCGTCACTAACACCATCACTTAACATATGATTGCTGGGTGGACATGTGTAGATAGCACCCTCAATTATATCATCTTCAGTTTCTAATATATCTAAAATTTCAGCCAATGTAAATCAATTATAGCACATGTAATATAATGTTTGAAACTGATGTGCGAGCTCAGCGCTCCAATAATGGGGCGACATAGATAATATCTCAAAAAATCAATATTTCACCAGAAACAAATCATTTATGTGGCAAAGCTAGTTAAATGGACTTCAATCAATAACAAAAAACTACTTTAGATGATCCTACTAAGAAATAAAAATAATAATATACTTACTTGTTACTGCGTGACATTGCGATCATCAGGCTTCCACTTTTTATTTTGCCAAATGACAAAAAAAATTGCGTTGAAATTTTAATGCTCTTATTTTTATGTTGATAAAACAGAAATACACTCACAACAATAATAAATAATTTTTTAATCGCACAGCTGACCAATAACTTACCGTTTTCAAAATGGAGCGATGAGCACATATTTATTTGCTGGAGTTTAAGCAATTGTCCATGTGCAGCATTTCGTTGGTGCTTTACCAACTCATCAGTAGACTTCAAACACAATTTTAAACAGTTACAGACCCTTTATCTTATGTACAGACTTTTAAAAAAACTCCGGCAAATAAATTTCATTTAATTTTAAGTACTTTTACAGCGTTGAAAGATTTTCCATACAAAGTAGACGTAAAAATAATGTTTTTCTTAAAAATTCTATAACTCAACCGCATAAAAATTTGTAATGCCATAACACAGATATCATTCACAGAAAACTGTTTCATTTGTAATGCAACAATCAAACAATTAAACGTTTAAATGAAACATACTATTTGCTAAAATTTGTTTAAGAGCATGAGTTCATAATACATATATAATTGTTACGAAATTTAGTTCAAATGACAATATATCTAATAGATTTACTACTGTTAAGGTCCTATTCCGGGAAGAAGTTTGTATGGCAGCCAAGTAAAATAATTGCATGGTTCCAATCAAATTTAGTAAGCTGCATTTTCGAGACAAAATAAGCTCATATGACAAAATTTGTAAGATTATCTTTCAAACTCGACATGCGCTTAAAAAGCAAGTTCAACATGAGAGGATCGTTGCATCCCGTACATTACAGGCAGAAATTAAACGTTAGCCAAAGAAATTCAGCCACATTTATGTGTTATTCATAAATAACCCTATCCTATGTACTTTATGATTCAATAAAAAGTAGCAATCTATGGATTAAAAACTATGCAATCTCTTTTATTCAAATCTTTACTGTATTTTGGTACACGAATTATATAGAGAATGAAAAAACCGAATTTAAACCTGAATTAAAATATTTTATATTATTTGAATTAAAATATTTTATAACATCTTACTCAAATAACACTATTAAATTTGTTAGAGTGTATTTTTACAGTTTCGCCTGCTTTATAGTTAAATTTAAGAAACAAGCAGACGAAAAAAAAATTACAAAACAATTTTTTTATTTTTTGTTTATTATTATCGAATGTTGCTTAAACAACACTTTTACTTCTTCAAACGTGCTGAAAGTATTTATTGTTTTATTATTCAATATTTTTATAATCTAACTAATAAAGCATCAGGAGTCAAAGCAACATCGTCAGTCAGTAATTCCTATTGCCTAAATGAAGCAAAAATCCCATTAGTTCGCAAAAATCATTTTCTAACTGACATAACCAATCCGAAAGCATGCAATAAGTACGAATCACTGCAGAGCTCACAGAAAAAATTATCATAGGTTTCTATTTTAACACACATGTGCTTGAATTTGTTTTTAAATTTTATTATTTTTTCTTTGGTTTTTAAATATTCCAATACAATATTTTTATAGAAAAATATGCGATTGTTTTTCTAATTAAATATTTACGAATTTTCGTGTTTATTTTTACGAATTTTGTGATAGGTCCCATTTCCGTAAAATAAATATTTGAATATATGAATTTAGTAATAGAATACGAATTATACTTTTTTCTGTGCTCTGTTGGAATCTTTTGTACAGTTATACCGATTTTAGTACAATCGAAAGTTGAGTGGTACTCTGGTACACTAAACATATATCTGTGCCCATGTTCTGTAACTTAAGTGGGAATTTCTGGCAACGAAAAGTTGTGAAACAAAATTTTCCATCGTTTTCGAAGTGCTAGAAATAACTTTGTCTGTAACGCATGACGTGAATTGATTACGTTGTTATGTTCGAACTGTCAGAAAATATAGCACGAAGCTACTTAACATTGGCAAACCGCGAGCCACTAACCAAAAATATTCCAACAGCAGCTAAAAGCCACTACAGCAAGAAAAAAAATTCAGCGGCTGCAGCCAAATTAAAATCGTCGGCTTACGGTCGGCTATACAAAACATTGTAGAGTGTGACTTGGAGTTTTATGTTTTAGATGCGATCTATTTTTTGCATATTTTCTTAAAGAATTCTACGTAAAATAATAAATTAATAATAAAAACATTTAAACAGCAACTTTTCTGTATTTTTTTATTAATGCTTATATCTTATTATCTTCAATTTTTTCATATCTCATTGTGTTTTAAATTGTGAGTGTTTTGACAGTTCAAAGTGAAGACTTCTCGCAGAAACATTTTACAGAAACAGTTGTTCTCACAACTTACGAGTAAAACATTTACGTTACAGCAATTTCTCACACAAAAAGTTATAGAAACACTGTAGTGAGAAATCAACTGTTTGTTACATTTTTGTTTCATTTTACATGTTTCATGTGAAAAGTTTCTCGTAGCGAGAGTTAATCCCTGTACAGACGGTTATTAAATCTTATAATATTGTCGGATCTGCCAATGTGCTGACGATGTACTGACAATAAAAAATTGTCAGCCCAAGGTATATTAGAAAGGTTACAATTTTTTGGCAGCCAATTGTCTGACAATAAATTTATCTGACAATATTGTCAGTCCAAACTCAGATCATTTAACAGAAATTATCAATTATTTATCATATCTGCTTGTGGCAACTTTAAAAAGTGTAAATATAAATTAGTATGTTAAAAGAAGAAATTTTAGCTATTTTAGCTGCATAGCTTCTTCTATTTTCCTTTTTCCCTAAAAAACGATGTGTGGGGTGCTGCTAATATAAAGAAGTCTCTGACAATGACGAAATTGTCAGATGCAGAAACTTCGCACAGGTTAGGTTAGGTTGTACAGGCAGCTTACGCTCAGTTGGGTCCATGGTTGGTCCCTTTGTGTTACCTGTAAATAGAGGAAAAGAGAGAGGAAAGGTAGGCTTCAAGTGAAGGTGTGAAAAAGAAGAGGAGAAAGAAAGAGAGAGAGAGTGAGAAAAGAAGAGTTATGACAATCACTCGCCAGAAGGGGATGGTTCAGGGCTAGAACCATCCACTGCGCCTTATGAAAAGGCTAAGTTTAGTAGGGTGCGTCATTGATAGCTCAGATAGACTGACGAAGGATTGCTGACCGAGTTGTGTCAGCCGCTGGTTTTCCAGCGAGGGGAAGAGGCACAGGGGGTGAAAAATGGTCTCCTCCTGCTCCTCATCCCGACAGCTTCTGCAGAAGTCGTGGGATGTTAGTCCCATTAACTTCGCACATCTGGTAATTAAAAAATGTCTGGTAATAAGCTGACAATGGCAACGCAATGTGTTCACACGATTGTGAGATGTCTGACAATATTTTGTCAGCAGGCAGTATTAAAATCGACTGACAATGCTTTTTCTGCCAACGTTGTCACACAAAAATTTTCAGTTCACACGATTGTAATAAATTTTCAGCACATTTTACTTACAATATTGTAAGATCGTCTGTACATAGCTTTACAGAACATGGGTACTGGTATTCAATTTATACTATAAATGAAGTCTATTTGCTGATAGTTAAGCATTGTCTATATGCATTTCATTGGCGCTTTACGAAATCGACAGTAGACTTCAACCACAACTTTGAACAGTTACAAAGCTCTTATCTTATGCGCAGATTTTCAAAATCCATTTGAGAATTTACAAATGATAATATTTTTTAAAATCACAAAAGCATAAAATAAGCGTAGTAGGCTTAGAAACTTATAAATAACCCAGCAAATAATTTGTATTCGATATGAATCTATTTTATTTTTCTACACCTTTATACAATTAGAAAGCCATTGGATAACGATAAAAGTATTTATAAGGCAAAATTAAAATCCTAATTAAACCTTTAAGAAATTTATTATTTGACATATTGTCATAATTTTATTTTAAATGAAGTTTATTTGCTGACAGCTAAGCATATGCATTTCATTGGCGCTTTACCAAATCGTCAGTAGACTTCAACCACAACCATAGCTGCCAGAAATGACGATTTTTTACGATATGACACAAATACGATATGACATACTGTGCTGTCATCTCGTAGGTTTTTTACGATATGCCAACATTGTCAAAGCCATACACCGTGCATGGTTTTCTCAATGTTGTCATATTGTAAAAAACCTATGATATTACAGTATGTCATATCGTTTTTTGTGATATCGTAAAAAATCGTCATTTCTGGCAGCTATGACCACAACTTTGAAAAGTTACAAACCTCTTATCTTATGCACAGACTTTCAAAAACCATTTGATAGTTTACAAATGATAATATTTTTGAAAATCACAAAAGAATACAATAAGCATAGTAGGCTTAGAAACTCATACAAAACCCAGCAAATAATTTGTATTCGATATGAATATATTTTATTTTTCTACACCTTTATATAATTAGAAATCCATTGGAAATGAAAAATAATATCCATTTTTTGTATATCCTTATAAATGATTTTATTGTTATCCAATGGATTTCTAATTGTATAAAGGTGTAGAAAATAAAATATATCCATATCGAGTATAAATTATTTGCTGGGTTTTGTAAAAGTTTCTACGCTTATTTTATTCTTTTGTGATTTTCAAAAATATATTCTTTTGTGATTTTCAAAAATACCATTTGTAAATTCGCAAATTCAAAGTTGTGGTTGAAGTCTACTGACGATTTAATAAAGCGCCAATGGAATGCATATAGACAATGCTTAACTGTCAGCAAATAAATTTCGTGATTAAAAATCGGTAAAACTAGAAAAAACCGAAGAACTGACTAAAAAATCACTTTTATCGCTAAAATAGTAAGAAATGCAAAAAATTCAGAACAAATCGCGAAAATGGCCCACATTCGCAATATGCGCGATAAAAGTGATTTTTAGACAGTTTTTGGTTTTTTTTTTACAATTTTACCGATTTTTAATCAATATCACACAATAACATCTTTTTAATCTTATCAAGTTTTTGCAAATTTTCTTCCTTTTCGCGTTTTTTCCGAGCTTTTTGCATTGCTTACAATTTTAGCTGTTTTAAAGTAATTTTAAGACTTGTTTGCACTTTCGCAGTTTTTCGCGAATTTTCGCAAAAAAGTGATTTTCTGGCCTGTTCTTGGATTTATTATAGTTTCACCGATTTTTAATCACTCTCAGACTTTTCTATGTTTGTAATGCTAACAAGTTTTTGCGAATTTTCGGCATTTTCACGATTTTTCTGAGATTTGGCATTGTTTACAATTTGAGCGTTGTTTAATAAATTTTACGGTTTGTTTGCAATTTAGCAATTTTTCGCGTGTTTTCACGCTAAAAGTGATGTTTTGTGATTTTTTGCTGCTCGTCAAGTTTGTGAGTATAAAAAAATTTAAGGGATTGTTTCTTATTCTCACAATCTGCATTAATTTTTCGTCATTTTGGCTATATAAAAGTCTTCCAAAAATTTGAAAATATAATTGAGTATATTCTAATTAAATAAAAGTTTCCTTGTAATTGTAATTGCAATTATGCCAACACATATTACTTGTAATTTCAATTGGTATGATTGCATTAACAATTACAAGTAATTTGTAATAGGCTTCCTACAATTACAATTATTTATAGTTGTAACTGTTGCTACAGCAATTACAATCAAAAGTAATTGTATTTGGTAGTATTCCAATTACATTACAAGTAATTTGTAATTGCACCAAGGCAATTACAAATTACTTGTATATAATTGAAGTGAAAATGTAATCATTACTCCCCAAGCCTGCTATAGACTATAGTCAAAAACTTCAAGAGATTGTTTCTTATTTTTACAAGCTGTAGAAAATTTTCATCATAATATTTGGTAACAATGTTCTTATACTCATACTCGTCGATACATGCTTAAAGCTGTTTTACACTATCTCACAAGCCGTTCGACTTCTGTAGAAAATGCAACCCTGATCTCTTGAGTTTATGGAAAGTTTTAAAACAGCAATAACAACACATTATATCCGGGCTGCATTTCGTGCAGAAGTCGAACGGCTGGTATAATAGTCTAAAAACAGCGTTATGCACATTCTTCTTTATACCAAAAGCTCCCGCATATTTGTTTGATTGAACTAACACCTATCGATCATACGGCCCTATGCTCCCCATAGGAGTAAAAGGAATAAATATATATAACACCGATCGATACTAGTGGGCAGCGTTACCGTTGGTGCTACTAAAGCGTAGTATGCACCTCTAAATGAAATTCAGTCTGCCATTAGAAGTATGTGTAAAAAAAAACAAAATGAAATTCAGGTTGGTAAATTTCTTAAAGAAATTTCCGTTTACTAGTACGCAGTTCCAAAAGAAAAAACACGGAATTTTGGTATTTATTGTCTATTACAGGCATGTTATAACAATAAGTGGAGAATTTTTTCCGTCAACTGAAACAAAAATGAATGTTCAGACAATTGTTTGGTCACGGAATTTTTGACATTTCTAGTTTTTCGTACATTGTAATTCATTTTTAGTGTTTTTGTGTGTTGTAAATTAAGAAATGTATAAATTTGTGTGTATGCAAGCAAAATTCTGTATAGAATTCTACACGATTATTTTTCCGAATTTCCTGAATTTCAGTGAGAACTGCATACATACTACGCTTAAAGTAGCAATTTGCCACTTTTTCGACTGCTTTGATACGATTTTACTACTTTTACAACATGCACCCAAATGTAATACTTTTTATAATTCTGCCACTTTTTTTAATACTTTTCACTAAATGAAGAGATACTTGAGACAATTTTCCTTACGCGTTGAACTAAGTGTTCTTTTTTTTGCAAAATCAATCTTTTGATGATTTTTAGTATGCTTAACATGGAAAAGGAAAGGAAACATTTTCATTTCGGCCATTTTCAGATAACAGTACATTTGTGTTTTTTCGATGTATACTTCCCAGAGTCAAAAGGTGGTTCGATTTAAGTGATCTATATCACGTTTACTGTCCACAGCCCATATATGGGCTATGAACGGAAAGCACCAGCAGTCCACTGCCCATATGTGGGCTGTTTACCCATACAAATTTAAAGAGCTTTAAAATTGTGGACGTTGAGAGAACATCGTTTATTTGACTTGGACTTCACAGTACAGACCATAAACGAAAATTTTGTGCGGACTCCTGAGGCACTCTTCAGTCTTTACCTTGGACTGTGAACGTGATATATTGTTTGAAAGGTCTCAAAACAACGCGTCGAATAGTGGATACTTGGATTTGATCGGATAAAAAAATGACTGAGTTATAGGCGATCAAAGTTACAATTTGTACCGTTTTTCACCAAGTGGTTTCTCTTCGGAAGCTGTATTGTATCACAAATAATAACAAAATCCATAGCTATAAATTTTCATTGAATAGTCTATTGCATTTAAAAATTTAAGACATAAAGGAACGAAATTAAATAAAAACTAAAAATGCGATGTATAATATAAAAAAAACACCAACATTTAAATTTACAAAAAATGCACTAGTAAAAACAAAACAAAACTATTAAATAAAGGATTTGCTAGTAAATTATAATGCTAGTGTTTTCGTTTTTTCCTTCTAGCATTTGTAGTTTTTATCCGATTTGGTGTCATTATTTCTTAAAACTTTTGAAATCGAATAGACTATTCAATAAAATTTTTTAGCTAAGAATTTTTTATTATTTGTGGTACAAAACAGCTCATAAATAGACAACACTTGGTGAAAAACGTTAAAGGCCATATAGTTACATGCATGAAGTTAGGATGAGTGTCGAAATTGAACTGGATCTTGCTGAGTTTTTCCATATATATGTATATGGCATATAGCAGAAACGATCAATTAATTGCAAACCAAATTTCCCGATCGCATAATTTCACGAAAATCAGCTGCTAAGTGGCCAGCCAGATCGTGTGATTTATTACCACTGGATTATTTTTTGTGGGGCTATGTTAAGGACATACTTTATACGGAGCCAATCGAATCGATTGCAGCCTTAAAACTCAAAATCCGTGATGTGGTTAACGAAATAGATCCGCCATTTTGCCAAAAAGTGACTAAAAACTTTGATGAAAGAATCGACATCTGTCAGCGTGGTCGTGGTGGACATTTGCCAGATATCATTTTATAAATTTTAATCATCTTCATCTAAATTTTTTGTTTTATTTTGTTTTAGAAAACAAAGTTCTTGTTGAAAAACCCTTTAATAGGGATAGAAATTAAATATACGGACATGTTCTGAAAATCGCGGTGATTTCAAATCACGTGATTTCAAAAGTAAACTGTTAATAGCTGATTTGTTAGCAGGTTTTTATTGTATTTTAAGTTTTTGTCATTTACAATAGAACATTTTAATCGAACTTCCAGCGCTGTAAATCGCATTTGTTAATTTTTTTGAAATCACCGTGATTTGCCATCTCGTGATTTACAGAACAGGCCCCATAAATTGTATTTTTCTCTGCTTAAGAAACCCTCAAACACATTTAGGGACGAATAGGGTCCAAAATTAAATTATGGTGCTTTTTTGTATCTCATTTATCTCATTTACCTAACCTAACCTAACCTTCTCCCCTAAAGAATACCTCAACGATGTACAGATCCACTAAAAAGAGATTTTCATAAATTAAAATTTTAGGGGGTAAAAACGGTTAAATTCGGTAACCTTATTCATATCTCCAGATCTTACTAAGGTACATACGAAATTCGGAAAACATTAAAATTAAATTGAAAAAAAACGAACGGGGTTTGGATATCTTTTTGAAGTTTGTGAAAGGAAAAGAGTAAAATTTAATTTAGTTTTTTTTGTGTAAACCATTTATCTACTAAAATAATAAGCATAGACATTTAATTTAAATTCGGCTCTTCTCTCCTTAAGAATCCCTCAAATACGTTGAGGTGTAAAGGTCAAAAATATAATTTTGGTTGGTTTGTTGCATTTTTTTTTCGTTTTTCGTACAAAAAGAAGTTTTTAAATTTGAATACTCGAATTTGGTTATTTGCAGTAAAAACTCTTAGTAAAAATAATAAACTATGAACGCCTGTAACAACGAATTTCATTCAGAATCTCACACATTCCTCAATATTATTTAAGTTTTGAATATTAAGTATCAGTTGTATATGGGAATTTCCACAGAAACTTAGAATTTTTTTCTCGTCACCAAGAAATTTTGTAGTGTAAAATGTATATATTCTAAACAAATCTTTACATAACGCAAATAAAACTAACTTTAGCAAAATGGTCGATTTTGGTAGGCTTTAATGACAATTTTGCTAGGAAAAATGTTGTCCTTGTGGGACCCCGGGTAAAGACTGAAAAAATATTTCGCAATTAATAAAATATCAAGCTTGTTGGGAAAAGTGAGTAAAATAACTATAAAGGTGCACACACACGAGTGATTTGTGCGTGTGATTTGTTCGTGCTCGACGTCTTGTTACACGTTAATGGGGCTGTGCACGCACAAATCAGATGTAATTGAAAATTTTAAATTTCTTGTGATTTGTGCGATGTGTGTTAGACGTCTTGTGCGCGAACATTTGAATGTTTTTTTTATTTTTGTAGAATTTAGAAAATAAAATGTAATTTCACAATGTAAAAGCAATATATATAAAGATAAAAACATAAATAAATAATAATAAAATACAAAAATTAATGATTAACCAAAAAAAAAAAAAACAGTTGTAACATCCGCTTCGCAATTCATGTGTACTTGTTGACGTTTAAGTTTATTGTGATTTGTTCGTCGTTAGTGGAGATTTGGTACGCGAACAAATCACACGCACAAATCTCTCGTGTATGGGCTGCTTAACTTGTGACTTGTGCGCGCGCAGCCCCATTAACGAGTAACAAGACGTCGAGCACGAACAAATCACACGCACAAATCACTCGTGTGTGGCCACCTTAAGCGACTGAATGTGTGCTTCGGTACTCGTATCTGTGTTTTATCAGTTAAATCTACAATCATTACGACATTACAGTATGTTTTTAATTATGGCTAGGTATAGTATGTCAATTTATTCGTCTATATGTAGCAATATTATTATAATATTTACAGTAAGTAACTTAAAATATGTTAAAGATTTCTGCTATTTTCCTTTTGTTTCCTTTATTTCATTCGATTTTTTCTTTCTTTTGAAGAACGCACAAGTAGATAACTAGAATCATTCAATGTATTGCACATAGTGTTCTGCTGAAGATCTTGTGCATTTTTATTATTATTTTTTCATTATCTCTCTTTGCTATTATATCTTATAGTTGTAAAGTTTTGTACGTTTTTAGTGCCTTCATAGTAAAAATGTGCAAAAGTAGGAGTAGTATCTTTTGTGCAGCTTTAACTTTTTTATTCTACCAATATTTGATATTCTTAGTTTATTTTTAGTTTTTTGTTAATCTTTTTTTTTTCTTCTTTTATTCTAGCTTCGATATATTTCTGCTGCATCTAAAGAACAAACTATTTTCCTTTTTTTATTTTTTGCATTAATTTTTATGTGCTTGAAGTTGATTTTATAGTTCTTGTTCTTTGTCTGTTTTTTTTCAGTTGAGTTTAATGCAAGGAGACGTGCTTAACTGCAAATTAAAAAGAAGTTGCAAAGTGCAGTAATTACTTATATCTATACGAAATTGTATTTAAAGTATTATTTTCTTTAATATGAAATTTAGTTTGGAAGTTGAAAAATTGTTTTTTCAACATGTAATGACGTAAATTCGCACGAATGAGGTGGCTAGTTAATCGTATTTTATCATATCTGGTTCGTAAGAAACCTAAGTATAAACACACTTTTGAATCGTAACGAAATTTTAAGTGTGTCATGTCAAATCATATTTTCAATGCGGATAAATAATTAAGAGCCGTATTGAGTCTAAGTATAAACGGGATCTACATAAACACAGTATGTAATTTATTTCATAGACGGTGTTGTCAAAAATTACCAAACAGTTGGTGATTTGCTTGCAAATTTAAAATAAATATACAAAAATAATTTTTTAAGAAAAAGTATTTAAAATTAATTTCATTTTATTGGTTGTATCAAAAGTCATTTCAATAAAATTCAAATATTGGGTAGTATGAATAAAACAAAAGTATTTGCTTTTTACTTTAAAAAATTTTTTAAACACCAAAACTCTTAGTTTTATACATAGATTATACGTAGATAGTCAACTAAATTTTCAAAAACCTAAGTCTGCTGTCAAAAACCTAAGTCTAAGAGTTGTAAATTTTTTTTGACAGGAGCTGACTGTCTATGTATAATCTATGGTTTTATATTCAATAATTTCCAGAATTTTGTGTTTTAAAACAAATTTTTAAGTAAAAAGCATATACTTTTTTTTTTATTCATACTACCCATTGCGTTCAGTCGATACGTTTTCGTTGTTAAGTATAAACACTAGCAATTTAAACGTGCTACTTCAGTTCTAAATGATTTCAAAACGTATTTACAAAAGTATAAACAAGTTACTAGGGTATTCATTTTAATCGACTTTTCGATCATTCGATTAATCAATTAGTCGAAATTGAGGTTTTTAAATTACTCGAGCAATCGAGTAAAACTTTTATTTCGTTCGAGTTATTCGAGTAAGCTTTACTGCTAAAAATTATTCGAGTTAATCGGAAAATGTTTGAATTTAATCGGTTTTTTGTATATTTTTGTGGACAAAAATAAAAGAAAAAAAGTTTATTTTTCGCGTTTTTATATATTTTAATAATAAAAACAAAAGAAAACACAACATTTCTACATAAATAAGATCATAAACTAATCCTTTAAAATAGTTTATTTTTTTCACTATTCAAATGTCGCGCTTTGAGAAAATTTTGCGCCAGGAAATATTTAATACCATTCCGCGCTGTACTGTATTCAATGCAGAATAAAATTAACCGGATAACATTATTGTTGTTATAAATATAAATGCGGTTACAATTAGGAAATATTTCCCAAAAAAAACCTAACCACTACTTTTGCTCAGAGCTAGTTTGATTTAACTTGTTTTTTATATCACAAAAGAAGTTATGCTGCAAAACACTATTATTATATTATTTTTAATAATTGCGAACCCATATTTAAAAAAAATATTGTAATTAAAGGAAATACAATTTTAACTTGTGGGTTACGCTTTTTTCGGCAAATATTTGCCAAGTGTGACCGTACCTTAAGGCTTTTATAATTCCGAACATTGCATTCGATATTTTACGAAACATTTAGTTAACTAGTTGCTCTCAAAATATCTTCTTTATTTCAAATAATTTTTGTTTGATGTTTATATTTTCGAATTTTTTTTAAAGACATTTGAAGTTGGTTTCTTTCTCCCTATTATTGTTGCTACATTATTTACTTAATTTTTTGATCATGCGGACTATTAGTATGAAATAACGGTCGAATTGGATGGCAAATTTCATATAAATTAAAAAAAATTTCCACTTTTTATTAAGAAATCTATAAAAACTCATTAAAAAAAAGAAAATTTACATAAAATTTTTTAGTCGACTTATTCGATTAACCGACCTAAATTACTCGAATATATTTTTACTCGAAATTAAAATTTTTTGTTTGATCGAACATTATTTGACTTTAATTATTCGATTAATCGAGCAAACATTATTCGAGTGAATACCCTACAAGGTACTCGTATATGTCGCGCAAGTAGTACGACACGAAAAAGTTAGTAATCATGTCTGTGTAACAATCGCTATTTTGAAGACATTTGGCAATGATTCTACCAACATATAAAGCGTTTCTCGATGTCGAAAAATTATGTATATTGCTGCTATACACTAATTTTTAACAATATATTATTTGGAGTCAATACGTATGACACTTATACTCTATTTTATATATCATGCAAAATTTCTCCGAGTGGCAAACAATTGACATAATGGAAGGAAAGAGGAATAAATCAACTACTTATAACTGTGATTTAAGCAACAGCTTACCATATCTTCCTTAAAGTACAATGATCTTAAGGGGCTGTGTACCAAAAATGTCATTCCCAAAGAATTTCATTATTTTTATCTTAATCCTCAACCCGGGGCATATAAAAATTTATGAATATTGGCTTTTATTCATGTATTTTTTAATTAATTAAAACCGTGTAACACTGTATTGCAAAACAATTAACAACGTGTCATTGAAATACCAAAAAATTACTGTGAATTATGAATAAAATGGATTGTTAAGCACGAATACTTTGTTTTACTGCATGACTATTTGTCCGACAAATTAGAAGTATTTGGTGATAAATGCTGTAGAAGATTCAAATAAAATAGTGTATACCATACAAAATAAAATAGTGTATAATGATTTTCATACATATTATAAAACAAATAAAATAGCCTAAGTGGCATCATTGTACTTTGAATCCCATTTATATGCAATTAAAGCACTTGTAAAGTAATGAAATATCATCTACTAGTAGCCTGGTTGTTCCACCACATATTTAAATGACCACAACTTAAAAACCTCGATTATTTTCTGAAATAGTACTGTTTTCCCATATGTCTAATAACACAAAAACTTTAAACTCCATTATCTCGAAATGGCAAAAAAATTATACACTATTGTTTTATTAAAGGGACGATATGTATGTATATGCTCATGTAGTTTAGTTTAAACGTCACATAAGAATAAAACCATATTCATAAATAATTAGTAAAGTTAATGTGTGCATTAAAACTATAGCTGTTAAATTTGGATTGCGATTAGTAATCAATTACGATTACTTTTTAAAAGTAATCGTAATGATTATTGAATCCATTAGTAAGAATTTTTTGATTACTAATTGATTACGATTACAAATAATCAAAATATAATCGGGATTATTTGGGATTACTTTTAAATAATCAAAAGTAATCAAAATATAATCCGATTACTTTTTACGATTACTTTTGATTATTTACGATTATTTTCAGAGTATATTGGGCCCGCACTCATTGAAAGCAGGGCTGCCAGTTTAGGGGTTCTGACTAGAGATGTGCAAATATCGTGAATTTCTCGTGTGAGGCGTGATTCACGCGTGACTCACACGTGATCGTTATTAAATGAAAAAATAATGACGCAATCGTGCGTGAGCGTGATTTACAAATTAAATACCGTGCGTGATCGTGCGTGATTTTAAAAATGTCATTTTTACGCACTCACGAAATTTCTTATCTTGCTGAAAAAAATTTCCTCTTTACTCCTACAATATTTTGATTTAATTTGCAAATTTTAGACGACATTTCTGATAAGTTTCTAATTTAAGATCCGAGTTTTCTGCGACATGTCGAAAATTCCTTAAAAGATTCGTCAGAATTCGTAGAGAATTTCGGCAAAGTTTTTAGAATTTTCTCGTTATTAATTTAGGGAATTTTTATGATAAAGGTTTGAAATTTTAGAGCATGCGTTTCGATGTAACACAGAATAATTAATTAAAAAAGCGATTTCCAATTTTTTGTTAGTTACGTGGTTTTGCATTTCAGCTGACACTATGTTTCAAATAAAATTTTTCAACATCAACTGTTTTCATATATGTATATGTTTTACGTTTCAAATATGCTACTATTTTTAACAAATAAATGCAACACACTTTGAAAATAATCACAAATAATCAAAAGTAATCGCAGAAAGTAGTCGAATTATTTTTTGATTACTTTTGATTATTTTTGATTATTTAAAAGTAATTCCAAATAATGCCGACTATTTTTTGTTTATTAGTAATCGTAATCATGGGATTACGATTGCTAACTGAAAATAAACGTAATCCTAATCATTATTTTACCTTTTGAAGAAAAGTAATCTAATTACTAATCATTACGATTACTAATCATTACTTAACAACTATGATTAAATCCGGTTTTCCCATACAAAATTCGTGCATTAAACCAACATTAACTTTCATAAATTTTTATGAATATGGAGATTATACTTTTGTTTTATTCCTTTATCTAGTAACTTTTTTTCTTAAAAAAAAATATTTTTAATCTGAACTCTGGTTTTTTGATATGATTTCAAACACAGATGGCTAACGTATTAGAACAATTCCACTAATTCCCAGAAACATTAACAGAACAAAGTCTTTTTTATCTTTTAATTTTTAAAACATATATAAACTTTTTGTACGAATGTCAAAGATTAAAAATATATATCGTAACATAAAATGCAAAAGTTACCAACATGATTTTTTGAAAATTTTCAGAAGAGATAAAAAAAACGTAAAAAATGCAAAGTTTTGTACAAAAACTGTTTTTGCAGACTATATTAATGATACTATTTTTATATAATCACAATAGCTTACATATTATTGAGTTCTTTATCGCTTTTTTAAAAATTATGTTATGCTCGTTTGCATTTTATATGACGATATGTATGCAAATCTATGTATGTATATTGTCTTACTATAATGATAATATAAAGCAGATAATATAAAGCAGCTAGTGACTAAAAATGTATAATATCATCTATCTATGTATCTTGTATACACACAAAAAAAACATGGTTGAGGAATTCATAATCGATGACCATCATAATATAGGGTGAGTTCCAAAACTTCATATGCAATGCAACTGAACAGTCATAAATTCCTAAACGCAACCATGTAAACATTGACAATGTCACACGTCCATAAATGTATAATAAAAGTTTTCGATATGCAAACAAAGCAAATGGTGTTTCACTAATTTTGTTGCTGTTTGTTTTTACAAAGTACACAACACAGTTGGTTACTTCGTACCGAAGTAGTAGCAAAACCCCATCACTGCAATGTGTTGTGACGTTTTGGAACTCAGCCATACTTCAATTATATGGTTGTAGACAAACCATATTATGTACTATCAAAATAAAGCCTTGTAATTTGGAACACAGTTTTATTTTCCGGCGGGGATATGCATCAGCCCGTTTAGGATCTTACCAATGGTCTGATTAATTTGTAATATAAAGATTAGCAGAACGTATCAGTATTATTGATTTCGACGGCCCCTACAGCATCTCATCAGCGTTCATTGTTAATGTTTACTACTTACTATTGAGGGTTGATGTTAGTATCAAAGAATATCAATTATTTAATCAATTTGTTTAACGAAATATAATACGAGAGGCAGTGTAACTTTTCGTATTCATTTTCCCGTAATTCACCTATAGTCAGTATGAAATTCCCCATCCGATTATTTGTTCAAACATTCCAAGCTTGTTATTTTTGTTGTTGCTTGTTGGGTAGATTTTCCACATATTCAAGCTGTTTTTGTTGTTATAAATTTTTAAAGTGGTTTCAAGAATTACTGTTTCCTTTGTTATTGATTTTTTTAGTAATAATATCTTAAAATAATAGAAAAATTATGCATTTTCATTTATTTAAATTAAGTAATTTACCGAAAACATGTATCAATCGATTAACCGATTAATCCAAAATTTGGTGGTTAGTAACCGATTAAGCCAAAACCTCGACAGATTACCGGACTAAAACAAAATTCCCAATAATGGAATATCCAAATATCTACTTTTAAACCTTTATTTCAAAACTGCTCGGAAGTTCTCAAGTAGTTATTTTAGTCAAATATGACATTATTAACATCCTGTTGGCCTGTTGAAAAAAATAAAAAATTTAAATCTAAGAAATGAAATATATTACAATATTTTAGAGATTCTACTGGTTTATTTAACATCGCGCAGACGGGTATTTGGATTATCTACGCGGCCAAAATTATTATTTGTTATATAACTTTCTCAGGGACATAATTTAAAGAAAAAATACATTTATTCAATTTATAAATGCGATTAATTCCTGTTATGTCAGAAGCCTGTTTTGGGTCGTCAAAAAAAAACTCCTACTGGTCATTGATGTTGCCAAAATTTGCCTATGGTATATCTACTAATATACCACACATCTGCGCTTTTCTGCAGCATATTTTCCGAATTTTCGCTACTCATGACTTTAAACTTTTAGAATAATAGTACAACAAATACTAGATTTAGAAAATCTTTTTTTTTAATTCACTGATATATAGGATCCAATAAGGATTATTAAAAAAGACTATTCCATACAAAGTTATACGCTTTGGAACATCAGTAATTTTAAGTAAGTTGCTATAGCTGTTTTAAATTTTCTCAAAAACATTCAGTTCAAAGTATGGTTAAATTGATAGTGTTGACAAATTGCACAAAAATGTTACATTTTCCTATTCGGCTGGAAGTTCTCTTGCACATTTGATTATCATTTTTACTACAATTCAAGAAAAAATTTATATTTTGGACGCCTAGATTGAATAAATACCTGAATGTACTTTGTCAAAAAAATCATAGATCGGAAAAGCTATTAAAAAATTATATAAATTTACCTTGCCTATGGTACTTTAAAATCCTATTGTTGAAATGTAAAACTGAATTTTTGAGTACACACTAGAGTACACACATAAAACATTTAAATTTTGATTTCTTCAAGTCTCATACCCAAAATCCATGAGTATTTATAAAAAAAACTACACAAAAAAATTTCAGGTCAATGAGTTGCAATTAAGGCGTATCGCACCGCACGTCCACCAAAGTTTGTGCAAATGCTCTTTTTCTGTTTTCATATCTCATAACTTATTTAATATAATATATAAAAAAAAATCCGTCAAACAATTGTTGCCTGTGACGTATCCCACAGCTTTTGCCTTACCGACTTTTACCTAAATCGCATATTTAGCAAAAACAAAAACAAAAAATCGATTTGCCCATAACTGTTAAAACAACAAAAAGCGCATAAATTTACAAATTCGGTAAACTTGTTCGGTCCCTAGAACATGAAATTGTTTCTTTAGTTATTTGGCCACCTTAAATTTGTTTTTCAGCTCTAGTTTTTTGGACATACTAGCATAACTGGAGAAGGGTTTACCCTATTCGGTAAAAATGAAAAAGCAGAACTCGAAAACAAAATTATATTTAAGTCGACTAAACATTATTTCTAACTACGCCCATTAGATTCGGAGATATTGTAGAAATTCAAGCTAAAATATTAAACATTTCATAAAAAATATAAAAAGGTTTGTTTTTAAAAATTCATAAAAAATTAAAAATACAACAAAAATCCCATTTTTTTTCTAAAATCAGGTAGCTTAATATATTCCAAAGGAAATGAGCCATTTTTCGTTAAATTTTGTGCATACCTAACTTTTGATTTTATTTAAAGCTTAGTGAGAGAACTTTTTAAAATTTTTTATAAAATTTTTATTTTTTAGGATCAAACTTTTACGACATCTCTGAGACTAATTTTCAGATTTAGAACCAATTTTCACTCGGCTTAAAGATAATTTTGTTGTCGAATTTGGTTTCTCTTTTTTACTGAATAAGGCAAACACTTCTTAAGTTATGTGCAAGTGCCTTCAATTTTGACATAACGGTATATCTCGAAAACTAGAGCTGATAAAAAATGGAATGCAGATACGTGTTCAGCAGCATATATAACTAAAGAAACCTCTTTCACCTCTAGAGAACGAAAAAGTTTAACGAAATTTATATTAGTGCAACCATTTTGAAGTTTGTATTGTTATGGGATTTTTTCGATATTGCTGTTTATTTTGTTAAATATGTGATTTAGATAAAAGTCGGTAAGGCAAAAGCTGTTGGAAACTTACCAGATAGCAGCTTTTTAGAAGAAATTTGTTTTGTAAATAAATACTCTATTTATTAAGTTATAACACATAAAATACAGATAAAGAGCATTTGTTCAAACTTTGATTGACCTGAAATTTCTTTTACGTTAATTTTTTTTGCATAAATACCCATCGATCAGGGTTATGAGACTTGTAGAAATCCAAATTTAAATTTTTTACAACCACTCTAGTACACACGTTAGGCTCACCTAGGGCTCCCACCTGCTTAATCTGAATCTATTTTGAATTCTAAATAATCAAATCATGCGAAATAAAGTACTTTCGCGTACTTTATTGTTCTCATAAAGTATAGAGTATAATTACCCGAAATAAGGTACAATACTTTATTATAAAGTGCGGGTGGCAAGCCTAGGCTCACCTGACTTTGCCCTTGCTTATTTATATTGGTTAAGCGGCCTTCAGACTAGAAAATTTTTAATATTTTGAGAAAATATATCGATATATCGATTCTAAACTATCAAAAGTTAGAAAAACTATCGATATATCGACGATACTATCGTGATACTATCAAAGTTTTATACTTCTTAGAGAAAACACTAAATATGTGTGCAAAAATGCTAAATAAAACCGGTTCTGAAACAAAACAGAACTTTATTTCTTAGTTCAATATATAACAAAACTAAAATCCTTGTAACATTTTAATATAAGAAAAATGTCGTGAGTTCAATGACTTTTAAATCCAATTTAATTAGAAAAGGATGTCTTGCACAATAATAGTAGTGAATCATTTACTATCGATTGTTTTTAAATAATAATCGATTGACGAATAAAACCATCGAAAGTCATAAAACAAATTAAATATCGGTATTATCGATAGTGCCATCGATAGTTTTCCACCTCTACTTCAGACTATTAAGGCCATGTCAGATAAAACTTTTGCTTCGCGTTGCGTTACAGATTCGCTTTGACATCTAAGATGAAATGTACATACTTATACGAAACATGTCACATAAAGCACTTTTAACGCAGCGTGAAGCGAAAAGTTCGGCAACTCTCATCTTTTTGCTTGCTTTGACAATCAGCTGGAATAATTTTCTTTTATTATATTGCCAAACGAAACATATTGCGCGTTTGAATCTGTTTTAATAAGAGGTAAATATGTATGTGGCATTTATTTATTTATAATAAATCGTAAAATAACATAATTGACTTTTATTTTTATAAAAAATATATATATAAATAGCAAAATTATCAACTACTTTTTTGGTAAACGATCAATGCGCGAGCAGAGGGCGAAGCCGATGTAAAATGGTGATCGGCGCCGGCTAAGAACAAATATAGTCGGCGGCGGCTATTAGCCGGCTAAGAGCCGAAAATTTTTCGCCGGCGGCGGCTACCTAAATTTATCGGCTAACGGTCGGCTAACAGAGTATTTCTTGCTTACTTACATACAAGGTATATTTACAACAGGTATACTCGGCCCAATTATAAATAAACTTGCCTTTCTAGACGATTTACTGCCTTATTTATAAAAATAATTTTCATAAGAAATTTTTTTCATATGTTCCAAAACCGAATTAAATATTTTTAAATGCGCATGTTAGTAAATATCCACTTTTTATTATAAAAAATCGGCTTAGCCGCTAGCCGATATTAGCCGCAATAAGCCGGCTATTAGCCGACCGGCTTCGTGCTCTGTGCGCGAGTGTTGTCAAAGTTTTCATTGTGTCATACTCCTTTTGCTTTACACTTTTCTATCAAAGTTAGAAACGTCA
This sequence comes from Panzeria rudis, assembly GCA_956483635.1. Taxonomy (NCBI): domain Eukaryota; kingdom Metazoa; phylum Arthropoda; class Insecta; order Diptera; family Tachinidae; genus Panzeria; species Panzeria rudis. The sequence goes on along the minus strand of OY101451.1, from coordinate 72,345,897 downwards.
CGTAAAGCGACAAAGTTTTATCTGACACGGCCTTTAGATTTAGTATTAATACTTGTCAAAAACTCATATCTTAAGTAAAAATCCAATAGTGTGAAAACAAATTGTTATGATTTGTCAAATGATACGTAAAGAAACTTGACAGTATTATGGTATTCGTCATTTTTAGGAAATTTTCTAAACAATCACATTTTTCATTTTATGAGGGTTGTCTATTGCACAAACAAGCATTGGAATAACAAAAACAGTTGGGTATTTGTTTGCGGGCATAAATAAAGAAAAAGAAGAATGAAAAAATGTGCTGTATTGAAAATTAGTTATGTTACGTTTTATTTGGAATGTGATATTGTAGAAACAAAATGTAATGAGAAATTTTTCTTTAAGATTTTTTGACAGTCAGACTGATTCTGATTTGATTTTCGTCTTACAAAATCTAATAAAAATCTCAAAGCCTTGGATTACAATGTGAAAGCACCTTTAATGATATTGTTTTTAAAATAAATCATATGTTTTGGCTATATAACCTCAATACTTTTCATTTATTGTTAAAACTAAAGGAAGTGTAAATAAATGTACATAAATTTGTTATCTCTACAATAAGCCAAGCATGTTTTAAATTGACACTGAATAAAATTAAATAATTGGAGGGGGTAACAAGAGTATGTGTACTAAACAAAAGAAAGACATTGAAAACAATTATTCATCTGTTCAATGATATCAACAATTGAAAGACTGTGATTAACATTCAGTCACATCTAACATCACATCATCCATCTATGCATACATTATATTATGTATCCAATCGACGATCCATTCAGTCAGACATTCATCCATTTATCCAACAACAAATCATATATATCAATACATATATCTACATACTTACAGATGGGATGAAAACAAGAAAATATGAGGGAAACTGTCCAATGTACGAAACAAAATAAAAAGGTACTCTTCACAAAGTGTTTATTTAAACAATTGTGATACGATGCTCCCCCTTCAAATATCCGTCTCTTCATAAATATTTTATAAAACAAAAAAGGAAAAAAATAACATCATTTATTTAAAAATAGTGTTGATGATACATTTTATTTAGATGCTGTTTCTGCAGTTTATTGTAGCTGTTGCTGGTTTCTATTGTCACATTATTGGAATAAAAAATAAAATACAAGTACATATAGAACGGCTGGCAAAAGAAAGTGCAACTAAAAACGAATAAGTTGAATGCATTAATCAGGGAAACCGCATATATGCAATTGCATGTTTTCTTCTATGCAATGTATGTATGTATGCACAAATAAGATGTTTTTACGTTTCAGAACTTTTTAAGAATTTTGGCATTGATTTGTTAGTGCATATTTTTGTTACAGCATGTTTTTACATATTTCAGACTTAGCGAGCTATTTAGGGCATTTTTCTATTTTTTGTGACATATTTGGCTCTTTTTCTACATATTTTGGCTTTTTTTTAAGGTTAATATGCATATTTATACAAACAACAAATTCTGTTTTATAATCGAAAAAAAATTTTAAATTTTTCAGTAATATTTTCAAATTGACCAATTATTTCTTTGCCGATTTTAAACTTGTAACGTAGATATAACAAAGCTATTTTCACGTTCATAATTTGTAGTTATAAGTGTAATACTAACAAAATAATAGGATAAATATAACAAAATAGCAGGAATAATATAGGAAGATAATAATATGATCCAATAAAATAATACTATAATATAAATCTAAGAACTGCAGGGTATCTAGTTGTAACTTTTTCCGTACATAACTCTCGTTTAGTTCATAAAATGGTTAGCATAAGTAGATTAGGTTGGCGATTCATACACGACAAGAATTTGCTCTCTGATTTTGAATAAGAGTCGACTGGGATTTCCGTAATGGAAAAGGCAGTCACCAATTTTTTGCACTGCTCTTTGGCCTCGGCTAAAGAGGAGCTATAAATTTTACACAGCGGCTTCGGCTGACTGTTCTCACAAGCGACTTCGGTTGACTGTTCTCACAGCGGCTTCGGCTGACTGTTTTCACAGCGGACTTCAGTCTGACTGTTCTCACAGCGACTTCGGTTGACTGTTCTCACGGCGGCTTCGGCTGACTGTTCACACAGCGGATCCCGGTCTGACTGTTCTCACAGCGACTTTGGTTGACTGTTCTCACAGCAACTTCGGTTGTCTGTTCTCACAGCAACTTCGGTTGTCTGTTGTCACAGCGGCTTCGGCTGACTAGGGTAGGCACCGATTGTAATATTGTAGGCATTAGTTTAAGAATAATTGTACGTATGTAACTTGAATCTGTTATTCGCCGCACCTGAAATCGTCGAACCAGCATCATCGAACCGGTTGTCTCCGAACCTGTTATCTCCGAACCTTTTATCTCCGAACCTGTTATCACCGAACCCGTACACCTGCGATCCTGTAAAGCTGCCAACCTGTAAACTCCGATATTAAGGCGCGTACGAAACCGAACGCTATTAGCCGATTTACTATTCTACGAACGAGCCGCTTGAAAATATACGACCCGAACCCGCCATATACCAGCCTAAAGCCCCGAAGCTGAACCTATTGTTACTAGCCTATCGCGTCAAGCTGTACGAACCGTGCCTGCCTTAAACCGAATCTATCTGACGCCCGATTATATTTAAGTTATCATAACTATCTTCGTATTAAATTAAACAACTAGATGTAGAAGAAAAGAATATTCAATAAAAAGATTATTTTATTTTGCCCCCAGAAAGGGAAAATCAAAGGTCTTATTACTTAAGGTTTGTGGATCCGTAAGTAGGCCTTGGACGCGACTAAGTTACCTCAGCCGACGACAAAATCCACGTTACAACTTCCTCTAATGAATTTCCCCCAATTTCTTAAAAATTTCATTATTTCATTAACTTAGTCCGAGTTTATTCAAAGCTTCCACAATTTGAATTACTTTTTGGGAATTCTTTGAGCACCCCAAGAAAATGATCGCGTTTTACAAATATTTAAGCTATTTATGCGATTTTTTGCTATGTTGGAAAAATATGGATGTATTAGTTTTAATTTCAGTCCATAACTTATTTGGGGCCTTGGTGCCCATCATTTTATATACGAACAGATGAAAGCACAGACTAGCATTGTAAAATCGACTTCCATGCACATAACGGCACAGAATATTCATAAGTATATACTTCGTGGTGTCAGAAATGAATATTATAAAAATTACAGGCGAAATTTTTACATTAGTTCACCCTTTTAATAGCATATGTTTTTAAGTTTTTAGAGCATTTTTTTTTGTTTTTGGTGCATATTTAATGCGCATAAAACGCATTTTTAGGGAATATTTGCGATTTCGCTCATTATTGTCAATGAATAGCTAAAATCATAAAACAAAATGTCTAAAAGCTCACTCGTTTTAACTTTAATTTTTAACGTACTTTTCTCAAGCTAATATGTATATGACTATTCAGTAAAATATTGAATGTGTTCTTAAATTAAATTGATTATTGAGCGGTATAAGGTAGTTCTTATGCGCATTTGCTAATGATGGCGTGTAATTACCGCTTTCGATATCGAATGAACTATCGAGCAAAAATATATCTCGATACCTATCGAGTTGCCTCATGATGGCATTCGATCGCTATCGAATCGAGTTTTCATACTAATTGTAAGACTTTATTAAATTTGGAACAAAGTGGCAACACACGTTTATATGAAATATAAACAAAACAAAACGAATGTAAGTAAAAAATGGAGTTTTTGTTATTTTAATTAAAAGTTTACATTTTATAGAAAATGGATCAACAAATATTGATGCTTTCATATTTATCTTCGTCGGAGTCAGGAGATGAGCATGGTTTGGTTGGTACGTATTAGGAAACAAATGCGGGATAAGAGCGACGTTCTATCGATGCCAACAAAAGTGTAAGTAACAAATTTAGTATTTGGGATCAAATAAATTCTTGAATGTAAATTTTTTTAGATTTAAGCAGCGGTTCAGATTGTCGAAGGAGGTATTCAATTATGTATTATTGCAATTACATTTTTCTGGACACATGTCAACGGCAGTGCCACAACGCTCCAGTTAGCCGCAACACTTTCCCTTCTGGCTACTGGCTCCATTCAGCATAGTTTATGCTAAATTGCGATGTTCTTACATAAACTCTGCCAGTATTTCTTTTTGCTTTAAATTTATATTTTTCACACTTGTCCTGAAATGTACATCGTAATTAAAATTGTTTTAACTCAAAAAATAAATAAAACTTACATTTTTCACAATTTATTGTATGCCATTAAAATTAATAAAACCATTAGTTTTGTTTACGATTGCCATTTTGGTATCGAACAATGTTTGCAAAGATAACACTCGATCGATGACTCGCTATCGAAAGCTATCATCTCAAATTTCATTTATTTTTATTCGATATCGAATGCCATAATCCCAAAACAAAAATTTTCTATCTAATTAGCTCGATATCGAAAGAGGGTAATTAGACCCCTGATCATCATAGAATATATACCCAAACATCTTTTAGAAAAAATATATGTATTATTTTAACGGGATTATTTTGATATAATTTTCTTTTTAATTCAAAGTGACTAAGATTCGTAAAGAGATATTTAGAAAGAATTAGATTTGATCAATATTCCAAGGAACAAGATAAAATCAACATCAATTTAATTTTGAATGTGAAGAATTTCCCGTCCAGGGAATTTCCGGGAAAATGGCTTATTTTTGTTTCCCGCTTTCAAGGGAATATTCGGTAATTCCCGGGACTAGAAATATATTTATATTGGGTGTTTTTTATTGAGGTATAGAACTTTAAGTTGGCATCACTTTTTTAACTGGCGGCCATTTTGTCAGCTGTCAAGTGATTAATATTTAGTTTGGTTTGCCATTTCATCATGAACAGGTTGACAAAAGAACAACGCTTGCAAATCGTGCAAATTTATTTCGAAAATAATGGTTCAGTTCGCGAAGTTTACCGCAAGCAAAATCGCAAAATTTTGTTCAGTGATGAGGCTCATTTTTGGTTGAATGGCTACGTCAACAAGCAAAATTGCCGCATTTGGAGTGAAGAGAATCCACATGAGACCCTTGAGACGCCATTACATCCACAAAAACTGACTGTTTGGTGTGCTCTATGGGCTGGTGGAGTCATTGGGCCATACTTCTTCCGAAATAATGCTGGAGAGTCAGTTACCGTTAATGGAGACCGGTATAGAGCCATGATAACCGACTATTTTGTTCTCGAATTGGATGGCATGAATGTGGATGAGTTGTGGTTCCAACAAGACGGCGCTACATGCCACACAGCGCACGTCACAATCGATTTATTGAAGGAAACATTCGATGAGCGCATAATTTCGCGGAATGGACCTGTCAATTGGCCACCAAGATCGTGTGATTTGACACCATTGGATTATTTTCTTTGGGGATATGTGAAGTCGCTCGTCTACGCCAACAAACCAGAAACGTTAGGGGACTTGGAAGCCAACATTCGTGGCGTTATTGCCAACATACGGCCCCATAATCTCGAAAAAGTGGTTGAAAATTGGACCTGTAGAATTGGCTTTATTCGAGCCAGCCGCGGCGGCCACATGCCCGAAATCATATTTAAACATTAATGGCATAAAATTATCCTTCCAATAAAGCCAAATTGATGGACATTAATATGATTTTCTTGTGTTTTATTTCAATTCGAAGTTCTATACCTCCAAAAAAAACACCCTGTATAAGTACATAAAAAATTTGGCACCCAAAAATTCTTCTTTTTATTTAAATTGTTGTCTGTCGGTCGTCACGAAATAATATCTATGTAAGGGGCAAGAAACCAACGAAGGCTCAAAGTATATATTATATTATTTTGGATTAAAGAACGAGGAGAAAATATTTGTTTCTTTAATTACTTAATTAAAATAACCTAATTTTTTTTAGTAAAACGAAACTGCAATGTTTTTCAATATGCACTAAAAGACAAGGCAATTAGTTATGCAGGAAATCTTTATGCTCGTCTTGATGCTTTTAATAGTGAAGAAAATGGGGAAATAGATATTACTTCAGATGACAGTGATGTTTTGAAAGAGAACACTTTCGAGGCAACTTTAAACGATGCTATTAAAAAACCAGCTGAAATTATTTGAAGACTTCGAAAAATGGACCAAAAACATTGATAATTGATACAACGCCCTCTTAACTATCCAGACAACTTCTGTCGAGGGCGAAAGGCTTTTTCAACCACTGAAAATTGTGTTACTTAATAAGAAATTGATTGTGAGATGAAACAATACATTTAGATGAGTTCAGTATTTGATGCAAATGGTTTTTTGAAAGTGAAAATGCAAACTGTCGTAGTTTTTTATGAAATCCAACAACAAAATATACACCAAATTCAATAAAAAAAAGCTACAATATTTTGCATTTGCACTTTCGCAAGGCCATTTGCATCAAAGAATATAAAAGTAAAAATTCTCTAATGACAGATAATTTACATTGCATACCAAGAGCTACTGAATTTATTATTTTAAGACTGCTCTCTCTCTCTCTCTCTCCCTCTCTCTGTCAGCAGCATTTATCCTAGACATCCTTTTAATCGCTCTTTGGATCACGTCCGGCCTCTGACAACCACGTGTTGAAATCATTGATGAATGATCAGAAACAAAACTGCTTTGATTTCAGTTTATAAGTGATTTTACTAATGATTTGTATGCTCTATTTTTGCTCGCTCTAAAAATAGTTAAAATTTAAATACGAAGTTTGCTTAAAATTTCGATGAAAATATTCTTCTTTAAATGAATTATTAATTGGTGGATCTTTTTATTATAAGTGTTTAAATTTTTGTTTGGCTTGAGGTCCTTCTTTTTATTTTATATAAAAAGAAATCAAATATGCAGCTGTAATTTTTACTTATTTATTGATAAAATTTATTATTTATCCAATATTTCGGCCAACTTTGTTGATCATCTTCAGGGATATACTAAATTTTACATATTGCAGTGTTGTCCGATGTTGGTTGCTTTTTTATTGTTCTTTTTTTACCCAATTTACTTTGAACTTTTTTAATTTTTAATTTGTTACTCCATTTCTTTAGAAACGGTTTGGTTTGTGAAATACTTTTAAAAAATAAGGAATGATTCAGTTATACATTTTTCTCATATAAAAATCAATGGATTTCGGAAATTAAAATTTTTGGAAAATATTTTATTACGTTCTTCGATTCCCGGAATCCCGAGAATTTCTTTTTTATTTCCCGCTCTCTCGGGAAACAAAAAAGTCCGGGAATACAAAACCCCGAGTGGTTACGTGTATCTCCGCTTATGTTTACTTGTTAGGTTCATTGTTAGGATTCATATCATAGTTTTCGCCTCATTAAATGGATCCTGAAACAAAATTAAATATTTCGATTTTTTTTAACATTTTTGTGTATTGGGCGTTACATTTGCTTTGGCGATATTTCTGGGAATGATTTTTGCGAAAAAAGTACATCACATTAAGGTTTGAAACCACTATACATCTACTCTCTAAAAACAAAAAAATTATAATAATCGCAGGACGAAATTAACTATAATTACCACTTTTTCAATTTTGTCTTGGGTTCACATAGAAAAACTAAAAAGTCGTTACAAACATTTAGACATGAGCGAAAAGTAGACTAACTTTTCTTTCAAATAAAACTAATTTTAATAAAATCTACCAACTTCAAATAATTATTCGTAGCAAAACACGACCTAACTAATACATTCTTCGAAAATATAACAACTCACAGTTCTATAGAAGCAAAATTTTTTGAAAGCAAGTCAGAAAAATTTCTAAACGGTTAATGTTTTCTATATCCTTTCTACCTTCAGCTGCCGTTAACTTTCTTTTGCCGTCCTAAAATTTGTAGATAAATTCTATTCAAGCTCAATAAATTTTTATACGAATTCAAAATTGTTTTTAGAACACACACTATATTTTGAATTTAAAAATATTCAGATGTATAATTTTCGATGTATTTTAACATAAGCTTCAATTAAATAAAAAAAACGGATAACACTCAATACATTTTTTTGGATACCGTGTTTGATTGATGAAACGTTTTGCAATGTAATACTATTTAACATAGTTCTTAAAACTTCTAAATACTTAGAATTACAAATCTACACTGTTATTTTAGTGTATGTTGTTAATGCAATTTCAATAACTAAACTGAGTAATGAAGCGTGCTAAAAACCCGTACCGCTCAATAACAAGACTGCGGACAACAACAATTCAAAAAAAATATATGTTCTAATATTTTTAAAAAATGTTCTGTGTGAAATAAGATAAGCCCATGCAAATATGTTAACACCGCTAAAAATTTTAATCTTGAAAAAATAGCATTAACATTTTTCGGATATTTTTATGTATGAAGTTTGACATATGTTAGAACAAAATTATGTCTCGTCAAGACGCCATGTTACACAAAAAAAACTTATGTACATTTATTTATAATATATTAACAGTGATATTCTAGAATTCATGATAACTATTAGTGATGTTACGAATATCAATTTTTAATATTCGCGAATACGAATACGAATATCTGAAACAATATTCGCCGAATACGAATATTGAATCTAAATAGTTAGTCCCACTTAAATTTAATTGACAAAAAAAATCTTTACGTCAATAACAATAAATTGAGAAAAACTGTCAGAATACTACAGATATTTAACATTATTATGATATTCCGATGACGCAATTTGAAAGTTTTAACTTAGCACCTGAATGCCACTTTTTTTAATTTTTTGGTGGAAAGTAAATAAGGGAAAATACGAGCTTCTTTTACCTATACCCAGGCAATATTTAGTGACACCAGCGGCGAGTGTTCCGAGCGAGTAAATGTTTAGTGGTGCGGAGCTTATTTACACACCGCGCAATAGGCTTGATGGAGAAAAGACTTCAAAACATTTATTTTTGAAGTTCAACATTCCTCTACACACAGAAAAAAAGGAATGTAAAATCCACATGCCGCGATTTTGATTGGATATCATATTAAATTTACAAGAAATAATTTGTCGTTTGAGTGTGTTAGTGTTTACTTGCTTTGTTCATTGCTACAATTCACTGTTCTGCTTAGTTGTGTGACTTGTTGTTGTTAATTCTTACAAATGTCGTCTATGTAGACGACAAAAAACGAATTACCAGCGAAAATTTACTGCTGCTGGTTTAAAATTACCATTGTTTCATATTAATTTCATAGTAATCATTTAAATCATGTTGAATTAAAATGAAATGCATTTTACATACGATGGTATTTATTTAGTGCATAAGTAAAGAAAACTTTGAAGCTGTTGCGGCTGCAGTGGTTAGCGCGTGGACTATCATGCAGGTGGCACGAGTTCAAATCTTGGCTGGGGCAGTCAGCTATAACGCAAAGTTTTCTGATAACTATCACGTAAGTAAAATAATTGATAAAATAGCTACATTAAAGTCATGTTGTTTCAGCTTGATATAACTTTAATTCAACATGATTCTTCGTGTTGTACCAATATCAAATTCATGTTGTTTCAACTTGAAATAACTTTGATTCAACATGATTTTTCGTGTTGTTCCAATATCAAATTCACGTTGTTTCAACTCGAAATTACTTTGATTCAATATGATTTTTCATATTATTTCAGTATAAACTTCATTTTAATTAAACTTTACTGGAATATTAAATCAACATGAAATATAGTTATTCAAAAGAAAAAATTTTCTTTCAAGAGTATTGTAAATCATGTCGATTTAACATGAAACACCTATGAAGCGAAATCACTACGGAAAAATGTTAAATTAACCTGGTCTTCGACGATTTTACATGGAAATTTTTCTGTGTGTACTGAGCTTTGAGTATTACTTAAACATGATTAATAAATTAATTTAATTGGACTTTACTTTTTAAATACCATGCCGTTGTGAAGTATATTTTGTTTCTTTTTTCTTTACTAAAAGAAGATTATTGTTTTCCGTATAGACAAATTTTTTTTAGTAAAAACTAATATTTTTTGTTTAATTTTCAGTATTTTTTATGTATTATTTTATGGAACGTATTCACAAAATATTCGTGATATATACGCTTGAATACGAATATTCGTAACATCACTAGTATGTATGTATGTATGTATGTATGTATGTATGTATGTATGTATGTATGTATGTATGTATGTATGTATGTATGTATGTATGTATGTATGTATGTATGTATGTATGTATGTATGTATGTATGTATGTATGTATGTATGTATGTATGTATGTATGTATGTATGTATGTATGTATGTATGTATGTATGTATGTATGTATGTATGTATGTATGTATGTATGTATGTATGTATGTATGTATGTATGTATGTATGTATGTATGTATGTATGTATGTATGTATGTATGTATGTATGTATGTATGTATGTATGTATGTATGTATGTATGTATGTATGTATGTATGTATGTATGTATGTATGTATGTATGTATGTATGTATGTATGTATGTATGTATGTATGTATGTATGTATGTATGTATGTATGTATGTATGTATGTATGTATGTATGTATGTATGTATGTATGTATGTATGTATGTATGTATGTATGTATGTATGTATGTATGTATGTATGTATGTATGTATGTATGTATGTATGTATGTATGTATGTATGTATGTATGTATGTATGTATGTATGTATGTATGTATGTATGTATGTATGTATGTATGTATGTATGTATGTATGTATGTATGTATGTATGTATGTATGTATGTATGTATGTATGTATGTATGTATGTATGTATGTATGTATGTATGTATGTATGTATGTATGTATGTATGTATGTATGTATGTATGTATGTATGTATGTATGTATGTATGTATGTATGTATGTATGTATGTATGTTTTTTTTTTTTTTTTTTTTTTTTTTTTTTTTTTTTTTTTTTTTATTTGTGGGATGAAAATCATCGAAAGACTCTGGCAGTGGTGGTGTTTGCCAGAAGTGCGAGACTTTAACACGCTAAAAAACACCCCTTCACACTGACCCAAATGCTCCCCGTGGTACTACCGCAAGGCTATACGTCTCGGGGTGGGAAAGGTCCTAGACCCTAAATCTAAACTACATGGATTCTTCTGCGAATCTCTTCTAACCTACGAAGTTCCAACAGAACCAATTTTATAAAATTACATACATACGTCCAGTTATACAAAGATTCCAACATGATTGGAACGATGTTGTCCGGCCTAATACTACGCCCTAAGACTACTTCTAAATACGCTCTACCACTATCAAATCGTGGACAGATGAAGAACACATGTTCGGCATCTTCCACGACATTGCCACCACAACTCGGACAAAACGGAACACTGTCATGTCCGAAACGGTACAAGTACGACCTAAAACAACCATGTCCAGTCAAAAACTGTGTAATGTAGAAGTTCGAGTCGCCGTGTCTTCTTGATAACCATACCCTAATGTCAGGTATCAGTAAGTAAGTCCATCTTCCCTTGTCAGTCGCTGTCCATCGTTCTTGCCACTTCCGTAGACACATATCAGTCACACCATTCGTACTGTCCGAAACGGCTTCTAGCTCAATGGGTATCATGCCGGCAATGACAAAGGCGGCCTCGTCCGATACAGTTCGGAATGCGCTACATACTCGCAGGGCGGCCAGCCTATACACAGGGGATATCAGATTCACATATGTAGAGTATTTCAGTGAGCCTGACCATATAGGGGATGCATATAAGATAATGCTTCTTACTACACTGGTTAGCAATCTCCTCTGCAGATATTTTGGACCTCTTGTATTCGGCATGATCCGGCATAGCGCTGAGCAGGTTTTTGATGCCTTAGAACCTATATACTTCAAGTGCTCATGAAAAGACAGACGAGTGTCAATCATGACTCCAAGGTATTTTAAACATTCCTTGGATTCTATGCTACACGTGCCAATATTTAGCCTAATGGTTTCCCTATTTTTCCGACTACTAATCAGAATCGCTTCTGTTTTATGGTCAGCTAGAGCTAGACCCATTGATCTCAACCAAGACCTTACGATCTGAATACTGGCGTTTGCAATGGTTTCCGCCTCTAGTAACTCTTTTGCTTCACATACTAACGCTATGTCGTCTGCGAATCCAACTATCTTTACCTTCTCCGGCAGGTTTAACCTTAATACTCCATCGTACATGACGTTCCACAGTAGTGGACCAAGTACTGATCCTTGAGGCACCCCACCAATGATCTTTCGTCTTCTAGTACCCTTATCAGTATCATAAACTAGCTCTCTATTTCGGAAATAGTCCTGTATAATTGCCAGTAGATATCCTGGGATGTCTAAACTGGCTAAGGCATCAACAATATGCTCCCAGTTTGCCGTGTTGAAGGCATTCTTTACGTCTAGCGTTACAACTACACAATACTCTTTTGCTCCATTTCTCCACCTCTTCCCTTGGATAGCCTGAGCAGCAGTTTCTACTACAACTTTGATAGCATCTACTGTTGACCTTGCTTTCCTGAAGCCAAATTGGTTATCTGATAAACCGCGGTTAGCTTCAACACAACTTTCCAATCTTCTACAGATTATACTTTCTAGCAATTTCCCACTTGTATCTATCATACACAGCGGCCTATAAGAGGAAGGGTCGTCTGGTGGCTTATTATCCTTAGGTAACAATACTAACTTTTGTCTCTTCCACATTGTTGGAAAAATGCCCTGGCTCAAGCATGCGCTTATTACTTTCAAAAAATAGTCAGGATGGAGTTTAACAGCTTCTTTTAGTATCATATTCGGAATGCAGTCTAAACCTGGTGCCTTCTTGTCTTTAAATTTTGAGACAGCACCTTCTATCTCGGCAATCGTAACCGGAGGAATGTCGAAAAATTCAGCCGGGTAGCTGTGTTGCCATGTCGGAGTTTCCTGTTGGGGAAAGAGATGATCTACAATTCCCTTGAGGAGAGGCTCCTCTCTTGGCGGCGATGGACCAAGACATTTAAGTTTCTTGGTTACCAATTTATATGCAAAGCCCCAAGGATTACTATCTACTTCATCACAAACATTAAGAAAACACCTACGCTTGCTCCTACGAATTGCAATCTTCAACGCTTTCCTTTTATCCTTATATATTTGATGGTGTACACTATTCTCTAACCTACCTCTCGTTCGTGTATACTGCCTTCGGGCACTTATACACTCCGATCGCAAGCTAGCAATTTCATCATTCCACCAGTACACCGGGGGCTTATTTGGTGACCTTTTACGCTTTATCATAGCTACGTTACAGGCATTAGTGATATGACTTACTAATTGCACTGCCATATCTTCAGCTGAACCACTCAGTTCCATGTTCTCCATACAAGCTGCGAAGATATCCTTATCAAAGGTATTTACCTTCCATCCTGTCAAACCTCGTGCTTGTGCAATCACACGGGGCTGTTCATCTTGTACATCTATGATTATAGCGCTATGATCGCTATGAGTATAGATGTCGGATATTCTCCAGTTAACTTGGCTTGTGATGCTGCTACTGACAAATGTAATGTCAATTACCGATCCAGCATCACCCCTTCTGAAAGTTTGTTCAACTCCATTATTAATGAGTACAACACCCAATACAGAAAAGGCTTCCAAGAGTACTCTACCTCTTGTGTTTGTCAAGGGGCAGCCCCATTCAACAGCCCACGCATTGAAGTCACCCGCTATTATGACAGGATTTCTTGTAACTGCATCTGTTACTATATTGTCAACTATTACTCGAAAGTCCTCTATAGAATACCTAGGGGGAATATAGCAACTGTATAGTGTGATGCCAGAGACAGTGGCTCGGGCATATCCACATTCTGATGTTATTTTATCTCGTATTGTTAGCGTGCTGGTGTTCCATATCGCCGATGTGTCCGTATTATCGGAAACCCAATTTACAGATCCCATGTTCCGATATGGCTCACTCAGCACAGCGACATCTACATTTAAATCTCGAACGCTTTGCTTAAGAAGCTCTTGAGCTGCCTGGCAATGGTTGAGATTTAACTGTAATATACGCATTTTGATGCCTTAAGTTTTGCTTTAAACCCTAAGTTTCTGTAGAGCTCTTCTGTAGTATGGACAAACTGCACATCCGGTGACATGGTCACTAGCGGTGTTTGTTCCATTCCTACAAAGCAAGCACGACGGTTTATTGGAACAAGTTCCAATTTTGTGGCCAGTTTTGCCACACCGTAAGCAGTTTTTAGAAAGGTCCTGCCCCCTACAGTTTGCTGCTCTATGTCCATAATCAAGACATTTATAGCACCGTCTTGGTGTTACCTTTTCGCGTATTCTGCAAACAACCCAACCAATACGTATCTTCGCCATCTCTATAAGACGGCAAGCTAAGACAGCACTTACGCCAATGGTGGCAGTTTGCGTTCCTCCGTACGCTCTCCTTAACGATTTAACTGCAGCAGGCTGCAGGGATTTAAAATCGGATTCTCTAATGAGGGCTTCATAGACGTCCTCCTTTGTGGTTACCTCATCTATATCTCTAATCTCGATCCTAATCTCATGGGATAGTGCTCTAACTTCTGCGACCTCACCTAATACCTCTTCTACCGTCGACCTGAACTCACTTGTATTCTGATGCGAGGGTTTACTCAACTCTAACAATAATTCACCTTTCTCAGTCTTCCTGATATTTTTTACGTTTTGGCCCAGATTATCCAGCTTAGGGTCTTTCTTCACTTGTCTGAGAATATCAGCATAGGAAGCATCCCCACAAGTTTTAATAATCAAAGCATCTGGTCGTATTGTCTTTTTTCTATTTCTAGCTCTTGGACCAACTTTAACCCAGTCAGGATCTTTAACATTCGGATCTTGTTTACCAGCCGTGTTTATACCTGTCTCCCTGGGTACAGCATTTTCACTTTTCTTCAATGCCCTATTGGGGGTTGTGCCCTTCTTCCTCTTAGATTTGTTACCCTTTGGGCTAAGAATGTTATCATCTCTTCTGCGCTTTGGGGTTCCACCTATCACAAGGTTTACCCTTGCCGGTTCGTCTGTCTGCGTTTCTCTGCTAGTCCGCGATTTCTCGTCACTACTAACACCTTTGCTACTCAATTCATCTGAAACCTGCATATACAACGCCTGTATCTCACGGGACATTGTCACTATGTCCCTGTGCACGTTTGAGCGTGTCTTCAGAAAATCTAACAACTCTCCTATTTTCACTCCTAATCTCTTCACACTGTTACTGTGGCCCTCATTACTATTGTCGACGGTATTTGACACTGTAACAGGTCTACTACTAACTGCTGTAGGAGGCGATCTCGTAATCACCGACTTCCTTGCAAATGGGTTTTCAACATCTCCCATATTTAACTCATTGTTACTTCGATTTTTATTTTCAAAATTCATTCTAATGGGTCCAAACTCAAAGCCGCTATCTCCGTTCGATGTGCAGTCACGTTAAGACCCCATGGGTCCCTTTGCAAGCAGTGAGGTCCATGCGAGGGTTGACGAAAAGATCTTATGGATCATCCCGCCAGAGCCAGATCCGTGCTAACCGGGGAACGACATCCGAACCTGCACCAACAACCTAATGATGACGAACTTCAAACGTACTTTGAGACTTGCCAAGTTTTAATAGGACGGAGGCAGTTGTGGCATTAGCCTGAGAGCCATTTCTGTAAAATTTCACTCTTACATACTCAAGTCCCAGAATACCACAACCGTCAGCCCAGGGTTCTAACAATTCAAATTCGTATGTCCAGAAATGCCATAATTAAGACCGTGCTGGACTTGATCTTAATGCTTTTCAGCGGTGCGGAATCACAGGTTTTTTAAGGATTTCTACCTAGAATGCCTTCAAACCTGTGATAACTCAGGGCCCGCGGGGTCGTCAATCCCGTTATCCTCATAAGAAGATACCCTTGCGGGTATGTATGTATGTATGTATGTATGTATGTATGTATGTATGTATGTATGTATGTATGTATGTATGTATGTATGTATGTATGTATGTATGTATGTATGTATGTATGTATGTATGTATGTATGTATGTATGTATGTATGTATGTATGTATGTATGTATGTATGTATGTATGTATGTATGTATGTATGTATGTATGTATGTATGTATGTATGTATGTATGTATGTATGTATGTATGTATGTATGTATGTATGTATGTATGTATGTATGTATGTATGTATGTATGTATGTATGTATGTATGTATGTATGTATGTATGTATGTATGTATGTATGTATGTATGTATGTATGTATGTATGTATGTATGTATGTATGTATGTATGTATGTATGTATGTATGTATGTATGTATGTATGTATGTATGTATGTATGTATGTATGTATGTATGTATGTATGTATGTATGTATGTATGTATGTATGTATGTATGTATGTATGTATGTATGTATGTATGTATGTATGTATGTATGTATGTATGTATGTATGTATGTATGTATGTATGTATGTATGTATGTATGTATGTATGTATGTATGTATGTATGTATGTATGTATGTATGTATGTATGTATGTATGTATGTATGTATGTATGTATGTATGTATGTATGTATGTATGTATGTATGTATGTATGTATGTATGTATGTATGTATGTATGTATGTATGTATGTATGTATGTATGTATGTATGTATGTATGTATGTATGTATGTATGTATGTATGTATGTATGTATGTATGTATGTATGTATGTATGTATGTATGTATGTATGTATGTATGTATGTATGTATGTATGTATGTATGTATGTATGTATGTATGTATGTATGTATGTATGTATGTATGTATGTATGTATGTATGTATGTATGTATGTATGTATGTATGTATGTATGTATGTATGTATGTATGTATGTATGTATGTATGTATGTATGTATGTATGTATGTATGTATGTATGTATGTATGTATGTATGTATGTATGTATGTATGTATGTATGTATGTATGTATGTATGTATGTATGTATGTATGTATGTATGTATGTATGTATGTATGTATGTATGTATGTATGTATGTATGTATGTATGTATGTATGTATGTATGTATGTATGTATGTATGTATGTATGTATGTATGTATGTATGTATGTATGTATGTATGTATGTATGTATGTATGTATGTATGTATGTATGTATGTATGTATGTATGTATGTATGTATGTATGTATGTATGTATGTATGTATGTATGTATGTATGTATGTATGTATGTATGTATGTATGTATGTATGTATGTATGTATGTATGTATGTATGTATGTATGTATGTATGTATGTATGTATGTATGTATGTATGTATGTATGTATGTATGTATGTATGTATGTATGTATGTATGTATGTATGTATGTATGTATGTATGTATGTATGTATGTATGTATGTATGTATGTATGTATGTATGTATGTATGTATGTATGTATGTATGTATGTATGTATGTATGTATGTATGTATGTATGTATGTATGTATGTATGTATGTATGTATGTATGTATGTATGTATGTATGTATGTATGTATGTATGTATGTATGTATGTATGTATGTATGTATGTATGTATGTATGTATGTATGTATGTATGTATGTATGTATGTATGTATGTATGTATGTATGTATGTATGTATGTATGTATGTATGTATGTATGTATGTATGTATGTATGTATGTATGTATGTATGTATGTATGTATGTATGTATGTATGTATGTATGTATGTATGTATGTATGTATGTATGTATGTATGTATGTATGTATGTATGTATGTATGTATGTATGTATGTATGTATGTATGTATGTATGTATGTATGTATGTATGTATGTATGTATGTATGTATGTATGTATGTATGTATGTATGTATGTATGTATGTATGTATGTATGTATGTATGTATGTATGTATGTATGTATGTATGTATGTATGTATGTATGTATGTATGTATGTATGTATGTATGTATGTATGTATGTATGTATGTATGTATGTATGTATGTATGTATGTATGTATGTATGTATGTATGTATGTATGTATGTATGTATGTATGTATGTATGTATGTATGTATGTATGTATGTATGTATGTATGTATGTATGTATGTATGTATGTATGTATGTATGTATGTATGTATGTATGTATGTATGTATGTATGTATGTATGTATGTATGTATGTATGTATGTATGTATGTATGTATGTATGTATGTATGTATGTATGTATGTATGTATGTATGTATGTATGTATGTATGTATGTATGTATGTATGTATGTATGTATGTATGTATGTATGTATGTATGTATGTATGTATGTATGTATGTATGTATGTATGTATGTATGTATGTATGTATGTATGTATGTATGTATGTATGTATGTATGTATGTATGTATGTATGTATGTATGTATGTATGTATGTATGTATGTATGTATGTATGTATGTATGTATGTATGTATGTATGTATGTATGTATGTATGTATGTATGTATGTATGTATGTATGTATGTATGTATGTATGTATGTATGTATGTATGTATGTATGTATGTATGTATGTATGTATGTATGTATGTATGTATGTATGTATGTATGTATGTATGTATGTATGTATGTATGTATGTATGTATGTATGTATGTATGTATGTATGTATGTATGTATGTATGTATGTATGTATGTATGTATGTATGTATGTATGTATGTATGTATGTATGTATGTATGTATGTATGTATGTATGTATGTATGTATGTATGTATGTATGTATGTATGTATGTATGTATGTATGTATGTATGTATGTATGTATGTATGTATGTATGTATGTATGTATGTATGTATGTATGTATGTATGTATGTATGTATGTATGTATGTATGTATGTATGTATGTATGTATGTATGTATGTATGTATGTATGTATGTATGTATGTATGTATGTATGTATGTATGTATGTATGTATGTGTGTATGTATGTATGTATGTATGTATGTTTTTTATCGATAACTTCCGATTTTGAGGGCGTATTGCAGTTTTTTAAAATGGAAAAATTATCTACTTAACTAGACCTACAAGCCTCACTAAGCCGTTTTTCATATTTGTGTAAAAATATGGAGCATATAGGGCCAAACTGCCAGATTGGCCTTTTTATCATTTTTCTTATAAATAAGAACGTTAGATGAAAATGGAGGTACTGAAATAGGTAGACCACTAAATTGCTTGTAAGTCCCGACCAATTACATAGTCGCAAGAGTTATTTGCTTGCCGTATAATCTATGTAAATCTTAGAAACACTATTTTAAACTGCAAACTGCGTCGATATTACAACAGAAATTCTACAATAGGTACACTTAGAGAAAACCCGCAACTTAAAGTCGAAGCATATCGTTGTTGAAACGAAAATTGTTCAACTTCGAGTATTTCAACGTTAAAAGAAAAACTTCGAAACTATGGAAAACAACATGAAATCATCATATTACAACGTATAAAATTGGAATTTGTCCTTAAAACAAAGAATTTTTTTCTTAATTTGAAAACATCCAACATTGAATTAAGCAAGATCAACTTTGATTTCTAAGTCTTAAATTTCAACAAAGTCCATCTTCATTCAAATATGTTAATGCTCGATTTAAACGTATAAAAACCTCTCTAGCTCTAACGGGCAAGACGTCTGCGAAAAATGGAATATATATATATATATATATATATATATATATATATATATATATATATATATATATATATATTGGGTGTTTTTTATTGAGGTATAGAACTTTAAGTTGGCATCACTTTTTTAACTGGCGGCCATTTTGTCAGCTGTCAAGTGATTAATATTTAGTTTGGTTTGCCATTTCATCATGAACAGGTTGACAAAAGAACAACGCTTGCAAATCGTGCAAATTTATTTCGAAAATAATGGTTCAGTTCGCGAAGTTTACCGCAAGCTCCGTCCATTTTATGGTCGACATAATCGTCCATCAGAGCAATTAATTCGATTAACCATGGATCGTTTTCGCACTACGTTTACTCTATGTGATAATACGCATCCGCAGAGACGTCGAACAGTGCGCACCGAAGAAACAATTGCCGCTGTAGAGCAAAGTGTTGAAGAGGACCCGAATGAATCGATTCGCCACCGTGCACAGCAATTGGAGCTTTGTCCATCAACTTTATGGAAGATTTTGCGCAAAGATCTTGGCTTGCGACCTTACAAGATCCAGCTTGTGCAAGAATTAAAGCCGCGAGACCATGCAATGCGTCGTGATTTTGGTGTATGGGCCGAAAATGAGATTGATCTCGATGCTGATTTTCATCGCAAAATTTTGTTCAGTGATGAGGCTCATTTTTGGTTGAATGGCTACGTCAACAAGCAAAATTGCCGCATTTGGAGTGAAGAGAATCCACATGAGACCCTTGAGACGCCATTACATCCACAAAAACTTACTGTTTGGTGTGCTCTATGGGCTGGTGGAGTCATTGGGCCATACTTCTTCCGAAATAATGCTGGAGAGTCAGTTACCGTTAATGGAGACCGGTATAGAGCCATGATAACCGACTATTTTGTTCCCGAATTGGATGGCATGAATGTGGATGAGTTGTGGTTCCAACAAGGCGACGCTACATGCCACACAGCGCACGTCACAATCGATTTATTGAAGGAAACATTCGATGAGCGCATAATTTCGCGGAATGGACCTGTCAATTGGCCACCAAGATCGTGTGATTTGACACCATTGGATTATTTTCTTTGGGGATATGTGAAGTCGCTCGTCTACGCCAACAAACCAGAAACGTTAGGGGACTTGGAAGCCAACATTCGTGGCGTTATTGCCAACATACGGCCCCATATGCTCGAAAAAGTGGTTGAAAATTGGACCTGTAGAATTGGCTTTATTCGAGCCAGCCGCGGCGGCCACATACCCGAAATCATATTTAAACATTAATGGCATAAAATTATCCTTCCAATAAAGCCAAATTGATGGACATTAAAACGATTTTCTTGTGTTTTATTTCAATTCGAAGTTCTATACCTCTAAAAAAAACACCCTGTATATATATATATATATATATATATATATATATATATATATATATATATATATATATATATATATATATATATATATATATATATATATATATATATATATATATATATATATATATATATATATATATATATATATATATATATATATATATATATATATATATATTATTTAGGAGAAAGAGATTTAAAATGTGTATGCAGCGTAGATTTTCTAAAAGCATTGCCTAAATGCTCGGATTCCCGAGCTCCTGCACGGGTATGCTAAATTTTGAATATATAAATCATATGAAATAATTAATGAAATTGATGAAATTTATGCATTAAATAAAAATTACTTTAATAGTGCTCCTATGCATTCCTATTTTATAGACAATGTAAAAACTTATATCCGCCCAAACATTTATTTTCAATATTTAAATGTTTGATAAAATCTTAAAAATATATAATACATAATTGTATTTTTCAGTTAAGAAAAGTAATAAAATAAAAGTAAGGGCTGGGCCACACGGGCGTTTTTAAAACGCGCGTTTTGCTTTTTTGTATTAAATTTGAAGTTTTATAAAATTTAGAACTTTCAAATTTAATATAAAAAAGCAGAAACTCGTGTTTTAAAAACGCCCGTGTAGCCTGGCCCTAAGTATAACTTTTGGAAAATAGAAGTTATTGTACCACTGTAGTGGAACGGTACCACTTTAAATCAACGTTGAACGTTTTCAGTTCAAAAACGCCACTAATTTAAAAAGAAGTTCTGCAACCTTGATTAAAAAATTTGCAACTTTGTTTTGAAAAGTTTGCTTCTTTGAAACAACTTTGAACTTTTTCGATATAATGTTGCTCGTATTTGATTTAAAGATGCCATATTTTTTATTTATTGTCGAGCAATTTTAAATTAGCGTTGAATCCACCTTGATACCATTGCTTTTATGTTGAACATTGTTGAATGTACAATTTCCAACTTTAGCTGCTTTTCATAGCTGTTTTTTGTTGAATTAAGGTTGAAATTGTTGATTTCTTGCTGTTTTTTTCAAATAGGTGTGACAAGAAATATTTTACTTAAAACAATTGAGTGATAGTTATCATGAATTCGAAAATAGCACTGTAAGTTAATTGCTAATTTGGCATAGAACGTACATAATAACGCCGGCAGTGAATAAGAACACGAGAAAATAACCAAGACATTGCAGATGACATTAAAATCACAAAGACACAATATATTGTTCGTTTGTTACTGATTTGACAGAGAGGCTTTTTAGCACTCTTCTATTGCAAAAAACTACGTTCTAACAACACAAAGACGACTAAACTACTTCTACATAGAAAAATAAAAGATGGATAACAGATGTAATTGCATTAAAAGATACATTTAATTGAGAAAAGATTCTCTTAAGCAGAAAGATAATATATCTTTGGCATGCAAGTAATAAAATTCAAAGTAATAATCTATAAAAAAAAAAACAGAAAAGAAGATTGCAAAAACTACCCTTGATGTTTAAAAGGTGGAAAACAAAAGAAAACCTTAGAAATATATACATTATTATGTATATATGAACCACAGATTGATTTAACAACTGCAACAGGCTATGAGCAATTCTTCTTTAAGGTGTCTTTACATGGTAATTCATGTATTACGATATGTATAAAAATGAAAAAAAAATCTTATCATGTAAACGCAAAATGTATTGAGTAGGAGAGAATACGGATACAAAATCTGACAAGCGTTCGGTAAATGTTTATTTTCTAAACCATTTTAGAAATGTATGTATTATCATCATACCAGAGGTGTAAACATGAAAAATACTTACAACAGACTGCTGTTCACTTTTTTTAAGCACGAACAGAGTTTCATAATATTTTGATTCTACAAAGTCTTTAATACTTTGTATTACCATGTAAAGATAGCTTTAATAAGTAAGGATTTTATATATGGAGTTTGATTACCTCTAGGATACAGATATTATGGTCAGTTGCAGTAACAAATACGGTATAAAAACCCATGTCCATCAAACTAATAATATTTTCTAAAACACTCTTAGTTTACCTGTATTACACGAAATGGGAATAATCTGTTGCGATTCATATGGTTTTAATCTGGCAGGAAAGTTGTAAAATTTTACCAAAAGCTACCTAATTTTCTAAAGACTGCCACTTGTATTTTTGAAATATCTTATTGATGTTATCTCAAAAGCATAATGGTAGACACTTGTGGTGGTTCCGAGATCATGGTAGACACTTTTGAAAACTCCATTTCCATACAAAGTAATCAATAATTAACACGGCGCGGTTGTGGTTAAGAAATAAAACGCGGCCATTGTTTTCGGGTATATTATACCCATGTACATTATCGCACATACAGCGTGTTTTTTTAGATGTATAGATCTTTGAGTGGACAGCACTACTTTGCTTAACAACCGATTTGATCGCTGACAGTTGCATTTTGGCTAGTACTGTCTGACATTTTATAATGACTAGACTTACGGCAGAGCACCGCTTGCAAATCGTTGAAGTTTACATAATTTATATGAAAACCTTGAAGAAAGTGTAATGAGAAACGAACGATTTGAAGTAATTTTCCTGTTTGTGATTTGTGTGATTTAACCCCATTGCATTATTTTCTTTGTGGTTAAGTAAAGTCACTCGTGTACTCCGACATACTGAAGAAAATTGTATTGAAATTGAAAAATACGGCAACAAATGCTGCGTAAAGAATTTGAAAGTTAGAGTTCCGGATTGCGATATGCACGCGCCAGCCATGGTGGCCACATGCCCAAAATTGTATTTAAGCATTAATGTAATTCAGTCCACTAAAGCCAGTTTAGTTGATATTAAACATATTTTTATTTTTTTTTTATTTTGAGACTTATTTATTTTGAGACTTATTTTTTATTTTGAGACTTATGTTCGTAATTAAAAACATTTGACAACCTTAACAATCTTAAAAATTTACCACCTAGGTTCTGACATCTAAGATGTAATTTACGCCTTATATATCTTTTTATAAATATTACGGACATAAGTAATACAAATTAACGTAAGAATTGTTTATCTTATTGATGTTATCTATAAAATACGAATTGAGAACTCTGTAATTAAAATAATGACATTGAAAAATAATCCTCATTTAGTGCTTTTGGGAAGCTACATTTTCTCTACTTCCAAAGTATAAAGAAGTAGGCATTTTCGACTTCTTCGAAAGTGGATACTAACAACCCCAGATAATTAATGAATAAGTTATTTTGCTTATGCAACATTGGAGATCATTTAAAATATTTACAAATACGCTTTTTCTTAATTTTTGTAGGCTAATGTAATAAATATTATAAAATATTGTAATAATATAATATATTCCCATCGATCATATAAGGCCATAGGACCTCAATAAATTGGTTGAATGGGTTCCTGTCTTGTGTCATCGCTTTCACTTCATTCCAGCTTTTACTCTGGCGGCTACTTCTGCATAGATCTTTCTTCTCCATGTGTGAATAGGACGTCCTCTTTGATTTTTTTCAAATTCAATTTTTATTATTAAGTTCATTTCTGTCTTATTATAATGCCTCTGCGCTTTGAAAGCTTCGTTAAGGCGAGTTGGCACTGTTGACAGGTCACATACAGTGAACCAAAAAAAAAACTTGTACACTTTTTTCATTGAAATAACTCGATTTCTTATAGAATCAATATGAAATAAAACCATACAAACTATATACCAAATTAAAGGGTAGACTTCATAGACTTTGAAGCCACAAAAATGTTTTTGAACACTCTCCTGGAAAAATTTTAGTAATGTACAAAAACAAAAAACACCACTTTTTAATGCCAAAAAAAACTTGTACACTTCGAATATAAGAAAAACTTGTATACCGATGCAAAAATTTTAAATACTTTATTTATGGTCTTTTGCTTCCCTCATGTCCATAAGTCGACTCGGAAAAAATTTCGCTAATTTCCGTGTGTAATTTGTAGTAATTTTATGCAAAATCTCCCATAGTGCACCTTAAAGACTTTATTTCCCTTTAATAAAAAAAATATATTAATCTGGAGAGCCATATTTTCCTAGCTGTTGCCTATGAGGCTTAAATAGAAGCTTCCGAGATGGCGAAACGTGCCAATTTGATATTATATTGCATCAGGTCCTTAGCGTTTTGTCCTATATGATGTATCTCGTCATAATGATCCAACAAAATAGCGTAATCTTAGACCATTTAGATAGCAAAATCGTTCGAATTTGTTGTACAAAATTATGAAATAATCTGCTAAGTTCACGTTCGCCATAAAAAATAACTATTTATCTACCTCATATTATCTAATTGTAGACTAACCTCATAATATTGTCTTTACATTTCGAGGATTTAACAAATTGTCCTGCTTTCTCCTCCGATATTGATAAAAGTTATTGAATTTATTTTTCTATAGCGACTAACTGATAAGAACCATAATTTTCGGATAATATATTACCAACCGGTGAATCGAAATTTAATAATTGTTTTCAATATCGGAGGAGAAAGCAGTACAATTTTTTAAATCCTCGAAATGTAAAGGCAATATTATAAGGTTAGCCTACAATAACACAAAATAAGGTAGCTAAATAGCTATTTTTATGGGAAACGTGAAGTTAACGGACTATTTCATAATTTTGCACAAAAAATTCGTACAATTTTGCTATCTAAATGGTCTTAGATTACGCTATTGTGTTGGATTATTATGACGAGATACGGCATATAGGCCCAAACGCTAAGGACCTGATGAAAAATAATGTCAAATTCGTATGTTTCGCCATCTGGGAAGCTTCTATTTAAGCCTCATCGGCAACAGTTAGGAAAATATGACTCTCCAGATTATAAAATTTTTGAATTAAAGGGAAAGAAAGTCTTTAAGGTGCACTGTGGTACATTTTGCATAAAATTACTACAAAATACACAGGAAAATTGGCTAATTTTCTTCGAGTCGTCCTAGGAACGTGAGGGAAGCAAAATACTATAAATAAAGCATTTAAAATTTTTACTTCCGTATACAGGTTTTTCTTTTATTCGAAGTGTGGAAGTTTTTTTTTTGGCATTAAAAAGTTATGTTTTTTGTTCTTGTATATTACTAAAAATTTTCCTGGGAGAATGTTCAAAAACATTTTTGTGGCTTCAAAGTGTATGGAGTCTGTCCTTTAATTTGGTGTATAGTTTGTCGGGTTTTATTTCATATTCATTCTGTAAGAGATCGAATTATTTCAATGAAGAAAGTGTACAAGTTTTTTTTTTGGTTCACTGTATGTATGTTATTAATTAGATATATACATAAGTATATATTACATAATTCACTTTAGTATATTATACCAGTAGTTCTTATATATTTTCAAATAAATATTTCTTTAAATTGCTTTTGAATAGAGAAATTCTGCTAATATTGCTGAGGTAAGTTATTAAACTTACGGCTACCCATATAGTCAACTCGTTGCTTAGTGACTTCCAGTCTACACAAAGCTACTGCCAGATTATCATTATTCCTTGTATTATAGGCAACCTGGTTAATTGAGAAATCAATGGTATGATGACCGATATTTCGCAAACATTTAAAAACATAAATTAGTAGTTGCATTTTGTAAACGCCATGGATGGGCAAAATGGTTTTAAATATGTTTTTATATAATGATATTGTTGTTTTGCACACGCTGCAAAACTTTGAGTTCACTGCTCTTCTTGTAACCATACATGATGGCCAAATGGTTTATTTTGCTTTGAATTAACGCATTGTATAATAATAATTGTGTGCTCTTATTAAATTTGTTTTTAAATTTATAAATTAATCCAACAGCTTGTGCTGTTTTTGTTTTAATATTTCGAATCTGCATATTCCACTTCACTGGTTCAACTTCGAAGACTTCCTTTCCATCCATAAATCTCATTACTTCTTGTTTATTCTCGTAAATTCACTTATTAGGGCAACATCGGCTTCCATATAAGCTTTAGCAACTGTTTCATGCTTAAACGGATAGAATATACAAATTTCGTCAGCGTATATAAAGAGTTTTCCAGTAAGTGATAGATTTTTTGTATCATTTAAATAAATTGAAAACAACAGCGGTCAAAGTACGCTGCCCTGTGGAACACCATGCATTACGTGCCGGAGCGAGCTTCTTTCAATGTTTATTTGGACAAATTGCTTGCGATTTCCTAGGTCATTTTTAAAAGGATTGAGCTCATGTCCACAAATGCCATAATATTCCAGTTTTTTTTTAGTAAAATTTTATGATCTATTAGACCAAATGCTTTTGTAACGTCGTAAAATATAGCTGCCACTCCATTGTAACCTTCATCTAGACTTTTGAAATAAAATTAACAACATTTACTACTGCTTCCTCCGTGCAACATCCCTCCCTAAAGCCAAACTGAAAATCATATAACATGTTATGTGTACTCATATATGTTGAAATTTGATTGTACAAAATCCTTTCAAATATATTATCTATTACAGATAAAACTGCGATCGGTCGGAACATATCACTCGTGCTGGCATTTTTTCTTTTGGGATAGGAATAACCTTATGTATTTTTAAGATATCAGGATAATTAGCTGAGTCAACCATGCTGTTAAAGATGTTAACCAAATAAGGAGTAAGTTCATCTACACTATTTATAAGAACCTTTGGAAATACGTTGTCATGGCCTGCGCTCTTGTTTGGTTTCAATCCCGATATAATATTATGCATTTCATCGCGTGTTGTATACCTGAGGAATAATCTATTGCTGTGTTGTGATAATGTTCGTAAAGAATTAAAACAGTCCATTGGCTGATGCCCAATTTGCGTTTTCAAGTCACCTTGAATTAAATTAGCATTGCAATCGTTTAATGTTACATTTGCCTGATGTTCTTCGTAGTGTTTCATTTAAAAACTTCCAAGATTTTTTTTAATCATGCTGAATATTGCTTAAATGTTTGTTGTAAAAACTATTAATTGACTCTCTACATGCATTTCTGAAAACTTTGCTAGTTCTCTTCAATCTTTCTATTATTTCACGATTGTCGGGGTTTATTCTTGTTTTCTTCAATAGTTTTTTTTCAACGCAATAAGCTTACGTAAGTTCCCATTTATGCATGGGGTGATTGCATTCCGAGTTTTTCTCATTCGTATTATAATACGGGAAGAGTTCTTAACAGCGCTATCAATACATGATATTAATGCAGACATATCAGTAGAGGGATGTCCTTTTTGAGCTAACCTTGGGAGATTGTTTTGTATGTAGTTCTTTGCGCGATTGTAACCGCAGTGTACTTTAACAACATCTATAAAGAATTCGTTTTGCGATTCCATATTCAGTCCTGCTGATATTAAATTATGATCAATTAGACTACACTCAATAGAAGCAAAGAACAGAAATTTTGTTATATTGATGTATATATAGTCTATGGCCTTCCCACTTTCCGCACGAGTAACAAGGTTATGGTATATACGAAAATCATAATTTGCTAGTAAATTGGTCAGAGGTTCTGACGAATGGATTTTCAAACTATCAATATTTGCATCACCGGTAAAAATACATGGGTTACGAGCATTATAATCAATCAAATTTTCTAAAAATAGCAAGAAAATATTATAGTTGCACTTTTGAGATCTACAGAATGATATTATTTTTAAAGGTTTTCCTTTTAACTTGACATTACTTAATGATAAAATTATTACGTTGTTAAAGTTTTCACTTTTACACATCTCCACTTTGAACTGTATCTTGTCTTCGTTATAGATTGATGTACCACCAAAACCATCTGATCTACAACAATGTATACTTTTGTAGCCGGGAATATTATATATTTGTACGACATCACTATTAAACCATGTTTCTTGTACAGCTATAATGTTAGGTAGCCGTGGTAATTTAGCAATTAAAACTTTAAACTTATTGAATTTGTCGATAGAAGAAATACTTCTTACATTAATGGATATCATTGTTAGAAATGAACTAGTACAGTTGTATACAAAATTGCCAAAAGATTCTAAAGTAAAAAAGTATTGATTTTCCATCATAAAAAAGTGAATTTATATAATATTAAGATTAAATAAAGGATAACAAAGAATATGTGTTTGTATTTATGAATGTATAAATATATGTATGCTGGTAATTAAGAAGATAGGTATTCAACATCATCAATATCATAATTAGCATTGGCTGCACCAAATTGAGATCTACGGTTTCTAGGTTGAAGAGTAGCTGATTCTAGCAACAGTTTATCTACTTCATCTTCGTTTGCAATACGTTTAGGTCTGTATGTATCACTTTTTTTACAAATATTTTACCATTGGTAGCATAAACTGCACGATAACCGACAGTTTTTAACGCCTTGGCATGGTTTAGCAAGCTGTGAGTTTCACGACTTAAAAAGTCATTTATAAAAACACTTGATCCATTTTCCTTGAGTTTCGGCTTTACAGACATTAGCTCTTCTTTATTTTTCTTAAAGTTGAATTTAACAACCACCGTCTGTCGTCCATTGTTTTTGGCAGATTGCTTAGTACTTTGCTGGTTTCTTTTCTTCAAGAAATATGCATCCTCAATTGATTCCGGATTCAAGTTTACACCAGCATCTTTGAATAATTTCACAATTGTATCAACAGCTGATATCTCAATTGATGTTTCAATGTCACTGACAAGACAATCATGTTTCACTCTCTGATCATTTAGGAATCTTATTGAAGTTCTTAGATATTTTACTTCTGTTTTCAACAGCTTATTTTCTTTTTCTACTATTTGAATTTTCTTTTTATTTTCTGCAACACCTTTTAATATATCTTCGTACTGTTTTGCCATTAAGTTCATTGTTGATTACAGCTGATCTAGTTTTTTTAATTCCGTTTTGATCGTGTTTAGATCTGTTTTGATGTTATTATCACCACCAGGGCTCGGACTTTCATGCAAATGCATATTTTTTGTAGCGGTAGATAAAAATGTATTGGCTAATTATCTATGCGAGTCATAGAATTTGAAGTATTTTGGCATCGATTTATAGTAGCATATTTTAGTGGTAAGCGCATATTTTTGCATATTTTCACAATAAATGCATATTTTTGGAGTTATAAAAAAATTTTTAATGCATATTTCTTAATTGTTGAAAAAAATATTAATATGCCGATTAATGATGGCAACCGAGCCTCAGTTGGGTTGCCAGCTGCTGAAAACTATACTACTGATGGCAACTGGCAACTGAGAGCTGTTGTTTCAGTTGCTATTTAGTGCCTTTCTGGCAACAATTAATTTTCAGTTGCAGACTGGTAATGCAACTAAAGTTCGGTTGCATTAAATAATAGACCCAATCATGTTTGTGTTATGCTTTTTTTCTCTACAAATTTAAAAAAAATATTTTCTATTATTTTAGTTTTGCTGCTTTGTTTCAAAGCCTACTATGCTTATTTATTGAAAATCATTTATATATTTTAAATTCTCAAATGGTTTTTAAAAGTTTGTACATAAAATAAAGGGGTGTTAACTGTTCAAAATTTGTGTTTGAAGTCTACTGATAAGTTGGTAAAGCACCAACGAAATGCTGCATATAGACCATTGCTTAAACTCCAGCAAATAAATTTCATTTAATATAATTATTAAAAATGTGCTTATCAATCGAAATGTTTGAGTGATACACATTTGAGTGCCAATGAACAAAGTAATATGAATCCTTTACTATTTCCATGGTGCCGAAAAGAAACAAATATAATGTTAACAATAAGCTGGAATAAGTTAGAAAGGTTAAGTTTAATTTTCAAAAGTAGTATATAAGCTGTATAAACTTTGAATAAAGCCAGATATTGATTTGAATAATTAAATCGGCAACATCTGCCTGACTTTCATTGATTTGTCTCAATTGTTTTGGCAGTTCCTTCAAACGCCTAAGTTTTAGCTGGAACCCTTCAGCTGTATTGAAATAGGTAAAGGGGTTTGCGGAAATAAACATAAACACACAAACTTTTCACCTTCACATGACGATCTTGCCACACATCCACCTTTTTTACCTTCACATGACGATCCTGACATACATCCAACTTTTTACATTCACTAAATTTTTGTTTATATTATTTATTTTTCGGACACCTTGTAGTGATAAAAAATGTATCATCAGAATTCTCACATCAAGGCTATGACAAATGTCATCAATAAACCGAAAACTGACATCAATCTGATGCCAAACGTCACTGTAGAATTTTGTCATAGTTTAAGTGTCATCAACGCTATGACTGTAATTACATCAATATGATGTCACTTATTATATATTATTAAAGTGTAAAATATGTATAAAAGAAATAAGTAAACAATGTTATAATGTTTGCAATTTTTATTTTCATACAAATATTATTGTTTTAATTTTTTTTTTCTGTTTAAACGCAATTTTGAAAAAGTTAAAAATATGACATTGCATTGATGTACACTTATCATCATTACTATGACAGAGCTAATAACAAAATGCGCAATTATTTAAAAAAAAATTAAACCAGTACAGACACTGGGTCATCAAATTGATGACACTTAGTCATCAGCTTAGTTGTCATACTGATGACACTTAGCCATCATATTGATGACACTGAGTCATCATATGTATGTCGCAACAATAATGTTTATGTTGACTTTGTGCTGCTGTTGTTTTGGATGGTGAGATAGTTGATATGGTAGTGATGATTGTTTATAAATGTGCGACGAATTGAGGAGCCTTGGGATCAAAGCCAACATTAGAAGAAAAAATAAAATAACAAAAAGTAA
The DNA here is from genome assembly GCA_956483635.1 of Panzeria rudis. Classification (NCBI taxonomy): domain Eukaryota; kingdom Metazoa; phylum Arthropoda; class Insecta; order Diptera; family Tachinidae; genus Panzeria; species Panzeria rudis. The sequence goes on along the minus strand of OY101451.1, from coordinate 72,314,182 downwards.
AACCAAAATAGAAACAAGTAAAAATAAGAAAATAGAAATATGTATAATTGTTTCGATCGTTCCATTGATGACAACTAATGTAAAGGTTGACATCACAATGATGTAAAGTGTCTTTGGGTCAAAAATGAAGACACTTGACAAAGCATTGATGTCAAATTACGATAACGTAATGACGGCTTTTCTATCAGCGACATGATATTGATGGCATTTTATCATTAAATTGATGTCAATTAGTCATTTCTCTGATTTCAATAGGTCACTACATCGATGGTAGATTTGTCATCATTCGCATTGATAACCAGCTGATGTATAGGTTGACATCACAGTGATGTGAAGTGTCTGTGATAGAACCCGCGCCCACATCTGCCACTCTAGTTACTCTGAGCTGTCAACAGCGCTTCAGCTTTGTTTTCAGAGAGAGAGAGAGAGAGAGAGAGAGAGAGTGTGTGTGTATTACTTGGCAGTCATGGGTAGGTACCTCCCGTACGATTTTTTTTAATTTTAAAAATTATTTTCCATGAGAGTTACCTTTTTCTAACGCTCCTATCCCATCAATTTAAATTGGAGACTCACTAATTTAATTTTGTAGATATGAAATAATTAATAATTGGTTTGCATGAGAGGAGCTATTGCTATCCAGTAAATGTTTCGTTGCACTACGCACACTGCCTGCAAAGTAGCTCACATCGATTTAGAAAAAATTTTCACTAATAAAGTGCTACAGATATACGGCAAAATGTCATTAGTTTTTGTATGGGAGGCAATCCTGCCCCAGCTCATATCCCACCCATTTCTACCTTTACTACGCGCACTATCAAGTAATTTACACCATGTTTGAAGACTCTTACTGATACAGTATTTTAGACATATGTTAGTTATTTGTGGTAATAAGTGTATTGTGAAGTCTGTTGCTGAACCAAGGACGGAGCTACAGGGGATGACAGTTGGCTACCTCGGGTGTGAATAACTTTGTGTAACTTTCTGAAATACTGACCGATTTCACAATGTTTAAAATTGTACAACAATTTTGTCCTAAATATTAATTTTCTGTTTATACATACCGAAAGGTCATCCTTTAAGGATGTATTTAGCGTTAATTTTGCGGTGGTGGAAAATCATAAATTTTCAATAAAATTTTTGACCTTAGGCGCATGAACGGCAGTTTATTAGATGGATAGTTAGCATTATTCATGCTTCAAAATAAGACATCCTGGCTATAAATGTACCTGTTAGGGCAAAATTAGTGAAAAAACTCAAATTTCACGAAGTAAATCTGTATATTATAAAAAATAGCTAAAAATTTTATTTTTTCTGAAATTTGTACGGTGGGCTCTAAATGCATAACTATGTGTTTAAACAATACTATTGTTGTACATTTTACTGATCTGGAGATATTGAAGTATAGATGGGCGCTTGTCGTGTTTTTTTCGTGACACGAACACGCACGACTCAACACGAAGTATTCGTGGCAGAAAATCTGATTTCGTTCGAAAAAACACGAAACGATTTTCAGATTAAAATATGTATGAATGCAGAAGCTTGCCGCACAAAATTATTGAGCGAAAATCTTGATAATTTACTGTTTCTCAACAAAAATATGTAAATAAAAATACAAATAGAACATGAAACGTTAAAATAGAAGAAAAATATGTCTTTGAATATAAAAATAGTAATTTTTTTTTTGGATTTGATCTCGTGTGTGTTGTGTCGTGTTCGTATTTTGAAAATTTTGGGCGTGTGTGTTTCGTACGTGTTGTACATCCTGGATTCGTGTTCGTGTCGTGTTGGAAAATATCGACACGCGCCCGTCTCTATTTTGCAGTGTAGCGTAAGTAGCAGAGAAGACAAAAACATCAGAAAAAGCACGAGTTTCAAGAAAAGACACAAAATATAACTAAATACAAATGGACTATTTATAAATATGATTATTTCGAACTTATTTGCTTACTGAATCCAAATTGATTATTAGGCTAAGGTGCGTAACGTTATATTCAGAAAGAATTGGGCATGATTAATATTCCAAGGAACAAGGGAAAAATTGACATCAACTTAATTTTCCAACGTATACAGCAGAACAGAGTAGCGCCACTGTTTATTTGACCCACCTACTTTCGACGCGCCGTTTGGCTCGTTACAGCTCAAATTTTGGATAAATCGCTTAAAACTTGAAAATCTCGAAATATTTGTTTTTCGCAAATTAGTCGTCCCTGGGTCAGCTAAAGACTTCAAAAGACACGGTCCTAAAAGCGTAGCTCCTCCTCTATAACAATGCCAACTTTTAGGCAAATCCCGTCAGTACTTTAGAAGTTCCATACTTATTACCAATTTTTTGGCGCTATAGTCACCACTATATAGCTTGCAAGTACAATGACGACTATGGCGCACAGTGGTTTAAAGTTTTAAATTTACAATTAAATCTTTTAAGAAAATCCAAATAGCAGCCTTCATGTAAACTTAGGCCAAACTTAGAAACTTTTGTGTCTACAAAACACGTCTGAAATTAATGAGCTCTCCTCTTGATTACTATAGGTAAAAGGGAGTAAATAAAGGAAATCCGCAAAAAAAAATTAATGTGAAAATAAGGCCAAGCTCCTATCCAAAAATTTCGGCCGTAAAAATTACTAAGATCAAAATAAGGACCGTGTTCTTGATAGGTAAAATACTATCTCGTTTCCACGCAATCTGTACGCTTGGAAAATTTTTTTCCATAATTCGTTCCTATATTAGAATGACAAAAAAATATTACCAAGCTAAAAGGTTGCCTAGAAATCAGATGGTACTGTACCTATCAAGAACTAAGTCCTTATTTTGATCTCAGTACTTTTTACAGCCGAAATTTTTGGATAGGAACTTAACCTTATTTTCACATTTATGTTTTTTGCGGATCTCAGTTCTTTTTTCTTAGGTTTTACTTGGTACAACAGGTGCCCAATACAAATAATGGGCAGCCTATCCTCCCCCCTGCACCTTCCCCCTAGATGAAAAGTTCAGTTTTCACATTTTTCTTATCACATACTTTCCCATCAAGACCTACTTGTGCACCAAATTTCAGCTATCTAGTTGTACTGGAAGTAGGAGCACCATAGTCCCCAAGATGAAAAGTGCCTGTTTCCAAATTTGTCTGACTATTTTGTCATCGGGACCTACTTGTGTACCAAATTTCAGCTTTCTAGCTATTCTGAAAGTACCCCTTACAAAAAAAGGGCACCGTAGTTTCCCCCAGATAAAAAGTGCCACTTTTCAAAGTATTTTCGTTATTGGCTCATCAGCATGCACCTATGTATCAAATTTCAGCTTTCTACACTCTAAAACACTTTTGTTGAAAATTAAGTCGTAAATAGTCGGCAACACTTTACTGATTATCATCGACCTTAAATTAGACAAGCATTCCCTTTGTGGATTTTTGAACAAAATATGTTTAATACAAAAAAATAAAATGCCTGCGGATCGATTGGCTGTGTGCAGCTTCGAACCTTGACTCCCTGGCTTAGACTATCAGCCAGGCTAGCATTTAGCCATAGGCGTAAAACTGTAAAACATTACTTCAAATTTAGGATCATGTATTGTCAAAATTCGTGTTGAAAATTACTCTTTGTCTAAAATTACATGATTTTGTAGTTATTTTATTAAAGAAAAAACCTTTCAAATTAAACATATTTAGTATAAGTGGAAAAAATTTAACATGAAGTATAATACGGCTATGGCTCAATGGTCGATACGTCAGACTATCAGTTAGGAGGCCGCGGTTCAAACCTGCACGCAGCCAATCGCTTTTTTTAGTAAAAACATATTGTTCAAAAATAATGTGTGTGTAATTTTAGGTACTTTATGTTAGTGTCCTAAATATATTTAATTTGAACAAATTTCTCTTTAATAAAAATGTATGAAGTACATTTTCATTATGCATTACATTTATTAAAACAAGAAAAAGCCTTAAGGCCGTGTCAGATACAATTTTGTCGCTTTGCGTGACGTTTCTAACTTAGATAGAAATGTGTAAAGCAAAAGGTGTATGACACAATGAAAACTTTGACAACACTCGCGCATTGCTTGTTTACCAAAAAAAGTACTTGATAATTTTGCTATTTATTTATTTATTTATTTTTTTTTTTGTTATAAAAATAAAAGTCTATTTTATTTTACGATTTAATATAAATAAATAAATGGCACACGCATATTTACCTCTTATTAAAAGAGATTGAAACGCACAATATGTTTCATTTGGCAATATAATAAAAGAAAATTATTCCAGCTCATTGTCAAAGCAAGCAAATAGATGAGAGTTGCCGAACTTTTCGTTTCACGCTGCGTTAAAAGTGCTTTATGTAGCATGTTTCGTATAAGTATGTACATTTCATCTTAGATGTTAAAGCGAATCTGTAACGCAACGCGAAGCAAAAGTTTTATCTGACATGGCCTTTAGAATTTTTTTTATAAGCTAAAACTACACTCTAAAACATTACTTGAGATTTATGATCATATATTTTCTAAATTGGTGTTGAAAATTTCTCCTTGTCTAAAATTACATCGATTTTGTAGTTATTTTATTAAAGAAAAAACCTTTCAAATTAAACATATTTAGTCCAAGTGAAAAATATTTAGCATAAAGTATAATACGGCTATGGCTGAATGGTAGATACGTCAGACTATCTGTCAGAAGGTCGCGGTTCAAACCTGCACGCAGCCAATCGCCTTTTTTAGTAAAAACATTTTGTTGAAAAATAATGCGTGTGTAATTTTAGGTCGATAATAATCTGTAAAGTGTTGCCGACTATTACCGACCTAATTTTCAAAGAAAGGGTTTTAGAGTGTATTTACTTACCAATACTTAGAACATTTATATTTAAAAACATCTAAATACCAGAAATTAAACTTTAATGACCGAAGACAAACATGGCGTGCTTCTATTGTTTAAACATTTTTCTGCTGTTTCTCAGACAGATTGCTTAATATTCAAAATTTTAATGTTATTTAGACATACTTTTTTCAAAAATAAATACTTTTAACAGCAGATTTGTATTTTTGCGAAAAATTAGACATATTAAATTTTTTGGTTACAAATAACTACAAATTCGATGCAATTTTAGACAACCAGAATTTTTCAACAGAAATCTAGACAGTATATGATACTATATTTCAAGTAATGTTTTAGAGTGTAGCTATACTGGAAGTGCCACATACAAAGAAGGGGCACCCTAGTCCGCCCAGGTGAAAAGTGGCCATTTTCAGATTTTTACTGAAACCATGAAAAAAATGGGTTCATGTTCGGGTTCGGGTTAATCAAAATAAAAAGTTCAGGTTCGGGTTCGGTTCAGGGTTCAGGTTCGGGCTTAAAACCAAAAATTTAAACATGCGCAAATTATTTTGTTAATAATAAAATATATATGTAAATCAATTTTACATTCACGTTTATACGTTTAAACAATGGTGTCTATTCGGGAAAACGCGTAGAAGTAGTGAAAAATTACATGATAACAAAAACAAAATTTCACAAATTGTTTTTGTTTTCTATACATTTCTAAAATCAAATAAAAGTGAGAATTTTAACGCGTATCTCTCTTTTATAAAATAAGTAAATTTTCTATGACAAACAAAAACAATTTATGCAGTTTTGTTTTAGTTTGCCATGCATTCTTCACTTAGTCGACGCGTATTCCCGAATAGACACCAATATATTCTGTTTTTACTTTAATTAAATTTAACTTATTTAGCTTTCAAAAATTTTTTTCAACTTTGTAACATAAGTACCGCATTGACATAAGAAAATATACTTCAAATTAGACATTATTAGAAATACCCGAACTAGAAAAAGCAAAAATTTTGGCAACCATTCGGCACTTAAAAATTAAAAAAAAAATAGTCAGCTGTCGGGGTGCTGCCACCTGTTATGAATTTGCCTTAGTCGTTATTTTATTTTGATTTTGTTTTTAATTTTTGTTGCATGCAAGAAAAGTAATAATGTTTTTTATTATTCTTCTATTAAATATTTCTCTATTTTATATATTTTTGAACCCGAACCTTGCTGAATTTTTGGTTCAACGGGTTTGGGTTCAAAGTCTTTATAAACAGCGAACCTGAACCCTTTTGGGTTCACGTTCGGGTTCGGTTTCAGTCCCTGCTTGAAAATTTTATATTTATTTTATTAACTATTAGATCTACAGAAAAGTTGTTAGAAAATAAAATGTTGCAAGCTTCACAAGCATAATTTTTCTCCTAAGAAACTTTTTTGTGAAATCAATATTTTGGAAGTTATGAGGCAAGAAAACAAAATTTTATGTTTTTTCCCAAATTTGAGCGGTCTGGCGCCTCGCCTTACCCCCAACCGATTGACCTGAAAATTTGGCGCGAGAAGTTTTTTACCAATTGTCATCAAACTAAGGGTCACTCTATTATGCACATGTAAGTACCCATTAAAAAAAAAATTGGAAGTAATTTTTAAGGAACTAAATTTTCCTTGCTGTCAAGGAATCTATATTAAAAATATGCAGATTATTAGCAAAGAGAATATAAATTTATTTTAGTCATACAAGATTTTTAATTCCGTTATAGTTTTCGAGAATACTGACGACACGTTGCGACGCTTTTTAAAAATCGGTTTGCTTAAATGAATGTTATGAACTATTTATTTTTCAGCTAAAAATTAGTAGTTATTTCTTAAAATTTGTATTAAAACACATTTTTGCTTTTAAATTTCCATAGAAAGAAACGAGTTTTCAAAAAGTCCAACTTCGAAATCAAATAACAAAGAATCAAAAGATGACAACAAGCCTATGTAAAAATCACTAGAAATGCTACAAATTTACACTACTTCTGGATTCCAAATTCTACATTTTCATGCCTTCGTTGGAAGGTATTTTTTACGGGGAAGGTACCTATTTAACCTTATAAATTATTGTTTAAGCCAGTGGCTACAATTCTCTCAATTTCCCATGCGCTCGTGCATAGGCTGATTTTTACCGTCACCACACGTACGTTGTGTGCGAGACTTCTTTTCATTAATGACCATGTAATGACAACATCCTCAGAAATATCCCCATTACATTTTTTTGTTTCTTTCTTTATTACACGTGTACAAAATTTTGATAATCAAAATGATTCAAACTTGTGACAGACTGAGCGAAAATGTCCACAAGAAGTTCATTTGCTGATATACGAAGACTAGCGTTATTGCTGTAACGAACTTATACAAAATTTTAATTTGAACGTTGCCAGACTAGCTTGCGGACAATAACTTCCAACTAGTTGTCATGACTAGTTGAGTAGTTTTTCTTTTACCCATTCTTTGAGTACGGTTTACGTAAGATTGTCTTAAAAGAAACTGTAATCGACAAATACCGTGCATGACAAATTTCGAAATGTGCTTAAGTAATCGTTGATGAAAATGTCATTTACGACGAATTTGCCAACCGGGTGGCTTTGAAGCACATACACAAGCACAGAATAAGATAGTCTATGTTTGGGTAACACTGGTTTAAACCATAGATAGCATATTTCATAATTGGGTACGCATATATCGTCAAATAGTTGCCCTCCCTGACTGGATTTTTCATCATATATGTACATATACATAAATCTAAACCGTTATTTCAATATATTACGTAGGTATGCATTCTGTATATTTCAAAGTTTTTAAATACATATAGAATTTGATTATAATCTATAAATAGTTGAACCCATTATGACTTTTATGTATCAACATATTTTTGCCACAAAACAATATGAAAAATACAAATGGGAAAACACAGTAATATGTACTTTGTACAGTGATGTGTTCAAATAAACAACCACCATACAATCCAAATCTACAACTTCATCTCTTTCATAAATACACACATCCTTGCACACGTGCAAATACACATACATACATACATACCCTGAAGGAAGCATGGGGTTAAGTATCTCCTAGTCAGCACTTTTGTCTACTATATTGGTGGCATTGTCGACAAAGCGGCTACACTTTTTACTTTGCCGTCTATGGGTAGAGAAATGCTTGACAGCTGAAAAACATGTTTCTTCATTTTGGTTTTTTTATTGTTTCTGAAGGCCTAAAGGCACTGCTTTCAGTATCACCTTTGTTGGGCAAAAAGCAACAAGTATTAATCAGAAAAGTTTTTCCGGGGAATTATTGCCACATAGGAATTAAAGCTCAGCTAAGGAAAGTGGAAGACATTTTGAAAACCCATCACGAAAATGAATTGGATACAAACATCGCCGGAGTCCCGTTGTTTAAAAGCTCGCGAATCCAGTTGTGGCAAAAGAAATATCAGTAGTACCAGTGTCTATAGTAAATATCTGGTTTCAATATCGACATAAGTCCCCAAGTGGAGTACCTAGTCAGTAGTACTTATAGTACTAGTGCATTCTCAATGACACACACGTGTTAAATGTCTATAGCACAGAAAGGGTATAGTAAGTCAGTAGTACTGGTCACAATGTCACTAGTGAGTCAGTACTGATCCACTATTGACATTTCTACAGGGTACATATATACATACCTACATACATACATATGAAGGGTTGTGTGTATACGGAAATCACACCCACAGCCATCCAAAATCACTTACAAATTTATAAATATTTACTTCTTATCTTCAAGTTTGTTTGGATACTTTCGTTGGTTCATGTTAATAACAGTCAGTGTTGCCAGAAGCTGGAGGAAAAAATAAGCTAAATCGGTATTTTTAAAATTCTAGAAAAGCCTAAATCGCACACAAATAAAAGCTAAAAAAGTGTAAATATTTATATTGAAAACTCAATGTTTTTCTTATTACTTAAGGCAGGGGTTCAGACCGTAAAATTTAAAATAATTAATAAGATAAATTTCCAACACAAACATGGGCAGAACTGAAGCAACATACAACTTTTGGGAGGCCATAATATCTTATAATATGACCTCATGTGCATATTAGTTCAATTCTATCCGCGTTGACGTAGAAGAATTTGCTAACAAGAGTTCAAAAAATGTTTGCAAATTATTTCCTGAAATATTCTTACATGTTTCTAAATAAGTTCTTTCTTCATAAAATAAAAATTTGCTTGACAAATTGGTCGATTATGGATGGCAACCGTCTCACAGTTGTGTTGTCAGTTGCTAAAAACGATATTACGAATGGCAACTGAGAGCCGTTAACTTCAGTTGATATTTGGTGCTTTTCTGGCAACCATTAGTTTTCGGTTGCCGGCTGGCAACGCAACTACATTTCGGTTTTTGTCCATAATCGACCCATAAATTAACACGATGAAATATTTCTGAAATTTTTTCATGAAACATTTTTATTTGTCTATAAGATAGGCAGGGAATCAAGTTATGTTAGAAAAGTGGTATAAATTGAAATTTCAGATGGTGTTTTTTGGTTACTGTACCCCATTTATTTGTCCACCTTTGCAGTAAGCAAATAAAAAATGTTTTTCGGCGAAAAATTCATGAAATATTTCATCATGTAAAAAATTAACGAACTTGTGTTTGACTTAAAAAATTCTTGGAAATAAAAATCACGGCGAAGAGCAATCGTTAAAAGATAACGGTCATATGAATAATAAAAATTTGGCATGACCTTAGCATGACGAATTACAGTCGTTCTTAACGAGCTTTTCCATACAATTTGACTTAAAAATCACAGTAGATTGCAAATTATTTGAAAATTTCGCTAACTGCACAACCTAAATCAGATCGTTAAGCGTCGCGTAAGCAGCAGGGCACGTGTTTACAATACATTCAAAGTAATTATTTTTTAGTAAAATGTACTATAAATACATACACTGTTGCTTATGCGACGCTCAACGCTCTGATTTAGGTTGGGCTGTAAGATCCATTTTAATTTCGACACTTATACCACCTTCTTGCACGCGGACGCAAAAAGAACCATTGATTAAAATGTATATAAAAATAATTGTAGTACCATTTTATAGAGAAAAGTGTCCACCTTAACAAAAACTATTCATTTATTGCCTTAAAAATAAGAAAACTAGAAATAAATGTTCATATTGTAAAAAATTTAGCCTTTTTAGGCTAAATTGAAAATAAAAAAGGCTAAATAAAGCCACGAAGCTAAAACGCAAATTTCAAGGGTAAAACACAAAATAAAACGCCACGAAAAGGCTAAACTGGCAACGCTGATAACAATGGTAGCAGAAGCAAATGTGAAAGTTGAAGCAAACAAAACCAGCCTCCGAATCTTAGTCCCCCCAGCAAAGATTATTGTCCTGCTGACTACTGCTTAGTCGAGTGTGAGGCTGTGAATGAATTTTTTTGAGGAAGTAGAATAGCTTTAAATATACATGAATTAATATACCTAAATGGGTATTTATTTGAACTTATAAAATGTAATTCTAGCATACAATATACAAAGTTGTTAAGCCATTATACATGATGCCGACATACATATGTACACTTATATTGTTAAATATTTATGCGTTGGAAGGGCATGCATATGTTCAATTATTAATTTCAGATTGAGTATATTTAGGAATACTCCGAACTTTAACAACTCAATATTGATTTTATGCATACGAAATAAGGTTCTAAAAAAGGATAACAAAAAATTTATCTGAAAATTTCAAGTCTTGAACTTAAGTAGATAATTAACATAGGGTAGCATAGATGCCCAACTGAAAACTCGAAAACCTAAACCGCTTGCCAAAAGCCTAAAGCCCTTATGACACTACATTTTTTCTTCATTTTTCAAGTTTTGGAGAACAGTGCAAATAGAATAAATAGGAAATTTTATCAGGTGCAAAGAGTACAGCTATATTAAGATAAATACCAAATTGTCAAAGCTTTTACTAATGTTATCGATAAAAAATGGGGCCTGTCAAAAAAATGTAAAAATGTTCAACTTAAAATTGACATTTCAAGCTTGAAACATTAAAGTGTTGCCAAGTTAGTGGTTTATTCACGAATTCAGCGACCTAGCGCCTCTTTTTTTCAACTTTTTATTCTTTTGTCGTTTTATTATAAATAAAAAGTAGGCAGCACTTAAAGAAGCCATTACGTTTTGTTTATATTTTTTATAGTTGTTTCTTTCTATCATTTGCTATTTCTTTCTTTCCATCCTATAGCAACACAATGCAAGAAAAATGTAGTGTCATAACGGCTCAAGTCAAAGAATTGGTTAGTAGAACATTTTGTATTAGTATTGTAATAAAAAGTATTCTCAAGCACTTAATATTTTATATATACGTGAATTTTTAGATGTTATATACGAGTATGAATATTTTTCTATAAATTAATGAGTATATAAATTTATATTATTTTTAATAAATTAAAGCTCAAAAAATATTGATTTGAATTTTTCCTGTTTAGTATTAAAAAATATTATGCCAAATACAAAAAAATTTGCAAGACAGTTGAATGAAAAAAATAATTCAACACCTCGGTGATTTCAACGCACAAATGTCAATAAACATCTAAAAATAATTTAAAAATACAAAGAAACGTTTACGTTTGTTTAAAATAGTAGTAACAAATTAATTACACTATTCGACATACATGGAGGAAAAAATCCTTCAGCCGGGCCAAAGTCCGGCTAGCCGGAAAATCGTTATTCATTGAAGCCACTATTCGACATACCTGGAGGGGAAAACCCTTAAGCCCAGCAAAAGGCCTGCTAGGCAGTATCTCTACTAGTTTGAAAATATTTACTCAGCGAAGCCACTATTCGACATACCTGAATATTTTTTTATATTTATGTCGACCCTGAAATAAATGCATTTGTTTTTTTATATTAAATAAAAACACTGGGTAATTGTTTTCTTCAATCGGAGATATTTAATTATTTAAGAATGGTCAGAATTTATTCAAAATCTCTCAAACGAAGATATGGCATATATGCATGCTTCACTATGCTCCTCAATTATTTTAACCTCCTTTTTACTTTATAGTAGAAGTTACTTTTGGGGCTTAATTTTATTTACTCTATTGGGGTGTTTTTTCATAATGAAAAATTGTCACACATTTAGGGCCCTATTTCATTTTTTGTTTTGGGACTATTTTTCATTATTTTCGCAAGCAATTTTATAAAAATTATTGGGGCTATATTGCATAATGAAATATAGCCACAAGTTTGAGACCATTTTTCTTTTTTTGTTGCGGGACCTTATTTCCTGGGGCCTTATTTCGCAACGTCATTTTTTTATTGGTTTGAAAAATGCATAGTATTCAATCTGTATACTATATATTTTTTTAAAAATATAACTTCATTTCATTGGTTTAAAATAAAAATATGTACTGTAATATTAGTCCAATTTGACAATGTTTCAAAAATTTTTTTGTTTATTTTTTGCCTCTAAAAGAGGGCGCTAATGAAACAAATAAATTGGTCTTTTGTTGTCTGAAACATACTATTTTGCAAACTTTTTTTAGAAACTCAACAGAAATTGGGTATATTTTACACAGGAGGGGTTACGGAATAACACGTCGCCCGCCCAAATATATCCGAGCCTATTGATAAATAAGTTACAATTTAATTTGGCACAAATTTTTGTTTAATATATAATAAATGTCATACCAAATTTAAAGAGAATCGGATAACTTTTGTAAGAGTTATAGTAGTTTTACGATAAAGGACATATGGCACAATCATACTCGAAGTTAATTTCTATTTTTGTGGCCTACAATGAACAAATTAGTGCTAACATAATGAGAAATATGAAATAATTAGCAGCTTAATAAAAATATTCTGAAACAAGTCAAGAATACCAACATTGTTAAAAATTAAAATAAAATTATGCGGTAACAGCACTTTTAAACGTAAAAATTTTGGTATGATTTTTTTTAGCGCCCACTCTTGTTTCCGGAGTTACGGGGCTCAAAACTTTAATTTCTTATTGATCATAACTCCTACAATATAGAACAGATATAAACGATATATGTGTCATTTCAAAGAGTTCTGAAATATCTTTGCAGTTGTCTACAACATTTTTAAGTCCGTTAATCCATTGCGAGCAAAATGGAATTTAAAATAATTTTTATTTGACTTTTCACGTAAAAGCACCGTTATCTTAAGAACTGACCGATACAACGGTTCTTAAGCGTGTATTTAGTTTAACATAAAACTCTCCATGTAATTGGAAGCTGTCATCGATGTAGTTCGTACGTTATGGGGCTATAAAAATGAGATTTTAAAAATAATTTAACTCATACCATATCTTACGTATTTCATTGGTACCAGGTTTCAAGAATACACCAAATAAAAGCATGGAAGATTCTCTATAAAAGTGGATACATAGTTATGTATCGTTGTATAGATTAATTTTTAAGATAACGGTGACTCAGCGTGAAAAAGAAATTTATACACCAGTAGGAAGGTATTTTACAGAACTTTACCGTGATACCCATATCACTTATATCTGTTCTTAATTCTCGAAGTTATGACTAATAAAAAATTAAAGTTTTGAGCCCCGTAACTCCAGAGCCAAGAGAGATCTTCCAAAAAAAGTCCTTTAAATTCTACGTCACGATTTTTTTTGCCGAAAAAACGTGACCAACAGACAAGCTAAGATTGCATTTTCTTTAATTCCAATATTTTTTTAAATATGCGTTCGCATTTATTAAAAATAATATAAAAGTAGCATTTTCAGGCATAATTGACTTTATTTTTAACCGACTTCCAAAAAGGATAAGGTTATCAATTCGTGTGTATGTTTCTTTACTTTTTTTATGTTTGTACAAGCATAACTCTGTCATTTTTTAGCCAATTTTCAAAATTCTTTTTTTTGTTTGAAAGGGCTTGTTTGCAGATTCGCCCTATAAATTTTTTTCGAAAATCGGGGGCAAATTTTTCCCCCCAAAATATTTATTTATTTATGCACCGATTTTCAGAATTCTTTTATTGTTTGAAAGGCCTTGCTTGCAGGAAATAGAAATATATCTATTCAGAGTTCGCCGCGTATGACGAATTTCGTTCGACGCCGTTATTGTGTGTATTTTCATATACACAAATGTGATTTATTTTTGGAGACGCATATTCGCGTCCAAAAATTCGTCGTTCGTCTCAGTTGTGTTCCTAGCATTATGTACACAATTAGTAGCAGTGCGTGACATTGTTGGGATTTGTGGTGCAATTGTACCGATTTTGGTACAATCGAAAGTTGAGTGATACACTCAACATATTTTTGGTACATTTTTCTAATTTTCAAATAAAAAATATTGGTACACCTCGTTTATTTTATATGTTAAAATTTGTTCGTTTAGACAATATGTTTTATACATTCGCGTAATTGATAAACACAAAATTGTAATGAAAATGTTGTCATGCAAAAGTCCCACTTATATATGTACGCAAACTGAAACAGACTAGTTAATGCCAGGTTAGAAAAAAATTATTGATGCTGACGTTTTATATAAATTCTTTGCTTGGAACAGTGTCAAATTTTAATCGTAATCGAGCGATTAATGGGTTCGACTACAGTTACAATTAAACGGTGTGATTAATCGCGATTATGACTTATCATTGTCAACACTTCACCATCGACTTAAAATATTTTGGAGAGAAGCTTCAAACTACTTTAATTGAACACCTATTGTTATATATGTTCCGAGTAGTTCAAGCTATTTTTTTGTTATGAATGCTTATTAATGCATTTTTACTATATTGTGAAATTTCAGTAAAATTCGATTTAATACAATTTTACCATTGCGTCGGTACAATTTCAAAATAGTCATATCGCAACAGTGGTGCATGTAATGCAAATACAAAAATCAAAAGCATTTAGAGGCGACATGAAATAAAGACCAACAACAACTATATTGTAACTAGAAGTTGAAGCACAAAAGAAAAATTATGAGAATGGATTGCTCTGTGCACATCAATCAAACAAATGTTGAGTTGAGTTCGTTTGAAAAAGCAGCAAAAGAAAAATCAAAAATACGAGTACACCAGCATTGTCACATACACAGAAAAAACTAAATTCATTTTCTGTAAAGGAATTCAATGAAATAGTAAATATTTTGTCTTGAAGCGGACCCACAAACATATTTAAAAATATGAATAGAAAAAATATCTCAATAATTTCATCGAAAAAAATCGAGTTTTTTTATGTGAAGAAATTGTTTATATTTATAAAACAATTTGTCTAAAAATATTTACAAACTGTAAACAAAACAATTAACTAAATCAAACAAAAAGATTTACTGGATTTTCTGAATAATATCAAACAATATTTTTGTCTGAATTTGTAAACCAATTAGTCTAAAAGTACTAACAAATGTTAAACAAAATAGTTTACTTAATCAAAGAAAAATATTTACTGTGTTTTTTGTAATATATCAAACAAAATTTCTGTCTGAGTCACCATCATCATCATCCATTAAGCATTTACGAAATTTAACTTTGTTAAATATTAGAATTAATGCAACGACATTAACGAAATGATTCACTCAAAAATCTTCAGTAAACATGCTTGGTACAATCGCATTCCTTTTGTTATCATAGTTGTTGTTATTTGTGTATATGTCGTTATCGGTGTTGTTTTTTTTACGACACAGTTTTTCTTGTTGTTTTTGGTGTTTGCGTCCAAATTAAAAGTCAAACAAACAATTTATTGCTTATGTAAAACACATTTACTGAAAATGAAATTTATTTTTAGACAAACGTTTGTTGGAAAATGTTTTGTTGATAATTTTTTCTTTGCACAGAAAAAACTAAATTTCATTTTCTGCAAAGGAATTCAATGCAAAAGTAAATATTTTGTCTATGAACGGACCTACAAACGAATTTGTAAATATAGAAAAAAATACCTCAACAATTTCATTGGAAAAAGACGTGTTTTTTCAGTGAACAAATTGCTCAAATCTATAAAACAATTTGTCTAAAAATATTTACAAATGGTAGACAAAACATTTTACTAAATCAAACAAAAATATTTACTGGATTTTCTGAAAAATATCAAACAATATTTCTGTCTGAATTTAATAAACAATTAGTCTAAAAATGTAATCCAATGACAATATAAAGCGCACGAAAAATTTGGCTATTTTAGTTGTTACGTATTGGCTAAAATCGTTATTAATGAGTTCTTGATTTATTTGCCTTGAGTCCACGTTAATTCTTTTCATACCTTTGAATCCAAAGATATGTGGTGGACGATCTTGATTGTCACTGCTGCAATGTCTTAATTCTCATCTCCCTTCTTTTTCAAGGCATCATCTACATCTTCTTTCTCGCTGGCTTCGTTTTTCTAATGTTTCTCTTCCTCCTCCTTAAATGCCTGAATTGCGTTCGCCATTTTACTTTTCGTCTCGCAGGTAACATTTCTATCAAATAATGCGAGAGAAACTGCTTCACCACTGAATACCAAAGATGTCCAGAGAATCTCTTTCACAATCTTTGCGACACAATCTCATTAATTAAAGCATAATCCGCAATCGTTTTCGAAAAATTGAAATCATTATTTGGAGCTTCGATGGCACGAGTGGTGGTTAACAAAGCTTTAACGTAAAGTTTTATAATAAAAATAATAATATCGCGAAGTTTACTTATATATATATATTTATTCCCGTCGTTCCAATGTGGGGCATAGGGCCACAACAAATGCATTCCATTGAGATCTATTTTGTGCTATTGGTGTTATTTCACTCCAGGTCTTGCGCACTATATCTATCTCTTCTCCATGTGTTAGCCGGCCTCCCTCGTCTCCTACTCCCCTGTGGATTCCACTCAATGGCTGTTCTTGTAAGGTCATCTGCAGGTTTGCGTAATGTGTGACCTAGCCAGTTTCATTTCCGTCTTAAGATTTCGGTGCGCAAAGGTGCTTGGGTTGTAGCTGCCCATAGGTCAGTGTTAGTTATTGTGTTTGGCTAAGAAGATTTTCATTATTCTTTTCAGACATCTGTTGGCGGCAGCCGCATTCCAAATCTCGCATCCATACAATAAGGTTGACTTCACGTTGGAGTTAAACAGCTTAATTTTTGTTTTCCTGGATATATGTGATGCCTTCCATAATGGATTTAGGAGGCCAAAACGAGCGTCTAGCGCTTGATCCTCCTGTATTGTCAATTATACTGCCAAGGTAGCAGAAGTTGTCAACATCTTCAATAATTGTATTGTTTAGATGCAGTCCTAGATTGTTGTTTGTGTTCACACGCATGGACTTAGTCTTTGCTAAGTTGATCTTTAGACTTGCTCTCGCTGTCGCTGCCTCTAAAAGACCTAGCTTACGAGACATGTCATCGAACGTATGTAACAGGAGGCAGATATCATCGACGTAGTCTAAGTCGCCTAATCATCTGCAAAGACTCCCTTTAATTCCAGTAGAGTTCTCTATAGCGTCCACTTAGTTCCTCTTTATACTGCAAATAATGATTTCAACTTCTGAAAGCGATTGCTGTTTATGCTTTAATTGATGAGGTTGTGTCGCAAATATTGTGGAAGATATTCTCTGGACATCTTTGGTATTCAGTGGTGAAGCTATGGTGTTCACTGATGAAATAGAAAAAAATAGCCTTCGCATAACAACAATGAATTATTTTAATTGTCACAATTGGGTAATCAAATGGTTTGCTATCATATCATATTGTCGTAATGTCTTAATATTTGCGACTAGTTTAAAAATATTTTCACACAAAAGGTGTACTAAAATAATAGGAACATCAAATGTTTATGTTGCCATCTTACCCTTTGAGACCCCAAATAATTAACACTATTAAATTATTAAAATGTGTTTTTATATTCCTAATAAAAAAAATTTTGTATATGGACACCCTAATGATTGAATATCGAGCCTACGTATGTTTTGAAAACTGTTGGGCTAAAAATTTTTCTGGGGAAGAAGCGGTAAAGCCAATATTTGGAACTTCTTGGGGGTGGGGGAAGGATTAAAGTATCTCTGGTGAGCTGATCACTCCCCAGGGTCTATCTATGCAAATTACTTTAATTTACGAAGCGTAACAACCACAATGGTAAAACCCTGTCTATATATCAAAACGATTATAAAAACTAAAAATTTTGGGTGGGGACCACTCTAATGCTTGAAGATGGAGGCTAGATATATTCTGAAAAACTGGTGGAGTAAGAAAAATATTGGTGGTCGGTCATACATTTGACTCCTCTAGGGACACTCTAGCGCTAGTTATGGCGGTGGGCTAATTTTATAAAAAATATTATTTACTATGGAAGCGCCATTAAGGAGGGCATGTTCATAGAAAATGTAAGGAGTGGGGGGGGGGGGGAATATTAGTGGCGGCCAGTCTTACATTTACCCCCTCTGAGAGCGATTCAACCACAGTTGTGAAGCTTTTTGTGGATTATGTATTTTCCCCTACGTTTGACACGGATGATGCGTCATTTACTCTCATTCCATCCCCCTCATTTTGTTATGGCTATGTTTTTCCCTATATTCACGCAAAGAAAAGATATGCTTGTGGCATGGTTGCGTCAACACTGTCATGTTTCCCGATATAGCTTATGATTGTGGCAAATAAGTTATTATTTCTTTAAATAATTGGGAACCTTATATTAGTTTACGACAAAAAACTTATTTTTACATTTAATCATGACATTATTAGCATTCATATTGATTGCAACATGGTTGAATTTATTGGTAAAAAATTTCTAGCTACAATCATGGTATATTTGAAAATTCAAAAACAGTGTGGTTCTATAACAATAAAATGTGGTTCTTACCCGTACTATTTTAAAATAGTTTGTTTGCAATCAAGCTATGGTTACAAAAGAGACATGCCTCTCTACTTCCAAAAAAGTTTTTGTTCTATCCTTTGGTTTAATGTTTTTTTTTCGTTTTTTGTTTTACTTGAGAGCTGTTGGTTGTTTTTTGTGTCAGTTGAAAAAATAAAAAAAAAAAAAAAAAATAAATTTAACAAAAAAAAAACGGATAAAAGTTCTGAAAACCACTTCTTTTTGAAATTGCAAAATTTCAGAAACGAAAAACAGTGTTCTTTTAATCAAACAATTTAGTGCATTCGTAGCTTAGTTTGGATAAATTATCTGAAACATCTGAGGCATAAAAATTAAGTGAAAAGCTGCAATAAGTGAGCTTTTTGGTTGAATTCTTTCCTGAAATTTGCCGATTTCAAAACGAAATGGTTTCCAGAGCATGGTTGATTGCAAATAAAGCACGTGTCAACAAATGTGTATATATTATCTATGTGAAAATAGATAATAATTTTTATTTCAGATTCAAAACATTTTATTTTATATTTAATTCCAAAAATATATATATTTTTAGCTGCTGTCAATGTTTAATCAAAGTATGATTAATAAAACAACCTTTATAAGGTTCTTTAGAACCATGCTGTTTTTATATACAAATATAATATGATCAGTTTAAATCATAGTCTATTTACATTCAATTAAGCATTAGGTTGTATCAATCATATTAGTGTTATAAAAGACAACAATTTTATATTTAAACAGATTTATTTTCATAATAGTATGATTTGACTTCAACCATATAATTCATATGGTTGCCTCAACCATGTTTTTTCTTTGCGTGTTTGATACCGATGAGGAGCCATTTACCCTCATCCCAAATCTTGTATCCAAATTATGGATGTCCATATTACACTATTCCACCCCTAATGTACATTCACATACATGATTTGCTTGCAGTACACAAGTGCAAAAGTTATGAAAATAAAGAAGTCTTAAATGTTTGTAAATATCTATACCAACCAACTGACCGACCAACAGATCAACAAACCAACCAACTAACTAACCGGATAAAAATTATTATATTATCTCCTAAAGGTTTTGTTTAGTCAGCCATTCGGTAGCTTACGTTTGGTTTGTTGACTTCAAACAAAAATATATCGTACATAATGCCCCTTGTTATTGCTGACTTTGCAGTAATTAGTAAATAAAAACAAAACAAACGATTGATAAAATAAAAACAAACAAAGAAACAAACACAAATTCAAATTAAAATTATAAAAAGTGTATCTTTTGGATACTCTTTACGCCTTGTATGGAACACGATTATTAAGAGACTGTGTTTGAATTTCCACATTAATCCGTCTAATTAAATCGAGCGTAATAACTATTAAGAGCATTTGACTTACACTTTTTCTCTTAAAGCTTAATACTACATATTTAAGTCAATGATGCCAACTTTTTTGGAGCAAAAAGCAAAATAAAATTTAAAAAAGGCACTACAGAGCATAATAAGCATAACGCCAAAAAATCTAATAATTTGGATTTGAAAACATCAGGAAGCACAAAAATTAGTGCCAAAAGCACTAAGTTACCATCGTTGATTCAAGTACCAACACGCTTTGTATCTCATGGATACAAATTTTATTAAAAAATGCAAAGACTTGATAAATCTCTTAAATACATTTCATAAAGCAAAATAGAGAGGAAAAGAGAGAGGGTAGTAAATCGAAAACAAATGCGCAAGAGCAGGCTTTTAGAGAGTAAAATTTTATTAGTACAATTTTGACATTTAATTTTTTTTCAACGTTTAATTCATAGTAAAGCTTAAATAATAAACTTTTATTACAGATACTAAAATCATTATAATTAAAACGAGAATACATACATAAATATGTCTAGTGTTTTTCGAAACATATCCATATCTACAATGTACTTTATGTTTGAAAATCAAAAAAAATTTTTTTTCTTTCAATTCGTAATTGTGTCAATTACTGGTGCGATCAAAAACAGAATTTTGGAGCATCTTCTTCACAAATTTTAAATATGGTTTCGATACTTCTTTAAGTGATTTCTTCACAAATTTTTTAAGCAAGTCGACAATGTGGATTATAGTAAATGCAGCAACAGTGCGTTAAATACACCAGAAACCTATCATTTCACTAAAGAAATCAA
Source organism: Panzeria rudis (assembly GCA_956483635.1). Classification (NCBI taxonomy): domain Eukaryota; kingdom Metazoa; phylum Arthropoda; class Insecta; order Diptera; family Tachinidae; genus Panzeria; species Panzeria rudis. Next base: position 72,293,402 of record OY101451.1, on the reverse strand, counting down.
AAGCTCGCAAGAAATCAAAGTTATTCTGAAACTGCGACAGATAAGTATATCTATGTGTATTGCCTAAAAAGGGCTAATCTGCTGTATAAAATGGTGTAAGATTGGCGCTTTTTACGCAACAGCGGCGATATCTGTTGTTTTGAAATAAATCATACACAAGTTTTTTAATAGCTGCACAGTTCGTTTCAAAATATTATTGAGTAATTTTCAAAGCTTTGGTCCGAAATGAGTTCATTCATGATAAATTGCCAATTCTCAGTGTTTTAGTTATAAAAGGTAGCTAATCTCTAAACCAATCACATCAAAAGTAACTAGTATATATGTATATATATTGCGAAAATTTTAATATGTAATAATACATAAAGCATATTTTTTCAATGAAAATACTTTTTGGTTATTGGTAGCTTCAGTCAAGCATGTATTTGCTATTCAGATTTTATTATATGTATTAAAGTAATTGTGGAAATATATTTAAGATTTTCTTTTGGCTCCTTATTTTTATTGTACAGGTAAAACAGGAAAAGATAGGGAGTCTGCTTGTCAGTGTTTTTTCTTTCATCTCTATAACATTTTCATTTCAAATTGAAAAGGCAGTAGACACATTTTAAAACATCTGCTGCTTCCTTAAAAAACACAACACACAAAGCTACAAATAAAAGGCAAAGAGAGGCTAAATAAAACTAAGACAAGGAAAAGGAAACAGCACCAAACTGTTTGACGATTATTGTCTTTAAGTAAGTCTGTAAAACACGTACGTGTGATAAAAAAAAAATATTAACAGAAAAGCAAAACATATAAAAATGTTCCTTTAGTTATAACCTCTTTTCCACCGTAGGACTTTGTATATGTACATACATAAATATGTATGTATACATATGTATGTACATATCTTCATATATATGTGAGCAGCTATGTATGTATGTATGTAAGTACTTGCCTCAAAGGTTATAGAAAAGGTTGTTGCCATTGAAGAATTTTTTTCAGTTATATTTCTTATATATTATACCCTTCACCACAAGTGAAAAGAGGTTATACACATAAGTTTGTCATTCCTTTTGTAATTACTCATTTGCAACCCTATTAAGAAGTTATATTCTGGGGCCTTATAGTAGCCGAATTGTACATGCCTGTCTTTTTAAGTAAGAAATTTTCAAACCAAAATCTATTACATAAAACGAAATTGTTGCCACTTTTTGTAAAACATGATTCTACTATCCCATGTAAAACATGTCATAATGTCCTAAAATTTTAAACTAGTTTAAAATTATTTTTATTTTCTTTCATACAAAAGGTGTACTATATTAATACAATTCTTCAGCCTATGTTTATGTTACTGTCATAACTAATTATTTTGCTTTTTACTTTTCTTTTTCGACAAATTGTCTAATTATGTTTAAATATACTTATACTATATAATATACTTATTTGCAAAAATGGTACAAATTCGCAAGGGATTAATAAAATAGAAAAAAATTCTCTGAAGCTGATTATATAGACCGCAAAAAAACAATAACTCGAAAATTGTCTTAAGCCCACATCCCACTATCGTCGCACATGGCACAATTTGTAACAATTTTTGTCGTCCTATATCGGCACACAATTTGTTTTTGGGTGGTCTTATTATCGTCGCATATTGTTACAATCTTTTTCGGCTCATATCCGGCAAAACAAAATTGCGTCAATAATTGGTTCAATTCGGTCACACTATCGTTCTTTATTGGGCAAATTTATTCATATGTTTTGGTTTATTTTCTTGTTGGCAGACGCAGTTCTACTTTTGGCATGGATTTCTCTCAAAAACAGAAAACTGCTATGTCCGTATATATAAATATATTGTGGCGTTAGAAGGTTAAAAACGGAACAATTAAAATATGTAATAATAACATACACATACATAAATAAATTTTAGTGAAAATTTACCGCACTTTCGTTTGTATTCTTTTTGTTTCGTAAACAAGTCGCTACCTCAGAATACGGATGTCGTATGTAAAAATTTCCGATTTTGGGATTATTATATATTCATAATAAAATTCGCACGCTCTTTCTAATGGTGTTATCAGTTTCTTCCTAAGCCTTATATTTTCGCAGATGTGCAGTATGCATTATATTGTACGTCTCAAAATTATATACATATATTATTTTTTTAAATTAAATAATAAACGTTTTTAATATACATACATATACATTGTTTTCTATAAAGTTTCTTTAAAGGTTTTATCATAAAATTTCTTATTTTACTTTGACAGATTAATTGCTTCCAGTATGCTTTTTGTCGTATGTTCAAAGAAAAAATGTACAAGATGTTAAAAAACGTGATATACGACAAATGTATTCTGAAGCAAAAGGTTAATAACGCCTTTCCCATTATGGTGACAGTAAATTCGACTCATGCTGATGAAAACAAAGGACTTAGATTATATTCACTACAAAACTGGAGTGAATCCTTTGGGCCTTTTTTAAAGATATTTGATGTTAAACATTAAAAACCGTCTACAGAAGAGTTAAGTTTTCCTACATACAACATCCGTATTTTGAGGTAACGAAATGTTTTCTAAGCAGGGGTGGCTAAGTTTGCTTAGTTATAATTTCTTTTGTTCAATTGCAATTTCTTTTGTTCAACAGTAGAAATAAAGATAAATATGCTTTTTATTTATATGAATAATAGATAAAAAATTTTATTTTTTAGTAATATTAAGTAGAAAAAGTAAAACTTTATTGGTCCGATTGTGCTATTTCAAAATAGCTTTTACCATGCCTGGGTATCGGCGCTGATTGTTGACTTTGATCGGCGCACAAGTGGCCGATGAAAATCGGTGCATAATTTACAATTTGAATTGATCGGCATTGTGCACAAGGGTGTTCACATTCTCGGCGCCTCAGTCCTGATTTCGATTGCTTATACTCATCACGATTTCGGCCCAGATTGTCACATTTGCTAAAATAATGTGCGTTCACATTATCGGCACATGAATTGCGATGAAAATCGGTACATTGCGCCGATAGTGGGATTTTAGCTTTACAGATATAAATCGCAAAAACTTGCAAAAATGCGAATATATAAAAAAAATTCCAAAAGCGCAAAGACTGTAAACGAAGAAACTCAGTAGATTTTAAGGATCAAAAACAATCTCATATACAAAAAAAAATGCGAAAATTCGCGAATAATTTTGTAATTAAAAATTGCTCAAATTGTAAGGAATGCCAAAAACTTGGAAATTTTGCGAAAATGACAAAAATTCGCAAAAACTTGGTAAAATCAAAAAGATATCAAAGTCTGATATTGATTAAAAATCATTAAAAGTGTCAAAAAGCAAAGAATTTGGAAACAAAATTGCAAAATTGCAAACAAGTCCCAAAATTACTTGAAAATAGTTAAAGATCTAAGGAATGCCATAAACTCGCTAAAAATTTGCTAACATCAAATTATTAGCAAAGATTGACATGGATTAGAAATCGGTAAAATTGTAAAAAAAAGCTTAGGGGTGGCTAAAAAATTACATTTATCGCGAAAATAGCGAAAATTTGCAACAAATCGCAAAATTGCAAACAAGCGACAAAATTTTGTTTAGGAATACCAAAAACTTGGAAAAATTTGCAAAGATAACGAAAATATTACCTGTATCGCAAAACTTACTAAAATTTGCAAATAAATTCTAAAGTCGTAGAATTTCAAAAGAATAAATGCTCGCAAAAATTTAGTTTTACATATTGCAAATATTACAAAAATTCGCAAAGATTTTGCTGATACAGATATAAGCCGTTGAATTGTTTTCACATAATTTTGCATTATCCTACCAAATATTATTTCATTTTTGTAATACATATGTGGTTTGATTTTTTTTGTATCATCTTGTTTACGTTTCAAATAGCACATTAAAATATGAGGGGTTGTTCACAACAGTCATATTTTTCAAATTTTTTTAATTTATGACCTTATGATACCGTGTGAATCCCCTAATTGTTAATACATTTACTATTCATCTAATTTTGATAGTCGGTTCATAATATGAAAAGTGATTCTAAAGGATTTTTTTTTGGCGATGTGGGGAACTGCATTCAAACGTGGACCGTCATCCAGCGTGATCACTCTTGGGATTTGTGGTACAATTGTACCAATTTTGATACAATCGAAAGTTGAGTGGTACGCTGGTAATATTTCTGGTACAATTCTGTACTTTTCAAATAAACAATTTTGGTAAACTTTTTTTCTTTTATATGTTAAATATTTTTCCTTTAGACAACCACCCGGATTATGTATGTCGAAGTCGAATTTGTGACTACGACAAATTGTCCTAGAATAAAGAAAACTTTTCTTTAATATAGAACAAACTGTCGTAGTCACAAATTCGACTTCGACATACATAATCCGGCTAAAAATTTTCTATTCCTATTAAATTTTGAATGAACTAAATTTGCTTGTTATGAGAAATACTGGAAGTTGTTTTTAAGGAGCTACTTTTGAACTGCTTCTTAAGGTATCATCAATACGTTTGTATTTTCGACTTCTCAGGAAGTTTTTATTAACAACATCCGCAGTCTTCTCTGCTAGTCTGACAGTTATTTTTTGTACATATGTATATGTTAGCTGCGTGCCGTTGCTTTTATAGATGATGTGGCTGCGGTTTTAAACGCATTGACTTTTAAATACGTCATGCAATAAAATTCCTTAGTTCGAGCCCTATTCGTGGCACTCGACAAAATATCAATAAAATAAATTTTCAAATAATACAACGAAGAACGTGGTGCTATCGGACAAATCAAAGTTATTGCAGCTTCCAAAAATCAATTTTTTTCAACATTGCAAAGAGCAGTTTAAATTAGGGAAGTAACGAATACCGATACCGATACCGATATATCGGCGATACTTCAGATTTTCCGATACATCGGTATCGGCGATATTTTACTGTCGATACGACGATACTTTAAAAAAAATTTCAGAGTTTTTTTCTGACAAATTATTTATCTTTTCTTAATTTTACCATGGACTAAATTGATTTCGTTATTTTTTAAATCTTATTAATATCAATTTTAAAAATTATTAATATTTTATGCTGTTATTTTGTAAAAAAGTTATTTATTTTTGTTAATTTTTTCATGAATTCAAATTCAATTCGTTGTTTTTTAGCTCTTATTCCAGCAAAAAAAAGACACTCCAAAGAAGTCATGAAAATGTAGAATTCGCGATCCGGAAGTTTTTGCGAATTTGGGCAATTTCTAATTAGTTTTACATATCCTTGCCATTGCAAGAAGTTCTGTTTTTCGATTACCAATCACCCAATTGGAAGCGATGCTAGAACAATATTCTTTTTCCGTGTTCTATAATGATTTTTCCTCAAGGAAAAAGGATAAAAAATTACCCATTTTCACAATTTTTTTTAATGCGAATTTAAATTGAAAACTGTATTTTTATGTAAATTTAAGTGAATAAATATAAACTTTTAGAAGACTTTTAATAATTAAGCTGTTAAGTTATTTAGAAGACTATTAGTTGATAAATATCCTTTAAAAATCGATTTTTAAAAAGCATGGAGATAATTTTTTAAAATTATAAGGGAATTTAACATTTTTTCTTGCTTTTCTCTAACTATCTGCATATTTTTAATACAGATCTTTTGGAAGCAAAGAAAATGCAGCTCCTTAAAAATTACTTCCAATTTTTTATACTGGGTTAATATAAATTTTAAATATTAATAATCTCTTGCACTGTAATTTTGTATAAGAAAAAAAATTGCACTCGAGTTTTGTTAATCTAAACTTGAACTCAATTTCAATATTCGTATCGGTATCGGAATCGGTATCGGCGATATTTATTTTTAAATATCGGTATCGGTATCGGATCGGTAAAACGGCGTATCGTTACGTCCCTAGTTTAAATCTCTTGAATAGGAATCAAAAAAAGAGAAGTGCTTGCAATGACAGCAGGGGTGCCAGATGATTTGTATGAAAAATCGGGATATTTTACAAATAAAATCGGCACTTCAATTTAAAAAAATCGGCAAATTCAAAATACCAATTTTAAATACATTAAACCATATTTTCGTTAACAAAAAATAACAAAACAGAACAATTTAGCATTAACTAATGTTTATAACATATTAAATAACATAAAAATCAATGAAAATAAAATAGAAAACGACATTTCAATTGAATTGTTGACAATAAAGCGGAACTCTTTGTCTGAGGAACTTCTAAAAGTTTTGCCGAAATGTCTCAAAGAATGCTGTAGAAAATCTGAAGAATTTCCTGGGGAAATTCAAAAGGAGTTTTCGATATGTCTGGACAATATCGGAAAAATGTCTGACAAAACATCAGAAAATATCTGACAAAAATCTGAGCTAAAATTTGAAATTTATCAGAAATGTCGTATAAAATTCTCACATAGAATCAAAATCTTGTAAGACCTCTTTGAATCTTCTTCTCGCATACATCTTTCTGCTGCCAATGGCAGCTCATCAGAAAACATTTACCTTTATTTTATAAGTTTAAAAATTCAAACATTTTGCGCAAACTCTTAAGAGATAAATGAGAACTATTACAAAAACTAAAATCCGAAAATGTGCAGAAGAGGCTGCTATAACTCTTAAGACGTAGATCAGAAAATGTGCAGACTGTTCTATTAAATGTCTTAAAGGAAATTAATCGGATATTTCAGAAAATTTGCAGAAACATCGTGTCAGAAAACTGCCGACTAATCTGCCAAATGTCTGAGGGAATTTTATACAACTTGGTTCATTGTCTGATAAAGTCTCAGATTTTAACTGACGTTAGACTTGCCAGAAAACATTTTTACTGTGTAATTGGAAATAAACCTAACCCTTTTTCTCTTTAGTAAAAGCGCTGACTGATTAGCAGTTGCCTCCGTTTAATGTAACAGTATATTTATTCTATTCCAGTGTTCCCCAAAATTAAAACTAACTGTGTTAAGTGTTTACCAAAAAATCGGCATTTTTGGAGCAAAAATCGGCAAATCGGCACTTTGATAATTTTGAGGAAAAAAATCGGCAAACTGCCGATAAATCGGCAAATATGGCAGGCTTGAATGACAGCCCCATGTAACAATCATTGGAAATGATTCGGATTTGCACCATTCCCGGATCACAAATTCAGGATCTTATTCATATGTTTTCGAAATGTTTTTACAATTGTTTATGTGAATTCCGATGCTAAAAGACAACTTTTTAAGTTGAAACTAACAAAATACAGCATCCTAATTCGCAAGAACAAATATGAAAACGGGAGATTTCAAATTTTTTTATGTTCTCGTTTCGTTTCGCATTCACCTGACTGTTTTCAAGTGAAAATAATAAGAATTTGTTTATTCAAAAGTGAAAACGAGAACATAAGATAATGTGAAATCGTTCGTTTTTATAATTTGTTCTTTTGACTTCGGATACTAGAAGACATGTTATTAATTTATGTTTCCTCAATTTCAACTTAAAAAGATGTAGCATGAGTTTTGGCATCCGAAATCACAAGAACATACTTATATGAAAACGGCTCGGAAGCTAGCAACGCAAATTCATAATATCACTAATAAAACAAGTGCTACATGTAACAAAACCACAAGCATTTTGTTTTAGTACAATCATCGTACGTAGTCAAATTCACAAAGCAAATAGTGTATTTTCACATCCGATCATGATAAAAATTCTAAAAAAAAAAGTTAGCAGGTGTGCTTACAAGTTCATCTGGAGTGAATTCGTCTTGGAAGCTAGAACACATACGATTGACTTCTTTAGAAGCTCTTTTTCGCTGGGTTTAAAAGAGCCCCTACCGTTAAATATCTTTCAAGTAGCTCAATCTACTTTTGTTATGAATTGATATGTTTTAGATTGTGAAATTTTGATACAATTGATGCTCATTTGGTATAATTTTACTATTGCGACGGTACAATTTCAAAATTGTCATATACCAACAGTGATCGTGATATGTCGGCCTCTCCCGAATGTGCATACCGACTAAAAACCTACCTCATAACCACAGCTGCAAGATTTGACGATTTTTGGGCCTTAAAATAACATTTTGACGATTTGACGATTTTTGCCCTACATTTGACGATTTTTAAAAATTTTAAGTTGACAACATTTATTTGTTGACAACATGCATTTATCGTCTTTTTTAATCAATTCTAATGTATTTTTTCGTCCAAAGTCTGGAACCACTGCCATCTTTGAAATCTCGTTTTGTATTTGTAAGTTCTTGAACAGTAAACGTAATTACCCATCAAAGTCGCTCATCAAGCATGCCAAAAAGTAGAATTTTTTATAATCTCCATCCAGAATAATCGATAATCACCTATACCAATATAATGCTTGATGGTTATTATGTTTTCCCAGGCATGATATGAAACTTGAAAATTTTTGGAAACGCCTATCAGAAACGAAAATGAGATATTGTAGTGTTTTATATCTTACATTGTCTAAATTTATTCAAACAATTTTAGTTTTACCATATTCTTAAACAAATATAGAAAGATATAGACATGGTTAGGAAAAGTCCACGGAAGAGTTGGCATTAGGCTATCTTAACCCACACAAATAAATTTTTTCAAATGAATAATTTCTAAGAATATCTCAAATTGATTTAATAAATATCGTCACCTGAAACGCAAAACGTTTTCATAAATTTACCTCCTGTAAATAAATATGATAAATTATGTAATTGTCCAGGTACTTTTCCTTTTAGATTTTCTTAATTATATCGCTATTTTTGTTCGGGAAATTCAGATTTTCAATGTAGTTATGTATGTAGGTGAAATACATCGGAATTTATTAAAAAGCCGATTAGAACTTTTAGTTAGTTAAGGTTTTTTGTGTTTTATTTAACGACATATTTTTTATGACGATTTTTTGACGATTCCGATGAATCAGTTTGACGATTATGACAATTTTTTCTCCAAAATTTGGCGATTTTACCTCTAATTAATCTGGCACCATAGGAAATTTTACCCTTCTTGTGACCAAAATTAATTAAAGCCAAACGGCAAGACCGATTTAAATAATTTTTATGATACGACCTTTGCAAGCATCCCTCTTAAGGCCGCTAAAATTTTTTATCACTTAATGTCACGTAAAAACAAATTTTTGTCACTCATGCTCACGGGTTCTCACGCGTGACAATTTTTAGGCACTCTTTTTTTAGATAATTTTAATTTGTTCAAGCATGCATGTAAGGCATTTTTGTTTTAAACCGGCCGTTTTAAACAATTCTAATTTTTTATTTCTTCCCCATACAGCAAATATTTCCACTTTTAGTGCATTGAGTTGCATAGAGAAATGCATTTTTAAGCAAAGTTGCAAATATTTGCTGCTGAAATATTTCAAATTTGTTAGATAATTGATTGTCCTAGAGAGCTGCGATGGTGTTATAGAAATCATTTGCAATTATCTTTCGGAATTTCAAATGAAAAAGGACTTTATAGTTAGATTAGTGTAACTTAAAAGCATTTTATATATTTCGATTTAATAGATCCAATACATGAACTCACCAACATTCTATTATACATGAAAGAACTACTCACTTTCCACAGTATGTTCTGTTTATTAAGGTTTAGAATTTATAAATTCTTATTGGTGAAACCTCCATCTGATATTTAAACTTTATTCACTGCATATAGTCGCTACTTATTAACGTGGCGGAAAAATTTAAGCAGACACGTTTGAATTCTTATGTTTTAGACATATAAAAACAAAAATATTTGCAAATTTTCAATATTAATTTTTATAGTTTTTGCTAGAAAAAGGGAAAATTTTCCTATAGTGCACGGGACCGCTTTCGTGTTACTTCGAGATAGTTCCTCTTTGGTCTTAAACAACCATCTTCTCTTTGCCTGCATCCACGCCCCCTGCTGTTTTAGATTTGTTTAATTGCCATTGGTTTGACTTGCGCCTGGCTCTAACGACACTCTGTCCAGACCTTTCTTCTTTGTCCGGAGCACGTACTCACAGTACTTTGTCGCTTCTTATTCTGTAATTCAGATTATCGGCTGTGGTTGACCCAATTTGCATTTCTATTTGTTCGCGTCCGGCGTTGGCACGAGACAAACGTGTGCTCTATGTCGTCAGCTACTTCGGCTTCTTCGTACATGCTGAATGGCATACTGTATTTTCTAATTTTGTGCAAATATTTCCGGAAATATCTATGACCATATAGCATCTGTGTTAGGTAAAAATTTACTTTTACCGTGTTTTCTGTGTATCCATTTCCGTATGTCGGGGATAAGTTTGGCTGTCCACCTAGCGTACATGGCTTCGTTCCATCCAGCCTGCCACCGCTCGAAGGTTTCGCGTCTAAAGTCTGGTGGGGGCGATGTATTTTCGACTAATGTTTGTCTTGCTCCAAATATCTTCATGCGCTCTGTACCTTGAAGGTTGATTGGTATCATTCCTGCTATTATAAGGACAGCGAATGCCGATACCGTGCGGTATGCCGATATTAGCCGTAATACCGCAGTTCTTTGCACTATCAGTAATGTATTTGCCCTAGTTTTGGTATAAAGTATTTCTGCCCATATTTCGCAGCCATATCAAAGGATGCTTGTTGCATGTCTCCATCAGTAGTATTCTCCTGCATGGGAGGGGTCCTTCAATGTTCGCCATTAATCTGCTTTGTGTGTTGCTAGCTCCAGTCCATGAGATTCTAGCCAAGCCATGGTTCTTATCATCACCTGTCAGAGTCTCCTTTGGACTCTAAAGGATTACGGCTGTATGCAAAAATACTTGAAGTACCTTTGCCAAGCAATGCTGAGTAAAGGTGTATTCTAACATAATTATTATATCAAAACTTTAAAGTAGGACCACACGTTTGTTAAGACTACTTTAAGTTGATATTTCCAAAATGTGTATTTTTTACCCTAATATTTTTGTCAATATACATAGTTACATATTGATTCATGTTACATCTGAAAATGAAGCTTGAAGTCTTAGCTTAAATTTAATATTTGTTTCATGTGATTAGGGCTGCCATTTCAATTTTGAGAAAAAGAGGACGTCAACCACAAAAAACGAAGACATTAACCCAAAAAAGAGGAAAATTTTGTATAAATACATTAATTTAACAAAAAGCCTTTGGCAATCAAAATAAGTGATACCATGTCATTTGAAATAACAATGACAATACAGCGCTGTCAAACATTCAAATATTTCGATGTAAGACTGAATTTACATGATGAAATATTTCATTGAATTTTGTTTTGTTGGCAAGAGTAGCGTTTCTAGTTAAGTGGATTTGTCCCTAAACTGAGGATTTATTTCCGTTGTTGAGAATTCCAATTCGAGTTGATGATCAGGTGATTTTTTATTGATATATACTTTACTTCTTTACTCCTAATAATTTTTATCGAAATATTTTTCGTATAAACATTGTTCTAATCACATTTTACACAGACCACAAAATAAATCGGACTATTGCTGAACATTTTACAGTTTTAAATTAAAGCTCCAAAATATCTGAATTAAATACAATTTCGAAATTCTGAACTGGATATAGGTAGAATGGGTATTTTCGCATTTCGCTTGCTACTTTAAACATGTGTTCTGATAACTTTAGATGTGATAATCCTGATGAAAAGGTACGTTATCTTCCGGATGCCGAAATTAAGTTAGCTATATTTTCTAAAACTAGAAAAATAATGTAAAACGGCAACCTCGAAATTAAAAAAAATTTTCCCGAGATATGAACTTTAGAATATTATATATGTATATAAAAATATAGTTTTGTGTAAATGAGCTTTATAGTTAGCAATATAGTGGAAGAAGAAGGTAGACGTTGGAAAAAATCTCTTTTTAAGTCATTTCGGAGGTGAATATGGGGATAGTTCCCTTTATAAAGTGTGGGAACATGAATGATCAGGAATATCAACCATAATCTCAAAAGCAACAAAATTTACACAAACAGTTATTCTGGACTATACAGAAGAGTCCCTTTTCATCAGCATCATCACATATTATGATAAGCCTCAACCTCTGTACATGAAAGACTTTACAAAAATAGTATACCCTTCTAGTTCTAACGCTATGGACATTTATTATGATTTAATTGATCAGACTTAAACACCTACCCAATATCTATTTTTTATAAAATGGGAAACAAGCAAATAATTTGTAATGAAAAAAGTTTTTAATAAAAAATAGTTTCTTGCGAATTCCTAAATGACAGTCATTGATACTATTTTTTCGGTATATGTTTTTAAAAGTACAAAGCACAACCGATCTATACAAATAATCAAATTTGGGCAAGAGGTGAAGAGAAACAAATGTGATAGGAGAAATGGCATGACATCAATTTCTTGAAATTATAAACAGACGATGAAATAAGTAGCAACTTCAAAAGAGAAAAGAAAGTGTTCAAAGTTGTGGTTGAAGTCTACTACCGTCAATGAAATGCATATAGACAATGCTTAGCTATCAGCAAATAAACTTTTAATGAAAAAAAAAACATCGCGCAAATTTAGTTTAATAAATAAATAACTGGAGGAAGTTGTAAAAAGTAGGACACTTTCATTAAAGAAGTAGGACTACCCCGGACGCCCTTAAAAAGAGGATAGTGTTTGGGGAAAAGATGGCAGCCTACATGTGATGGAAAATATCACCAACGGATGGCAACCCTACATGTGATGGAAAATATCACCAAATTATCCAGTTGATTCGAAATACATAGAAAAATTCATAAAAAAATATTAAAAAAATACGAATTTAAAAAAAATGTCTTAGTGATGTATATAAAACCAAAATAAATCGAAAAAAGCTCGATATTCAAATACTCATTTCATTCGAATAATATAAATTGTGTTAATTCTTCTATGTTCATCATATTTTTATTACTTTTACCTCATAGAAATGTTTATATGCTTTACTCCAATGTCAGAAGCTCATATATTTTTTTGGAATTAAGTTGTTTTATTTGAAAATAATAAAAAGTTATTTAATAAAATAAAAAGCTATTTGACTACTCTAATGGAATTTGTATTCGTTTTTGTACATCATAAACTATGAAGTGGTTGTTGAACACGGTGGTGTTACCAGTATTTATTATTAAATCACAAAATAATTAAAGTTGCCTTTTGCATATAATTTCTTAACAAAGTTGTGTTAGCTTTAAAGTGCTTGGTAACCAGAGTGTGCAAACAAACAAAACTTTTCGCAAACGTTTCATTTCATCACATGAAACAAAGAATGAATTTAAGCTTAGAGCCAAGACTTCAAGCTTAATTTTCAGATGTAACATGATAAAGATTCGGAAATCCTTCAAAACGCGAGAGTTATTAATATAAATCAAAAATATTTGTACCTAATTATTATTCGAACTGAAATAAGTATAAGTCGGAAGTTATTATTATTCGGCTTAAGTTCAATAATTGACTTGATGTAAATTCAAACTAATTTGAATTTACATTATTTTAATTATTGAACTTAAGCCGAATAATAATACATAACTTCCGACTTATATATCTAAATAAAAAATTTATCAAAAACTGAAAACTCACCTAAAATAAAAAAAATGAAAATCGAATTGCAATGGCCGACAATATATTGCCTAGAAACCGGTGTGTTTTTCAATGTAGGTATATATACTTCTCTTTAAAACATCATCCGTGGTCAAAACGTGGTTCGAATTAAATAAAAAATTTTTTGTTTGATATGCCATTAAATTACGCGTAGCATAGTGGCTAATTTGCTTTGATCGGATAAAAAGTGACCTAGTTACAGTGGATCGAACTTAAAGTTTAATGAAATTTTTAATGATTTTCATTGCAGGAGCTGTTTTTTTACAATAAATAATCACAAAATTCATAGTTTTATTATTTTATTGAATACTCTCTCCGATTTCAAAATTTTTAAGCCATGATAGACCGAAAAAAACGAAAACGTTAGCCTTTAAGTTTACGGTAAAAAACATTATGCAGTGCTTTCTTTACCTGTCTAATATATTGCAGCGTATATTTGATTCGGCACTGCCGAGTTGTTCTATTAAAATTGTTTGTTTGTATATACAGTTGTTTTATTTTGTATTTCTACTACCGCGTGTCTTTAAGAATAAGTATACCAAAGTGTGGGGTTTAATCCGAAATTTATGACGTTATTAGAATTGAAAGAATCGCAAATATTAAATTTTTAAAATGTACGTAAAGGTAAACAAAAGATTCGCTGGAAACGTACAGACATACATAAATATTTGCTAATTCAAACAAAATTATTTAAACAAAAAGAAATATGTGTGTATATTATAAATTTTCAACGTTACAATTAGGGTTTGGGATTTCCCGGACTTTTGCAATTCCCGGGAAACGGGAATGAAAAATTACATTCCCGGGAATTTCCGGGAAAAGCTAATTTTCTAAATTAAATAGATTTATTAAATGAAAATTGGCGAAACTCCGTGTGTTTTATTAATGCAAGTATTCTTTTTTAAACAAAAGTTAATATAAAAGCATTTCTAAGACAAATTTTTTAAAAGTTTTAAGTGAATTCAAGTAAATAGAGTTTATAGTTATTACCAGGGGTCGTACTTTCATGCAATTGCATTTTTTTTTGTGGTGATAGATAAAGAGGTATTGACTAATTATCTATGCGAATCATCAAATTCTAAGTAGTTTGGCATCGATTTGTATTTGCATATTTTTGCATATTTTGATTGTAAGTGCATATTTTTGCATATTTTGGCAATAAATGCATATTTTTAGAGTAATAAAAATTTTTTAGTGCATATTTCTCAATTTTTGGAAAAAAATTTAATAGGCCAATTATGGATGGCAACTGAGTGAGCCTCAGTTTGGTTGCCAGTTGCTGAAAATGATACACTGATGGCAACTGGCAACTGAGAGGTGTCAATTGAAGTTCCTATTCAGTGCCTTTCGGGCAACCATTAATTTTCAGTTGCCGATTGGAACGCAACTAAAGTTCGGTTGCATTAAATAATAGACCAAATTGTGTTTGTTTTATGTTTTTTTCTTATAATCATAAAAAAAATCATGTTATTTTAGCTTTGGTACTTCGTTCGTAGATAAATGAATATTTTTCATTTTTAGGTGCATTTGTTAAGCGTTTAAAATCAATTTTTAGTTTCATGAAAGTCCGAGCCCAGGTTATTACACAGTAGGAGATTCTATAAAGACTAATTGACTACTATATCGCAATTAGTTAAACATTTTATTTTAAGGCATCCAAATCATTTGCCATAACGTTTCCTAGTTGTCTTGAAAAGTCTCCAGGACGATTCTTATCGTTAAGTACAAGCAAGTTACAGTACTATACTCAGCTGAGCTGAATTTTACATATCCCGAGCCACAGTCTGTCTAAATGTCTTTGATTATTAATTTTATTTATCTTAAAGCATCTCCTTCAGTCAACTCAAAGTTTTTACAGCTTCTATGAGCTTACAATTTCCACTATACTTTCCAAAATTTGTTCACTAATTCTGCGGAAAATCACTCAAAGTTAGTTTAATATTGAATTATTTACTTTAGGAAAAGATTAGGAGCACTGTAATCATTTATACTTATGCAACGTATTCCACGTTGCTCTGTTAGTAAATTCATCTTGGATGTACTTTTCGAATCAAGCAATAATTTTTCTCGGCTTAAGAAAAATGGCATGACTTCAATTTCATGAAATTTTTATGAAATGTCTGTTAAGTTTGAACCGTTCATATTTCTATTGTTTTTGTTTATCGATGTCGAAGGAATTTTTTCTTTCTTACAGTTACATTTGAAACAAGACAAAGTTTTAGAATTTGTTTTTATTTCAAATAAAATTGTAAGAAAGAAAATTGTCCTTCGACATCGATAAACAGGGTATTAGTATTTAAACAGACGATGAAACATAGCAGCTTTAGAAGAGAACTTAAGCGAACTTTTGTAATATTTAAAAAAACATTGAAAATTTTGATATTAAAGAAAAACAGGATTAATACAAATTTCTTATATGAGTCAAAATAAATTTGGCGTCACTTACGCCACTTTATAAATGTCAAAAAGTCCATATATTTATGAAATAACGTTTACTTTTAATTCCCGTTTTGCCGGGAAATTTTTGAGATTTTCCCGGGAAAACGGGAAGTTAAAAGTAGACTTTTCCCAAACCCTAGTTGCAATACATATTTGTGTACTTATAAGGGTACAGTAATTACCATTTTGTACGGTAATTTCAGGCCCAAAAAGGTAGCAAGATAATTTCATTAGAAACGGTAATTTCAAAAATTTTTAATTTTGGAAACTCAATTAATATAATTCTGGAAAAAATAACAAACTTCAATACAAAGAGCCAAGTCTTGTACGCCATTTAATATATAAAAAATAGATTTTCCCACAGATTTTCGAAAAAAGGAAAGGCCTTTCAAACAAAAAAAGAATTTTAAAAATCGGGTAAAAAATAACATAAAAAGTAAAAAAACATACACACGAATTGATAACCTCCTTCTTTTTTGAAGTCGGTAAAAAAATTACGATTTCCAAGCAACACGCACACAAATTGAATTTTTTTGTTGAAATTTTTAATTCGGTTCTGGATTTTCTTAATACTACAATACCTCCAAAAAATCAATGGCTTTTATTGTTGGTTAGATTAAATTTTCTGCTGTATTTTTTAGGATAATTAGGATATGTAAACACAAAAAAACAAATCAAAAATTTCATTTCGGCCATTGTCCAGATAACGGTATATGTGTTTTTAGATGTATTTATACTTTTTTTAAAGTTCTATTCAGAGTCAAGGCCTGGGTTGATTAAAATGAAATTCATCTGATTTGAAGTAGCCTTTGAACTTATTATTAATTACGCGCCAAAAATTATCCAATTGGATAAAAGCTGGAGGTACATACCACGCGTTACGCGGCAACACTTTTCTTGCTTTTTGAACTTTTAACGCTTTAAAAATGGCAAGTTACACAACACGCTTTTGATGCTTTTTTGCTTATCAAATTTCAAGCCTCTATCGGCTATTTTTTGTCTTGCGTTTACGTTTTATATTCCTTTATATATTTATTACATTTTTCATTCATTGTTTAATAAAAAAGTCATATCTAATAATTTATTTCCATTGAACAAACATTTTATCATATGAATCTGGCAACACTATCAGTCATTTTGTATACAACGCGTGAAAGTTGAAGAATGTTCAACTTTTTGCAAGGTACGCGCGGCGCAAACTTCTTTTTGTAACTTGCCTTATGGAAACACACTATTTCAACTTTTTTGACAGAAATCTGTAACGCATTAGCGCATTGAAAGCATGCTATGCACTTTCACCTTTAGTTATAGTGGATCATAGTTTGAATTCTATGCAATTCTTAATGATTATCACGAATTGTTGTAATTTCGGAAGCTGTTTTGTACCAAAAATAATAATAAAAAAAATTCATAGTTTTATTTACTTAATATGATATTTCGAACTTTTTGGTTGCAAATCCAAATTGGATATTAGGCCAAGGCTCGTAACGTTATATTCAGAAAGAATAGGGCATGATTAATATTCCAAGGAACAAGGGAAAAAATCAACACCAACTTAATTTTTTAAGGTACACAGCAGAACATACATAGTCTTATAATTTTATGGAATAGTCCATTCGATTGCAAAAATATTAAGCCAAAATTAATCAAAATCGGATAAAAATTAAAAATCGTATAATAAAAGCAGAAGCGGGCGGTTTTTTGATAATGGGCGACGACGTTTGTTGGCTATTTGTCGGCTATTTAGATTTACACAGCGCGAACAATAAAAATAAACAAGATCAAGAGCACATCCTATCGGTGTAGCAAATAAACACCAACATACTTAAACATTAAATTATTTCATACTTATTAAGTTTTCTCTTCGGCGAGCTCTGAAGTACATATTACATATACATATATAATATACATTGTATATCTATTTATTTATTTAGGTATTTATTATTATTAAATTTCATACACAACAAGATTAAATCTTATATGTTAAAGTGCAGAAATTTTTGTCTTACAATATATGCCGCTATAAAAATGGCCAAAAACCTACCATTTTTATTACCAAATCATAAAACCACTTATATTACATACAAATAGAATAAGCTTTATTTTATGAAATGCGATGGATATACATACATATATTGATTTTATTTATGATAAAGTGAAATCACCTGCTTTTTGTTAAAATTGTGAATATTTACAATGTACAACAAAATATAATTTTTTGATTAAAAATATTCCAACAGCTGATTCTGGTAAAGGGCGCCGAAATAATATATACAAATGTCGGCGTTTTTAAAGTTTACATCTGGTATTCATTTAAGGGGGAGTTAAAATGTCCCCCCTTTTGTACATAGTTATAATGACTCGGCAAAGTAAGCCCAATAAGATATTCTATGCCGATTCAGTATAAATATGAGCAAATAGTGTGGGGGGAAATTCAGCTCCCCCTAAAATAAATCACAGATGTAAACTCTCAAATCTCCAACATACATATATGTTTTTTGGTGGCCTCTACCAGAATCAGTTGTTAGAACATTGTTATTAAAACACTGTAAATATTCGAAATTTTTGCACAAATTAGGTGACTTCAATTTATTATGAATAAAATCAATATTATTTATCCATCGATTTTCATGACATGAAGCTTATTTTCTTTGTAGTATATCGTTAATTTAATATATAAAAGGCGTATGTGACATATAAAAAACTTTTAAGTTTGAAACAGAAAACTTAATAAAATAATATATAAAAAATCTTACTTATAGTTTTAGAACTATACACAGAAAAATATATCACCAAATAGCCACTAACAAATCAAGTCATTAATATTTAATTTAAATTCAAAAATATATATAATAAATATAACAAATTAGGATGTTGATACAACAAACACAGAAAATTTTTTCAACAAACTGAGCTAATTAAATGTTTGGTTATGTATGGCGCAAAAATCCGACAGTTTTTCTAAATATTTTTGATGAAAAAACTTGTGAAAAATTCAACAATCATCATTGTTGATATTACAAATTAAAATTTTTCTAACCAATTAAATTACTTAATAAAATGGTTTGTTAAATTATATATTCCGTTATGATATAATTTAACAAAGTATTTTATTAAGTAATTTAATTGGTTAGAAAAATTTTAACTTGTAATACACACACGTATACACGTACATATATAGGAGAAATATAAGAAACCACGTTTTATATATATTTATTATTTATTTATTTATTAACGAGTTGCTCTGTAGCTGAGAAGTAAGTACGCGAGTCTATTAGTCCAGAGGTCGCCGGTTCGATTGCAGCCAAAGACATATGGTGCTTTCGCTGATATAACAAATATGTATGATAATAAATAATAAAGTTTGGTTCAAAGATTTAACAAATCACATTGTTAATATAGCAATAGTTTCAACTGATATAATTTTAAAATCTAACAAAAAAGTTAAGAAAAGCATTATTTTTTTGGCTTTTTTGCAGAAACGCACTTGGCAAGAGTCGAACCTGTAACCTTCCGGGTAATAGCCTGGCATACTAACCAGTACACCACGGGAGTCAACAAATTATTTGGTTGATATATTTAATTGAAATTATTTCTTGTAAAACAACGTTTTTTGAGAACCCAGTTTATTTGGAAATAATTGAGTTGATTTTGTTTTATTATGTTACAAATCCGTGTTTGTATTTACAAAAACCGTTGTAGGTGCCTTTTTAAATAATATTTTATTTCTATATACAAATAAATTAATTGTATTTACAAATCTTTTTTTTCTGTGTAGGATATATAGGAAGGATTCAGCCAACATTTTTCACAGTTCTTAAAATAATATAATACTGTTTTGTATTTCTGTTATTAAGTTCTATGTTCCAAACTTAAAATTTTTTATATGTTAGATACGCCTTTTGTAAATTAAAATGACGATATGTGGCGCTTACCATTTTTATTAATAAAAATGGTAAGTTTTTGCTATTTACGTTTTTTTTAATAAAAAATTTTCGAATTTTGCATAAAAAAATATATTTTTCATTATTGTGGTCTGAACAATTCTGAAAGAATATATACATTAAAAAATTATGTTAAAACGGCTTAGGGGCCATTCACATATTACGTAACGCTCCATGGGGGGAGGGGTTAAAGATTTGTTACGGATTAGATACTTTGTACTGAACATTTTGTAAACAGCGTTACGACCGAAAATAGCGGTACGTAATACGTGAATAGGCCCCTAAAGGTAATTTTATTCCAAGTTTTTTATTGTTTTTTGTAATTAAATTGGACTACCTCGTCATAAGTTATAATGAAATCGGTGTAGTAGCACCTTAAAAAATCCAAAATTTTAGAAAAAATTTAAAAAAACCTATTCATAGAATTTTAAATTTCTACTGTTTTCTACTGTTGTGCGGAAAGTTTCTGACTGTCATTCACTTGGGAAGGACCAGAAATGATTCCTTTGTATGACTGTTCAAGCAGCTCACTACTTCCGATCGTAGACGAAGTATTTCCTGTGCAATGGCTTTCCAGCACCCGCTGAAAGCTAGCTAGAGTGAGAAGGCACTCAGTCATGTATCCTGAATGACCACGAACAACTTGGCGTCTCAGGAAAGTAAGTAAATATATAATGATTTTTGCTGAAGCATGACTGCAACGTGGGATTGGATACAAGGATAACAGCCCTATCACCAATCTAGGAAACCCACTTTTCTAAAATTAACTTGCTAACGAATCGCTAAATAATCAGCCTTTAAATGAAAACCCGAAACCTTTGTTGACGACCTTTGCATATTGAACAAGGACAACGATTGGATACTGGAACGTTACAACCCTAAGGGATAAAGCTTTGAACTCAAAGTACTTACAGGTGGAGCGTGAAATGTTGAAATATGGCCTTTCTATTTTGGGATTAAGTGAGATTAGACAACTAGCTGCATTCTGGAAAAGAGGTCGGCTGTAAAATTAATTTAAGTCTACATTAACAAAACTCAAGCAGGGCAATTTTTTTTATTATACAAAACTACAGTGTACGAGATTATTAATATATAAAATTGATTTCCAGTATTAAAAAATTGGAAGTAATATTTAAGGAACTACATTGTCATTGCTTCAAAAGAACCTATATTAAAAATATGCAGATAACTGGTAGAAAAGCAAGTAAAAGTTTATTTAAGTTATATAAAAATTTGGAATTCCTTTATAATTTTAAAAATTACTCGAAATGCTTTTTAAAAAATCGATTTTTTAAAGAACTACTAATATTCTTCTAAATAACTTAGTAGCTTAATTGTTAAAATTCTTCTAAGTTAATATTTATTCACTAAAATTTACATGAAAACACAGTTCTGCGTTTAAATTTGCATAAAAAGAAACAAGTTGCGAAAATGGGAGTTTTCCATCCTTTTTCCTTGAGAAAAAGTCATTATAGAACACCGAAAAAAAAATTCCTAACATCGCTTCCAAATAATTCGGTGATTGGCAATGGAGGATATGTAAAATTAATTACAAATGATCCAAATTTGCAATATTTTCGGATCGCGAATTCTACATTTTCATGCCTTTTTTGGAGTTTCTTTTTTTTGAGAAGGAGATTTAAAAAACAACGAATTGAATTCGAATTCATGTTAAAATTAACAAGAATTAACTTAAATAATAATAATATTTAAAATTGATATTAAAAAGATTTAAAAAACAACGAATTGAATTTAATTCATAGTAAAATTAACAAAAATAAATTATTTGTCAAAAAATGAACCCTGAAAATAATGTAAAAAGTATGAACAGTAAAATATCGCCGATACCAATGTATCGGAAAATCTGAAGTATCGCCGACATATCGGTATCGGTTGCATCCCTAGTTTCTAGTGCATATTTTATGCGCATAAAACACATTTTTTAGGGCATATTTTGGGGTTCCCCATATAACCATAAGGTTTAGATAAAAGTCGGTAAAGCGAAAGCTATTGGAAGCTGCAAGAAAAAACTTTTTATAAGAATTTTTTTCTTAATATTATATTGATTAAGTTATGAGACATAAAGTACAGAAAAAGAGCATTCACATATTACGTAACGCTTACGGGGGGTTAAAGATTTGTTACGGATTAGATAATTTCTACTCAAAACTTTGCAGAGCGCGTTACGAAGAGGGGGGGGGGGGGGTATAAAACCTCCGAAAAAAGCGTTACGTAATACACACAGAAAAAACAGCAATGTAAAATCCTCATGCTTGTAAATCATATTAAATTTACAACAAATAATTTGTCGTTTGATTGTGTTAGTGTTTACTTGCTTTCTTCATTGCTACAATTCACTGTTCTGCTTAGTTGTGTGACTTGTTGTTGTTTATTCTTGCATGTGTCATCTATGTATACGACAAAAAACGAATTACCAGCGAATATTTACTGCTGCTGGCTTAAAATTACCATTGTTTCATGTTAATTTTAAACGGAATATAATTAATCTTACCTTAAATCACCGTTAAAACAATTTTGTTATAAACGTTAAGTTTCATTTTCAATCGAAATGACTATAACTTTAATTTCAAATAAGTTTTATGTTAAATAATCATTTAAATCATGTTGAATTAAAATGAAATGCATTTTACATACGATGGTATTTATTTAGTGCATAAGTAAAGAAAAGTTTGAAGCTGTTGTGGCTGCAGTGGTTAGCGCGTGGACTATCATGCAGGTGGCACGAGTTCAAATCTTGGCTGGGGCAGTCAGCTACAACGAAAAGTTTTCTGATGACTATCACGTAAGTAAAATAATTAATACAATAGCTACATTAAAGTCATGTTGTTTCAGCTTGATATAAATTTAGTTCAACATGATTCTTCGTGTTGTTCCAATATCAAATTCACGTTGTTTCAACTTGAAACAACTTTGATTCAACATGATTCTTCGTGTTGTTCCAATATCAAATACTTGTTGTTTCAATTCCAAATTACTTTGATTCAACATAATTCTTCGTGTTGTTCCAATATCAAATTCACTTTGTTTCAACTCGAAATTACTTTGATTCAATATTTTTTTTCGTATTATTTCAGTATCAACTTTTTTTTGATTTAACTGTACTGGAATATTAAATCAACATGAAATATAGTTAATTCAAAAGGAAAAATTTTCTTTCAAGATTATTGTAAATCATGTTGATTTAACATGAAACACCTATGAAAAATGTTAACTTAACCTGGTTTTCGATGATTTTACATGGAAAATTTTCTGTGTGTATGTGAATAGGCCCATATGCTTAAACTTTGGTGAGCGTGCGACACTCCTCAATCTTAAATGATAGACCTGAAAATTGGGTTAAAAGACTTGAAGAAATTTAACTTTTAATTTTTAACGACCACTCTATTGTGATATACATAATATGTACTACTAAATATGTCTGCATGCAATCTTCGTACCTTTTACAAATGTAAAGTCATTTATAGGTTTTTTCACTTTCCATTATTTAGTTTTTTGTTAATAATCAACTCAAATAAGTAAAATAGCAGTATTATAAGAAGCAAACATAGAGAAAATAAACAGCAAGGAAGTATAATCTAGATTTGCTTTTGTTTCTTTGACATACCGGAAAGAAACCCTAAATATACAAACTCACTTTTTTGTACATATTTTGTAATAAAATAAAAGGTATTTATTAACGTATTGTAGTCAAAGAAAATATTGTTGCTTTAAACATTGTATTTAAATATTCTATTTAACCCTCCGGGTTAAGTTATTCAAATGATTATTTGAATATTTATTTCATATATGTATAAGTAGGGGTTTTCAAGAGATGGTTAGATTTTCATACTTTATTGCGGTTGTATAGTTTCATGTTCGGTTATTTTTCTATACATTTTATTTTTCAGGCAAGTACTGGCAAGCTACAGTGTTTAGTAATGTATACAATTTGTAAATCTAATGAATATTGTATTGTCGCAGTGAATGTGACGGAAATTCCTTGTCAACCATTTAAAATTTGAGGGCTAATAGTGACTTGCCTAATTAAAGAAAAACGACAACAGTCAATTCCTAGTCAATAAACGACAATATAGATAGCCCAGTCATATTAGGGCTTCACTGCGGAATGAGAGATAATAACTTGTAAATTCGTATACACCTACATTTTGGTGTTCTAAAGTTGTTTCAAAAGTCTCATAAAAATCTCGTGTCTACGCCGTAAGTTATTCAAGGTCAAAGGTCAGAAAAATCAATTTTTCGCGATTATCTCGGTTTCTATAGCTCCATTAATATTAACATATAAAAATTGTAGAGCATATAATTTGCGAAAAATTTTGTATTAAACATATTTTTATACGCCCAACAGTTTATGAGATAGAGGGCATAGAGCACGCTGCGCTCAGCCATACTCACTGTAAAGCAAGGTAAACCGTGAATATCAGTGAATAATAATAACAAGAATATGTATAATAATGCAAAATAGCAGACGCCATCATTTTATTAGAGACATTTTATTAGAGACATTTTATTTGAGACATTTCAAGAACAAATAAGAAAACACGATAAAAAATGTTTATTTATTCTTAAAAACTTACAAATAGAAGTAATAAATATTTTTTGATTAGTTCTTTACAAAAAAAAGATCTATTAAAGCAAGAGTTTTAGGGTTCCATACTCAAAAGAAAAACAAGACCCTATTAACGTGAGCTTTATATTTTGTCAAAACTATGACAAAGAATGGATAGAAGAGGGCAGAGGGGTAATTATTCCTGTCTCTTCGAAACTATTTTACCGATTTGGATGAAATTTAAAACATAGATAGATCTGCATATAAAAAACACAAAGGCATTGTATTTTTCCATATCTATATATGTATCTGCGCTTTATATTTTTTCAAAACGAGGATCAATAGTGCTGAGAAGAGGGGCAATTTCTACCTCTCCAAAACTTTTTGATGAAATTTAAAACATTGATATACCTGCGTACAAAAGACTACATAGACTATATTTTCTCAAAACTAAGATCAAGAGGGGGCAGAGGGGCAATACCTCTGAAACGGGAAAAACCGTTAAAATCGCATGTAATTTTTTTCAATTTCCTGACTTTACCAGTGTCTCGGAACTACAAATCTTAACTTAGAGTCTTGAAAATTCATAGTATAATGTAACATTTTACTATGTATAATGTAAAATAACTATCGGTCTGCGTACTTAGTTTTTAAGATTTCTTTAAATTTATTTCTGCCTTTTTGGCCAGGTTTTTGGCTTAAATTCTCTTCCGTGCACCGCTTGGGATTAATTTAAGTACGTAGGGACTGATTTTTCTTTTCAGTGTAGGTAAATGCACATTTTTGCGCATATATTTAATTTTTAGGTGCATTTGTTAAGCGCTTATAATAAATTTTTAGAAGCATGAAAGTCCGAGCCCTGTTTATAAAGTACATTTTTAATGAATAAAACCAGCGTTGTCAACTCGATGATTTTTGCTCTGTTTTAGTGCTTTTTCAACTTTTCGACGCGAACATTTTTAGAGTTAGTGAGTGCTCTGTGCTTTTTTAATACATTTTTAGTGCTTTTTTGTGACGGTGGCACTAAGCCAAAAATTGCAAAATAAATTTGTTTAGTAAAAAAATATTTTTTAAGGGAAACATTTTTTCCTGAACATAAATTTTTGCAGGTTTGCAAAAGAATAAAACTAGCAAATTTATATGAAATACATTCGAGCAATCAGGTGTGGTTTATCTTTTGTCTTTTAAAAGATCCAAAGACCCTATACAAAAGTATTTTTGTACGTATTTCGTTTGCTTGGCACTTAAGAGTAATTTAAAAAATTTTTGACACAAAAACAAGAGTTTATATTTTCACGCTCTTCGATTTCAACGAAATTCGACATATATTCTAATTGGCATGCAATAATGTTCATTAACAAGACATAAATTTAAAAAATCAAAAATAAAAACCCGACTGCGTAAAAAAATAAAAGAAAACAACTTTAATCCGTCACAGGTCCTAAATGGTCATTTGAAATTAAAAATCATAAGAGAAACCTAAGGATGATTTTCAAATACCTGTCGAATGATACCCATTTTGATATTGTTCGCCGACTTTTTATTTATTTCGTATTTACAAAATGGCGGCTGTTGGCCGCCATATTGAATTTTGACTACTGTCATATCTTTAGTGACACTCCCGAAATTAAGACAAATCGATTGACGTAAGAATCATCAAAATCGGTCTACGCGTTTGGCTTATATAATGCCGCAAAGGAACACACATACATACATACATACATACATACATACATACATACATACATACATACATACATACATACATACATACATACATACATACATACATACATACATACATACATACATACATACATACATACATACATACATACATACATACATACATACATACATACATACATACATACATACATACATACATACATACATACATACATACATACATACATACATACATACATACATACATACATGCATACATACATACATACATACATACATACATACATACATACATACATACATACATACATACATAGATACATACATACATACATACATACATACATACATACATACATACATACATACATACATACATACATACATACATACATACATACATACATACATACATACATACATACATACATACATACATACATACATACATACATACATACATACATACATACATACATACATACATACATACATACATACATACATACATACATACATACATACATACATACATACATACATACATACATACATACATACATACATACATACATACATACATACATACATACATACATACATACATACATACATACATACATACATACATACATACATACATACATACATACATACA
The DNA here is from genome assembly GCA_956483635.1 of Panzeria rudis. Taxonomy (NCBI): domain Eukaryota; kingdom Metazoa; phylum Arthropoda; class Insecta; order Diptera; family Tachinidae; genus Panzeria; species Panzeria rudis. The sequence continues at coordinate 72,266,601 of OY101451.1, read as the reverse complement.
TACATACATACATACATACATACATACATACATAGATACATACATACATACATACATACATACATACATACATACATACATACATACATACATACATACATACATACATACATACATACATACATACATACATACATACATACATACATACATACATACATACATAGATACATACAT